>CM044394.1:29497500-29527500 GCA_024322285.1 Musa beccarii
TATGTATATATATACATGTATGTATATATATATATGTATGTATATATATATATGTATATATATATATGTATATATATATGTATATGTATATATATATGTGATATATATATATACATATATATTTATATATATTCATACATACACATATATATATATATACACATATATATACATATATACATATATATATATATGTTGAGTCTCAGATTTTGATGATAAAACTAATTGATTGTATTTTGTGGTCTAACTACGTTTTGAGTGACGCATGTCTACTATCGATCAGGATTAGATAGTTGACGCTAGAGGAATTAACGTTGTGCCGGAAGTGATCACGACAGGATATTGGATGTTGAGCCGGAGGTTCAGTCGACAATCGGTAAGAGGCTTCGGACGTTGGGCATCGGGCCAAGAAGAGCGGAGTTGCGCCAAGGATATCGGGGTTGCAGAGGTCAACCGTCGATTAGGCAACAAGCCACAAGAAAGGACAATGCATCGAAGAATCGGATGAAGCGCCGACCAATGACATGTTGGGCAACTGAATGTCAATTCGCATTGTAATAATTGTTTAGATCGAAGTAGAGTTTTTGTTTGTGTATGTGCAGGATTAACTACGATGACGATGAAGACATAAAGCGAAACAAAGTATCGGAAGTCAAGTGTGATGGATCATTGGTAGTTCAAGAGTTCGACGGAAGTCCGAAGATTCGTTGGGAGTGTTGTTGGAACTGGCCGAGAACGAGTAGGGAGCTTGCCGAAGGGTTTTCGGAAGTTCGCCAGAAGGTTTGTCGGAAGTTTGCGGAGCTTGCCAATGAAGCTTGTTGGAACTCACCAAGATCATCGTGAAGTCCGGGAGTTTGCCGGGAGTCCACAGAATGGTTTCTGAGGGTTCGTCAGAAGACCACCGAAAGTTCGTCGGAAACTCGCCGGAAGATGTCTTGACTTATCGAACTTTATAATAGCTTAGAAAATGTCTTTATTTCCGTAGTTTGCACGTTAATTTGGGTTAGGATTAGGTATTAATCTTATAACCCAAGTAGGGGCTAATTGGGCCTTGATTTGGACCGATTTGGGTCGAGTTTTAGGCCCAAACTAGTGAGCTGAAATAGGCTAGGCAGTGGCACTGCCCAACACTCGAGAGCACTGGCGGTGGCACCGCTGGCTAGGCAGTGGCACTGCCCAATACCGCCAAAATATCGAAAACCAAGGTGATTCAAATTTGGGCTCCAAGTTTGGGCTCCAAGTTTGGGCTCCAAATTTGAATCTTCTTGAGGCCTATAAATACCCCTCTCATTCATGGATGAAGGGGTGTCTAGAACTGAGATAAAGAGAAGAAAAATTCTGTTGAAAGTGTGTCAAAATCTTTCTTCTAAGTTTTAAGTGTGTTCTAGTCCAAGAGAGGGGTGAGAGGCCTTGTAAGGGTTATCTCCTAAGCCCGGCAAAAGGAGAGATACTATAAGGGAGTTCATCCTTGCCCGTTGGAAGGAGAATAACTAGTGAAAAAGCCGATGGCCTCAAGTGAAGAGGAATTGGGAGTGGATGTAGGTCGCATGACCGAACCACTATAAATTGGTTTGCATTTACTTTCTCGTAACTTACTTTACTACAAATCATCTTCATCTTGCTGTCTTACTTACTTGACTTCCTCTTCATTTTCTTACGTATGATTTCAAGTTAAAACACAATCGAAATGATTTCAAACGAAACGTTGCTTTCAACGTATGAAGTTTCCAAAGTTGTTTTAAATCGCCAAAAGTTTATCGTATTTATCCGCTGCACTAATTCACACCCCCCCCTCTTAGTACCACTCAATCCTTAACAATTGGTATTAGAGCCACGTTATTTCTCTCTTGGATTTACACCCATAAGAAATGGCTCTTCATGGCTTTCAAGAGAGCTTTTCGGTTGTACGTCTACTGTTTTTTAATGGATCTGACTACACATATTAGAAAACTTGAATGAGAGTTTTCTTGATTTCTCTTGATTTAAACTTATGGAAAGTTATTGAAAACTATTTTCAACTTCCCTCTAGACTGACAAACGAATGGTTGGACTTAGAGAAAAAATCTTTTTCTTTGAATGCAAAGGCTATGAATGCCTTATTTTGCGCTTTAGATAAAATGAGTTCAATCGGATTTCTATGTGCAAAACGGCTTTTGACATTTGGCGAACACTTGAAATCACGCACGAGGGAACTAGTAGAGTCAAAGACTCAAAAGTGAACCTCTTATTGTATTATTTTGAGCTCTTCCGAATGATACCAAGCGAAACTATCGGCGATATGTACACCCATTTCACGGATGTCGTCAATAGCTTGAAAAGTCTTGGTAAATATTTTTCGAACTTTGAACTCATTAACAAGATTTTAAGATCCCTCCCAAAGAGTTGGGATCCAAAAATAATGGATATTCAAGAGTCTAAAGACTTGAACGTTTATTTACTTGAAGAACTAATCGGGTTTTTATTAACCTATGAAATGACTCTTGAACATGATGAACACGTGAACCACCTTCTAAAGAATAAGAAGGTTTTGGAACTCCGAACTTTGAAATGTCATTTGAGTGATGACTCAAGTGATGAGGACACTATTGAGAATTTGAACTTCGAACACTAAATCTTAATAAGTTCATGAAACAAAAATCTAAAATAAACAATAAACTTAAATGGAGAAAGAGGTCAAAGATAAAGAAGATGCACAAAGAAGAATCAAATGATGAAGAGGCGAAATGTGCTTTAACGGACTTCGACTACAAGGTAAGTAACTTAACTTCCTTGAATTATTTTGAAATTACATGATATTTTTCATGAGTCTTAATTTAGAAAGTAGGTAATAAAAATTATTTTTCAAAAATTATATCATGTTTCTCTTTATAGCACCTTTAAAAGTTAAAAACTTAACCATGAAAATTATATTGCTAAGCTTTCATGCATGTTATGTTTTGAAATTTAGATTGATGTAATATTATGGGTGATAATCACTTGATTTGTGTACAAGATTAATTCCATGAATGTTTATGATTTTCGTATCGGTTTTTGATGCATGATTTGTGATATTGCATAGGATTAATTTATGCATGTGTATCTTGATGTTTTATATTTCATTTCTAAACATGATACTTGATCTTTAAATTTTTGTATCATGCTTAATGAGGAATTGAAATGATGAAGATTAAAATCCTACATTTTGGAATAATGTATAATTGGACTTGATGGTTTTTATGATAAAAATTATTTTTCACATTTATAAAATGATGCATGATTTTAGCAAAAAATTGAGTATTGATCATTTTGTTATCATAAATGAATGAAAGAATTAAAATGATTTTGATGATGCTTTCGGTTTTAAAAATGATGCATGGTCTTTATATGAAAATGAGAGCATGCTCGTATGAAAATAATTTACACGAAATGAAATACACAAAAATGAGAAAATATACTATCATGATGCTTTATGTTTGATATGTTTTGTCTTAATGGGTTTAATGACAAACTTGTATTTTGAATTTATACAATGATGGCTTCGGTATAAATATTTGAATATACCTTATGAAATCATCGTTGATAATGATGAAATGAAAATATTAAAAGTTTGTTATCATGCTTAATGATTTTATAATATCATGAAAATTTGAAGTTGTTATATCATGATAACGAAACTCATGTGTTGGTTTTAAACATGATACTCATCTTTTAAAACATGAGCACACTCATATAAAACAAACTTAAAATGAAACACATTATGCATGATAAGTAAATTTTACATCTTCAACTATTGTGCTTTTGGTCTTATCGATTTCATGATGAAATTTTTTAGATGACATAACATATTTTTAATAGTGAAACATGTCTAAGTTTTAAACTTGATATACATCCCTTATACAAAAAGGACTTGAGTAAACTTAAATGAAACATATTATCATGTTGAATCAAATTTTTGTTGAAAGATGCCTTATGTGTAATGTGCTATATTTTTGGCTTGAAAATAGATGTTTAAAATCATGCTTGAAGAATTGTTTTATGAGATTTTGCCTTCACGTCTTGAACTTTCATGATTTTCTCAATTTGACATTAAAAGACAAAGACATACTTATATGAAATGAATCGTAAAAAGAAAATGCATGATCTTGAAAATTCTTCTATCTCTAAAGTTTTCAGTTTTGATGAATCCATGTGAATCGAATCTTTTGAAAATGCCACATACTTAATGTGATTTGACTTAATGATCATTATGACGAAATTTGCCTTTCCATCTTGAATGTTAACATTTTATTTTAAGGCAAAGGTATGCTTATAAGAAGCAAATTACATGAATAGAAATTTATAAAAATGAAATGCAATCCTCTATCTCAATCTTATCCTTTTTTTATAGGAATTTCAATAAATCTATACTTGTCATGTATGAATTTATTGAATATAATTTTGAGGATGATTTCAGATTTGACAAATGCTTGATTCGTATTTACTACATAAGATACATTTTAAATATAAATCATGCTTGATAATTTGTGTTATGAGATTTAGCCTTTATGTCTTGAACGTTTATACTTGTTTCTATTCAACATAAAAGAAGACAAAGGCATGTTTATACAAAATCAATGCAAATCATAAAGAAGCGAAGTGTATGATTTTTGAAATTTTTGATTTTTCATGAAAGACAAGTGATAAATTCATTTATGATATTTTGTAAATCACTTGAATTTTGAATGAGATTTTGATGATATGGTAATAACTTTGTTTATGTTATGAATATTAAAAATGATAATTTGATTATGAGTCTTGATTTGTCAAATCGAACTTGAATGATTTTTCTTTTAGTGACTCTTGAATCTTTTGGAATTATGACTCATTAAGAAGTATTTTATGCTTGAATCAAGCTCTAAAAGATTTTATTTTGCTATAAAGAAATTTTATTGAATTCATGACCTTGTATGAATCTCTTGAGAGTAATTTTGATGATTTATATGAGTCTTATAAATCATGATTTTGATTTCTTGGGACTATATATTTGAGATTTTTCTTTACGAAATCATCATCGTAATGATTTGAAAACTCTTACATATAAGTCAAGATTTTCTTCATGATAAATATATATATTTCTTGTTTATTCATGAATTGATCCTTCATGACATAACTTCCTTAAGTGATGATTGAAAATTTGATGAGAAAGAAATGTGCTTAATGATTGAATTATTGATTTATTCTTTTATCGTGGCTTAAAAATAAATGAAAAGAAAATATGTTAGCACTTGTAATCATGACTTGATCCTTGATATTCATATGCTTCTATATATCATGATTCTTGGTGGTGTGACATCTATCTTAAATTGAAAATTTATACATTTATCTTGATTTTGCTAAAAAGAAAGTAATGAATCATGAATGATATCTCTTGGTTTTGATCCTTGTTAAATTTATATATTGATATCCTTCATGACATGATTTCTTGTCTTGTATGCATCTTGTGATGATTGATATATTGATTGATGCAAATTTATAATTGATCATTGGTTTCTCCCTTTCTTTCGATAATGATAAAATGGGAGATTAAATTGCTAGCTTGTGCATCAAAAGAGAAAAATTTTCTACCTTAAACATTGAGAAGCAAAAAGTTGTTATATCAAGAGGTAAAAATCTTGCTTAACTTCACTTTTTCAACAAAATTGCTTGCATCTATGTTATAAATTATTGTTGAATCTCATGCAAGATTATTTGAAGTATTAATCCACCCTTTCCTTTTGACATTGATAAAGGGGGAGAAGGCTTTTGCTAGCTTGCATATTACAAATGAATGAAAAAGTCCTAAGATGCAAAGAAAGCAAAACTTGCAAGCTTATTCTTCTCAAAAGAGAAGAAAGAAATTACAAAATTGCATGCATATCGTAAAAGAAGTCAAGAAAATGCACATCTTTGAATACAATTTGCTTGCACTTCTCAAAAAAACATAGAAAAGCTTGTTATCATTACAATAAGTGCTATCTTGTCTATCATGAGAAACTTGCTATGCTTAAATGTTGTATGATGTGATTAATAGCTAGTGTATTATAAAATTTGCATATCTTTTAAACTAGCTATGATGCAACTTCTCCTTTTTGTTGATGACATAGGGGGAGAAGTAGATTGATGACTTTATGCATTGTAATGAATATTTTATATATTTGCATGATGGTTTGATAATTCTCATAATATGTGATGAATTGCTTAGATTTGGGATAATCCAAGTGTTCTATCAATGGCATATTGATAGGAGAGTTATGATTAACTCCGTTAGTCATCAATTAGTTATCATCATAAAAAAGGGAGAGATTATTGAATCTTAGATTTTGATGATGAAACTAATTGATTATATTTTGTGATCTAACTACGTTTTGAGTGACACAGGTCTACTATCGATCAGGATTAGACAGTTGATGCTAGAGGAATTAACGTTACACCGGAAGTGATCATGTCAGGATATTAGATGTCGAGCCGGAGGTTCGATCGACAATCGGCAGGAGGCTTCGAACGTCGGGCATCGGGCCAAGAAAAGCGAAGTTGCACCAAGGATATCGGGGTTGCAAAGGTCAACCGCCTATTGGGTAACAAGTAGCAAGAGAGGATGATGCACCGAAGAATCGGATGAAGCACCTGTAACACCCCTCGTATTCCTCGTTTCTAAATTTTCGTATAAGAGTTTGATAACAAAGTTACTATCCATTTTAAATTCTGTAGATAAGCCTAAACGATACTGCAAAATCTATTTATATGATGTGAGGATCTGTTTGTAAAATTCTGAGGACTTAATTGTAAAAATCTGAGGACCTAATCGTAAAAATAAATAATACAATGGACTAAACTGGAAAATGCACAAAATAACAAATCCCACCGTTTAAGACTCTCTTCCTTCATTCCTAAGGAAACTGAGAAGGCAGCCTACGTGGAGAAGATAGGAAGAGAGAGAGAAGAAGAAGAAAAGGAGAAGAAGAGAAGAAGAATTGGGGATTTAGGGTCCTTTGGGCTCAAAACTTTTCATTGGGATCAAAATTGATCAAAGGCAAGTGTTCTAACCCCATCCTACAGTTAGTTTGATCCCTGTTCTCATCCTAATCCTGAAAAATTTTAGAGGATTGAAGTTTCATAATGATATTTCTGTAATTTATGCATCAAATAGTGAATCTGGATTTCTTTTTCAGGATTCTGTCCTTTCTGCCTTATCATGTCTATAACTTTCTGTACTGAACTCGTATTTAAGAAAAAATTAAATCCATCTGAAAATATACTTGTATATATTTATTTTGAGACCATATGAATTTGGAGTTCAATTGCCTATCTAAACTTTTATTTGAATTGACCCCATAGAATTTGTAAAATAGAGATTCTGGGTTCTGACCTCTGGGCATTCTATCAATTGTAACTCACTGTGAACAAATCAAATGGTGGTAAAATTAACCTTATTAGAAAATAGACTCATAAAGCTTTCCGTGCATATCTTATCTGAAATATTTGGGATACAGATACCAACTGAAATATTTGTTTTAGTTGACCCTACAGATTCAGTAAAACAGAGACGATATTTTCTGACCGGTTGTCACTAAATTATTTGTAACTTCCTGTGGAGACCTCTAATTCATACCAAATTTTGTTAATTCGAATCTAGATTATTATATCTTTCAAATGACACTAATTTAGAGAAAATTGGAGTATATTTGGTTACTCAAACAACTCTGGAATTATACCTTATAAATTCTGTCAGAACCAAATTTTTTGTCAAGTTGCCTATTCTTGTTTTGTCCTTTTTGTTAGAAACTGAATTCAGCTAAAGCCCTTTCTTTCGATTGAGCTATATACTCTTGTTTCAAATCCTTGTATACTCATGCCATTATTTTCATTTCAAATTTGAATGCATTGTGAAAGAATATGCTAGCATCGTATTGTTTCGTAAAGGCGCATGTACGTTTTATTGTTCCGCATATGCTTCCGATATGTGCCAAATTATTGTTCACACTTGTCCTTTTGTACTCTGGTGTCTGTGGGATTTTCTGGACCTTTGCCAGAAATGGTAAAGGGATTATTTGTACCTTTGCTAGAAATGGTAAAGGGATTATTTGGACCTTTGCCAGAAATGATAAAGGGATTGTGCTTAGAGCCTGCGATGCTCTGCCAACCCCCTCTGGCTTCATCCAGATGTGGATGTATGACTCTCCCAGACGTGGGAGATACTGTTTGAGATCCCACTGCACCCTTTGTGTTTTTGATATGATATCCAAAGCATTGTTTGTGTTTATATGTGCGCTTTGGATGATACGAAAATGAATGATCAGATATAACATTTGAAACTTCTGTTACTTGTTTGTTATTCTGATATGTTCTGAGAGATCTCCTATGCACCATTGATATGTTTCGTATTGTCTTACGTGTCATTGGATATGCTCCAATTTACCATTATCGTCATCTGATATGCTCTAATTATTCCTTACTCTATTTGTTATGAATTAAATAAGTTTGAATAAGAGGACATTTGTGATTCAGCATCTGTTACGATGATATATATGTTTTCTTGTATCTGACCCTACATTTTGATATCAGGCTTATTGAAAGCTATTCTCCTTCCCTCTAGATATGTTAGTCACTTGTTGAGCCTTATTATGCTCACCCCGTTGTTATATAATATTTTCAGGTTAGCTTATCAGTCTCTGGGATGTTTAAATTGGGCTGTGGAAGGGAAAGCTAGAAGATTTTGGATTGATCTTTAGTGGTTGATATGTTTTTGTTGTATAAGTATATTTTGTGTTTAGTGAAATGTTGATGGTAAACCTGAACTTATATATTGTGTATAGGTTGAAGGTCCCCTCATGTTAGGATTTATAATGTTAAGTTTAAATGGTATGATGATATGAACTTATGGTAAATGATAGTTTTGGAATTATATGGATTCCATCGTGGATTTTATGATGTGGATATTGTTTAGTTGAGTTGGCTTTGGATTTTATGAATCCTGGAGTGATGTGGTATATGAATTTATAAATTACGCAGGTTTTATGAAATATGGGTTTTAGAGATGATTTACGACTTGAATGATTGTTAGTGTCCTCAAATATCAGTTTGGATCTTGGAATTGGTTTATTGTTTGAATTCTAATATTATGCATATTAAGACAGGGTCACACCTCCTGAATGTGATATAATTTCAGGGGGGGCGTGACAGAGGTGGTATTAGAGCATGATTTGAGGATCACTAGGAATTTTGATATGCTAGATGCATAATACATTTTGAGGTTTAGTGATTCTTATTTGGAGATTGATCAAAATTCCTCTTTTATTGTTTTTAGGAAGCAAGAAAGACGAGGTCGTCTGGTTCTCCTGTTGCATCTACTTTTGATCAATTGAGTGGAATTATGAAAACTCTAGAGGCTATGACACAAGTAATGCAACAACAAGTTCGACCGGAAAGAAATGATGGAGTAGGGACTTCAAACCGGATCGGGTTAGGAATTGAACAGTTTAAGAAGCTTAGTCATCCCAGTTTTAGTGGTGAACCTGATCTAATGGTAGCAGAACAATGGATGATGTGGATAGAGAAAATATTTGATGTTTTAAATTACCCTGATGATCTAAAGGTTTCTCTTGCTACCTTTATGTTAGAGGGAGAGGCTGAACACTGGTGGAGAACAATGAGAAGGATTTCTGAAATTAGACATGAGTCATTCACTTGGAAGACATTTACAGAAAAGTTCAACGATAAATATTTCCCAGATTGCATTAGAGAGCAGAAAGAATTGGAGTTCTTGAATCTCATTCAGGGAAATTTAATGGTAGCCAAATATGAATCTAAATTCACTGAGCTCTCCAGATTTGCCACACATATGATTGATAATGAATCTAGAAAAGCAAGGAGGTTTGAAAGGGGATTAAGGCCAGCCATAAGGAGCCGAATATCAGCTTTAAAACTTCAGGCATATTCTGAGGTGGTAGAAAGAGCTTTGATAATTGAAAAAGATTTAGAAGAGATCCAAGAAATCATGAGCAAGAATAGTAAGGATAAGTTTTTTTATAAAAATAAGAGAGAAAATGAACCTGAGAGAAGTGACAAGAGGGTAAAGGTATCTGGATTTGAGATGAGAAAGCTACCACAAAGGATTCCATTATGTACAAAATGTGGAGGCAATCATGAGACAAATAAGTGTTTTTGGGTAATTGGAGCCTGCTTTGCTTGTGGAAAGTTAGGTCACAAAATAAAAGACTGTCCCTTTAGGAAAAAGGAAGAACTACTACCTCCTAGATCAGCAGCTCATGCTAGAGTATATGCTATCACTGAGCAAGATGCTAGAGCCTCTAAATCAGTGGTCGAAGGTATTCTTCATGTTTCTAATAAAAATGCAAAAGTTTTGTTTGATCCTGGCTCTAATCTATCCTTTGTTTCACCACATTTTGCTTGTCATTTGAGTGTTCTACCTAGACCACTGGATTATATGTTGTATGTAACTACTGCTGTGGGGAATTCTTTGATAGCAAACTTGATATATCCATCCTATTTGATTTCTATTGGAGGACATGAATTCCTTGCTGATTTGATCCTCCTAGAGATCCAAGGTTTTGATATTATTCTTGGCATGGATTGGCTATCTTCCTATCATGCTAGTATCAATTGTTATACAAAAATGATCACTTTTTACCTACCGGATCAGCCCATCTTTTATTTTGAGGGAATCTAACATGATTTGCCTCTTTGTCTGGTATCAGCACTTCAAGCTCGATGGTCTTATGTAAAAGGGTTATTTTTATTATCTTATATGTGTAAAGAATCATTCAGATCAAGAAACTCAACTAAATGAAACTTTGGTGGTCAAAGAGTTCCCTGATGTATTTCCAGATGACTTGCCTGGATTACCACCAGGGAGGGATGGTGAATTTGTTATTGAAGTAGCCCCCGGGACAACCCCAATATCTAAGCCTCCTTATAGAATGGCGTCCCTCGAGTTAGAGGAGTTGAAGAAGCAAATACAAGAGTTGTTAGATAAGGGTTTCATTCGACCCAGCGTCTCACCATGGGGAGCTCCAGTGCTATTAGTTAAGAAGAAGAATGAGACATTGAGGCTTTGTATTGACTATAGACAGTTGAATCAGGTGACTATTAAAAACAAGTATCCTCTTCCAAGGATCGATGGCTTGTTTGATCAATTGCAGGGTGCATAAGTATTCTCTAAGATCGATCTAAGGTCGGATTATTATCAGTTAAAAATTAAGAAGGAGGATATACCGAAAACAGCCTTTAGAACCCGATATGGTCACTATGAATTCTTGGTAATGCCTTTTGGTTTGACTAATGCCCCCACAGCTTTTATGGAACTGATGAACAGGATATTTCAGCCACTCTTGGATGATTGTGTAATTGTATTCATTGATGACATATTAGTGTATTCAAAGAGTAATCAAGAGCATGAGGAACACTTGAGAAACGTATTATCCATACTAAGAGAAAAGAAATTGTATGCAAAGTTTAGTAAATATGAATTTTGGTTGAATGAAATTGCTTTCTTAGGCTATGTGATTTCAGGGAAAGGCATATCTGTTGATCCAAAGAAGATAGAAGCAGTGATTAAGTGGGAAGTACCAACAAATGTAACTGAAGTTAGAAGTTTCCTAGGCATGGCAGGTTATTACAGGAGATTTGTGGAGGGATTTTCTCGAATCGTTGCTCCCCTCACCAAACTGACTCGGAAGAATATGAAATTTGAATGGGGTGATGATTGTGAGCAAAGTTTCCAAGAGCTAAAAAGAAGATTGACTAGTGCCCCTATTCTCATTATTCCAAGTGGTAATGAAGGATTTGTAGTTTATACCGATGCTTTAAGAAAGGGCCTGGGATGTGTTCTAATGCAGGAAGGGAAAGTAATTGCTTATGCTTCTAGACAGCTAAAGAGTTATGAAGTGAATTATCCAACTCATGATCTAGAATTAGTAGCAATCATCTTCGCTCTAAAAATTTGGAGACATTATTTGTATGGGCGAACATTTGAAATCCGTACTGATCACAAAAGTTTAAAGTATATTTTCACTTAGAAAGAGTTGAATATGAGGCAACGGAGATGGATAGAACTTCTGAAGGATTATGATTGTACCATCCATTATCACCCGGGTAAAGCCAATGTTGTAGCTGATGCACTTAGTAGAAAATCTACAAGCTTTTTGGCTAGTCTGATTGTGAAACAATGGAGGTTCTTAGAAGAAAATTGTGATTTGAATATCATGAGGAAAGGGCAAAATTTAATGATGTTGATGGCCTCTATTCAAGTGCGGTCTGATCTCACGCAACAAATTAAAGAAGGGCAACTATAAGATCCACACTTAATATACTTTAGGAATGAAGTTGAAGAGGGATTGAAGCCCAATTTTCAAATTGTTGAGGATGACCTCTTGAGATTTAGGGATAGAGTATGTGTTCCCAATGACCTAGATATCAAGAACCAAATCCTAATGGAGGGTTATAATTCAAAGTACACCATACATCCTGGTAGCACTAAAATATATAGAGATCTCCAAAGTCATTATTGGTGGGAAGGCATGAAGAAGGAGATTGCAATGTATGTTTCAAAGTGTTTGACTTGTCAGCAAATCAAAGCAGAACATCAAAGACCTGGAGGTTTGTTACAGTCTTTGGATATTCCTATATGAAAATGGGAATGTGTTACCATGGACTTTATTTCAGGACTACCCAGAACCTCTAGGAAACATGATGCTGTTTGGGTCATTATTGATAGGTTAACCAAATCTGCACATTTCTTACCGATCAATATGACTTATTCACTTGATCGACTTGCTGATTTATATGTTGATGAAATAGTAAGACTTCATGATGTTCCAAAGGAGATCATCTCTGACAGAGACTCCAGATTTCTTTCTAGATTGTGGAGGAGATTACAAGAGTCTATGGGCACCAAAGTAAAATTTAGCACTGCCTATCACCCTCAAACCGATGGTCAATCTGAAAGAACAATTCAAATACTTGAGGATTTGCTTAGAGCTTATGTCATGGATTGGAGAGGTGAATGGGATAAAGATATTTCCCTTATTGAGTTCACTTACAATAATAGTTACCATTCAAGCATTCAGATGGCTCCTTATGAAGCTTTGTATGGGAGGAAGTGTAGAACGCCTATATGTTGAGAGGAAGTTGGCGATAAAAAGTTGTTAGCATCAGATAAAGTACAAGAGACTACTGAAAAGATCCAAGTTATAAGAAAAAAGCTAAAGACTGCTCAGAGTCGCCAAAAGAGCTTGCAGACAATCAACGAAGAGATATTGAGTTTTAAGTAGGGGATTTTGTATTTCTGAAGGTTTCCCCTTCTAAAGGTGTAGCAAGATTTGGGAAGAAAGAAAAATTAAGCCCAAGGTTTATTGGACCTTTTGAGATCCTTGAAAGAACTGGTTCTGTCACTTACAGGATTGTCTTGCCACCATCCTTATGTCATATCCATGATATTTTTCATGTTTCAATGCTTAGAAAGTATGTACATGATCCCTCTCATATCATACAGTATGAGCCGATTGTGATTGATAAAGACTTATCCTATTTGGAGGAGCCCACTCAGATTATTGATAAGAAGGATAAAATCCTAAGGAATCGGGTCATCCCTCTTGTTAAAGTGATCTGAAAATATCATTCTGGGGAAGAAACAACTTGGAAGCTAGAGGAGGAAATGAAGAGAGCTTATCCTCATCTTGTCATTGATAGAGGTATGATAAATTTAAAGGACTAATTTTTTTTTAAGGGGGGGAGAGTGTAACATCCCTCGTATTCCTCGTTTCTAAATTTTCGTATAAGAGTTTGATAGTAAAGTTACTATCCATTTTAAATTCTATAGATAAGCCCAAACGATATTGCAAAATCTATTTATATAATGTGAGGATATGTTTGTAAAATTTCGAGGACCTAATTGTAAAAATCTGAGGACCTAATCGTAAAAATAAATAATATAATAGACTAAACTAGAAAATACACAAAATAACAAATCCCACCGTTTAAGACTCTCTGCCTTCATTCCTAAGGAAACTGAGAAGGCAGTCTACGGGGATTTAGGGTCCTTTGGGCTCAAAACTTTTCATTGGGATCAAAATTGATCAAAGGTAAGTGTTCTAACCCCATCCTACAGTTAGTTTGATCCTTGTTCTCATCCTAATCCTGAAAAATTTTAGAGGATTGAAATTTCATAATGATATTTCTGCAATTTATGCATCAAACAGTGAATCTGGATTTCTTTTTCCAGATTCTGTCCTTTTTACCTTTTCATGTCTATAGCTTTCTGTACTGAACTCGTATTTAAGAAAAATTAAATCCATCCGAAAATATACTTGTATATCTTTATTTTGAGACAAGGATGTATGAATTTGGAGTTCAATTGCCTATCTAAACTTTTATTTGAATTGACCCCATAGAATCTGTAAATTAGAGATTCCGGGTTTTGACCTCTGGGCATTCTATCACTTGTAAGTCACTGTGAACAAATCCAATGGTGGTAAAATTAAACTTATTAGAAAATAGACTCATAAAGCTTTCCGTCCATATCTTATTTGAAATATTTGGGGTAGAGATACCAACTAAAATATTTATTTTAGTCGACCCTAAAGATTCAGTAAAATAGAGATGATGTTTTCTGCCCGGTTGTCACTAAATTATTTGTAACTTCCTGTGGAGACCTCTAATTCATACCAAACTTTATTAATTCGAATCTAGATTATTATATCTTTCAAATGACACTAATTTAGAGAAAATTGGAGTATATTTGGTTACTCAAACAACTCCGGAATTATACCTCATAAATTCTGTCAGAACCAAATTTTTTGTCAAGTTGCCTATTCTTGTTTTGTCCTTTTTGTTGGAAACTGAATTCAACTAAAGCCCTTTCTTTCGATTGAGCTGTATACTCTTGTTTCAAATCCTTGTATACTCATGCCATTATTTTCATTTCAAATTTGAATGCATTGTGAAAGAATATGCTAGCATCGTATTGTTTCGTAAAGGCGCATGTACGTTTTATTGTTTCGCATGTGCTTCCGATATATGCCAAATTATTGCTCACACCTGTTGATATGAACAAGATCAAGCTAGTCAAGACTCAATCAATATTCTATGATTGCAAGAAGATTCTAAAATGGCCAACGTGATCATAAAGAGAGAAGGACAAATTTGAAGACCTCAACTTGAAGAATAAAAGTCCATTCAGCTATGTTTACCAAAATTCATGAATTAGGAATATAAATGTTATTTAATGCATTCATTCTCTTTGTACTATCCTCATACTATATAAATGAGGTTGACTCTCAGTGTAAGACAGACAATTGGGAAGTATAACAATTCTTCAACACCGGTGAGTGTTTTGTTTTTAAGTTCTTGCATGAACTTTAGAACTTATCAGTTTTTACGCTTGTATGCTCAACCCAAATCTTTGCTTTTCCTTTGACTTATCAGACTTGTTAATTTGTGGCGTCTTAAGGGAATTCAAAGTGCTATTCTAGTTATTTTATCAATTTTCTATTGATAGGTAATTAGAATAGTTTCCCTTACTTCATTCTTGAACGATCCGCCTTGTTTTCAATTCGTTGGAGGGTGTCAATTTGCATTCCATATGTATCATAGCTCTTTAGCTATCGGGGTGTATGGTTGCTAAATTGATGATTTCCATCAATTTTCTAATGATATGAACAAGATCAAGCTAGTCAAGACTCAATCAATATTCTATGATTGCAAGAAGATTCTAAAATGGCCAACGTGATCATAAAGAGAGAAGGACAAATTTGAAGACCTCAACTTGAAGAATAAAAGTCCATTCAGCTATGTTTACCAAAATTCATGAATTAGGAATATAAATGTTATTTAATGCATTCATTCTCTTTGTACTATCCTCATACTATATAAATGAGGTTGACTCTCAGTGTAAGACAGACAATTGGGAAGTATAACAATTCTTCAACACCGGTGAGTGTTTTGTTTTTAAGTTCTTGCATGAACTTTAGAACTTATCAGGCTTTTCTGCTTGTGGCGTTCAACCCAAATCTTTGCTTTTCCTTTGACTTATCAGACTTGTTAGTTTGTGGCGTCTTAAGGGAATTCAAAGTGCTATTCTAGTTATTTTATCAATTTTCTATTGATAGGTAATTAGAATAGTTTCCCTTACTTCATTCTTGAACGATCCGCCTTGTTTTCAATTCGTTGGAGGGTGTCAATTTGCATTCCATATGTATCATAGCTCTTTAGCTATCGGGGTGTATGGTTGCTAAATTGATGATTTCCATCATTTGGTATCAGAGCACGGCTCAAGTTTGAGGTTTGCTTATCCATTTATTTGTTATCTTTTAACTTTTCCCTGTTCTCTTATCACGATATCCATAATTGCTATTCTTCCTTTCTTCTTATTTTGTGTTTCTTGTGCTATCATGTTTGTTTTTCATTTTTCCCCTCACTTTATCGTCAAAAAAAAGAAAGAGAAACAGAAAGTTAAAAAAAAAACGAGAGAGAGAAAATCAAAAGTAAAAAAAAGAGAGGAAAGCAAGATCAAAGAAAAAAAAAGAGAGGAGAAGATCAAAGGTAAAAAAAAAGGAAAGAAAGAAAGAGATCGAAATTTAAAAAAAAAATTATGAATTCAGGGACTTCGTGCAAATTGCAGAATTCTTTCTTCATTATTTTGAATTCTTGTTTCAGGTTTGGAATTTTTTTCATTCCAAAAATACTTGAATTCAAATCTTTGCTATGATTGAAGTGCATCATACACTCCTATAAATTTGGCTTACATTTTTTTTGCTTTTATGTCCAATTTCAATACCCTTGAATTGCCACAATCTGAATTGTTTGTTTAAGTTTTTTTAGTTAATCTAAGAACTCAAAGAACAAAACAAGAGGTAAAAGGCAAGAGTGGTGAGATCAATATCGAGAAAAGCCAAACATTATGTGAAAACACGAGTGGAGTGAATCAAATCTTGAGTGAAACACGTGAGAGAGTGTTGGTGAGGCTATTCTAACTTTGTCTTTCAGGTTTGCAAACATGTCTAAAGATAAAGAAGTGAGTTCTTCATCAAATGATATTTTGCTTCAAGCAATGCAACAACAATTTGAACGAATGTTCAAAGTGATAGGAGATGTAAGAGATCATCTAGAAAGGCATGATGATGCAATTAATAGATTGCAAGGTGAACCACGGCGCAGGAGACAACCAGCCTTCGTCCAAGATGAATATGATGGTAGAGATGACATCGACGATGACCAAGTCACTCTAATTGGTCAAGATGTTAATTCTAGGAGACAAACTAGGAGAGAACGTTTTGATAGTGTGGACAGAAACATAGGCAGCATCAAAATGAAAATTCCTTCTTTTCAAGGAAAGAATAATCCAGATACTTATTTGGAGTGGGAACGAAAAGTGGAGCTGATATTTGAATGTCACAACTACTCCGAAGAGAAAAAGGTAAAATTAGCTACTGTTGAATTTTGTGATTATGCTATAATTTGGTGGGATCAATTATGTAAAGACAGGCGTAGAAATGGTGAAAGGCCCATAGAGACTTGGTTGGAGATGAAACAAATAATGAGGAGGAGATTCGTCCCAAGTCATTACTATCGAGATTTGCATCAATGACTACAAACTTTGACACAAGGTTCCATGAGTGTTGATGAATATCACAAGGAGATGGAGATAGCAATGATAAGGGCTAATGTGGAGGAAGACCGTGAGGCTACAATGGCTCGATTCCTAAGTGGATTAAACAAGAACATTGCTGATCTTGTGGAATTGCAGCATTATGTGGAGATTGAGGATATGGTGAATATGGCCATGAAGATTGAGAGGCAACTCAAAAGAAAAGGCACAAGGTATGATTCAAAACCTTATTTGGGTTTTTCTTCTACTTGGAAACCGAATTGGAGTAAAAAGGATGATATACCCATTGTTAAGCCTAAAATTGATGGAATTAAAGGCAAAAATGAATTAGATAGCAAGGGTAAAGGTGAGAATCAACCTAATCAAAGTAGAGGTATTAAGTGTTTTAAGTGCCTTGGACATGGACATATAGCACGTGAATGTCCAAATAAGAGAGTTATGATTATAAAAGATGGGAATATAGAATCTGAAAGTGAAAGAGAGGATGATGATGACATTCCAGAGGATACTAGTGACGTAGAGTATGCTAAAGGTGAAATTTTGGTTATTCAACGCACACTTAGTTTGCAAAGTAAAAATGATGAACATGGTGAACAACGTGAAAATCTGTTTCATACTCATTGTTTGATTGCTAACAAGTTGTGCAATGTGATTGTTGATAGCGGAAGTTGAACTAATGTGGCAAGTACCTTGCTTGTGGAAAAACTGAAATTGCCTACTATCAAACATCCGAAACCTTACAAGTTGCAATGGTTGAATGATAGTGGTGTAGTAAAGGTAAATCAGCAAGTGTTAGTTCATTTTTCAATTGGTAGATATAAGGATGAAGTTTGGTGTGATGTGGTACCTATGTATGATGGTCACATGTTGTTGGGGAGACCATGGCAATATGATCGTAGGGTAACATATGATGGGTTCAAGAACCGTTATTCCTTGATCATGGATGGACAGAAATATCAGCTTGGACCGTTGCCTCCGAAGACAATTCTTGAAGACCAGATGCGCATAAGACAACAATATGAGGAGCTTGAGTCTTCATTAACCAAAGCTTTTGGGAGGGAGCAAGAAAGAGAGAAAAAAGAAAAAGATGAGATGAGTGATAAAAATAAGAGTATTGGGAAACACAAGGGGAGAGAAAACAAGGAAGGCTTGAGTGAAAGAAAAATGAGTGTTTATGCCAAAATGAGTGATGTAAAAGAGGCCTTAACCATGAGGCAACCCTTACTTGTACTTATGTACAAGATCATTTTGATTTCTTCTAACAAAATTGACAAAAGTTTGCCTAGTGTTATTGTTGATCTTTTGTAGGAAAATGATGACATCTTTCCCGAAGAAGTTCCCAATGGTTTGCCACCAATTAGAGGAATTGAGCATCAAATTGATTTCATTCCAAGTGCAAGCATACCAAATAGGCCAGCATATAGATGTAACCCCGAAGAGACCAAGGAAATCTTAAAGCTAAGTCGTAGGCATGTAAAATGGGTGGAGTTTATTGAATCTTTTCCATACATTATCAAGTACAAACAAGGTGATGGAGGCTATGATTCGAGGACGAATCCTTTTCAGGAAAGGGGGAATGATATGAACAAGATCAAGCTAGTCAAGACTCAATCAATATTCTATGATTGCAAGAAGATTCTAAAATGGCCAACGTGATCATAAAAGAGAAGGACAAATTTGAAGACCTCAACTTGAAGAATAAAAGTCCATTCAGCTATGTTTACCAAAATTCATGAATTAGGAATATAAATGTTATTTAATGCATTCATTCTCTTTGTACTATCCTCATACTATATAAATGAGGTTGACTCTCGGTGTATGGATTGGAAAGTATAACAATTCTTCAACACCGGTGAGTGTTTTGTTTTTAAGTTCTTGCATGAACTTTAGAACTTATCAGCTTTTCTCGCTTGTATTCAACCCAAATCTTTGCTTTTCCTTTGACTTATAGACTTGTTAGTTTGTGGCGTCTTAAGGGAATTCAAAGTGCTATTCTAGTTATTTTATCAATTTTCTATTGATAGGTAATTAGAATAGTTTCCCTTACTTCATTCTTGAACGATCCGCCTTGTTTCAATTCGTTGGAGGGTGTCAATTTGCATTCTATATGTATCATAGCTCTTTAGCTATCGGGGTGTATGGTTGCTAAATTGATGATTTCCATCACCTGTCCTTTTGTACTCTGGTGTCTGTGGGATTGTCTGGACCTTTGCCAGAAATGGTAAAGAGATTATTTTGACCTTTGCCAGAAATGGTAAAGAGATTGTGCTTAGAGCCTGCGATGCTCTGTCGGCCCCCTCTGGCTTCATCCAAACGTGGATGTATGACTCTCCCAGACGTGGGAGATACTGTTTGAGTTCCCACTGCACACTCTGTATTTTTGATATAATATCCAAAGTATTGTTTATGTTTATATGTGCGCTTTGGATGATACGAAAATGAATGATCAGATATGACATTTGAAACTTCTATTACTTGTTTGTTATTCTGATATATTCTGAGAGATCTCCCTTGCACCATTGATATGTTTCGTATTGTCTTGCGTGTCATTGGATATGCTCCAATTTACCATTGTCATCATCTGATATGCTCTAATTATTCTTTACTCCATTTGTTATGAATTAAATAAGTTTGAATAAGAGGACATTTGTGATTCAGCATCTGTTACGATGATATATATGTTTTCATGTATCTGACCCTGCATTTTGATATCAGGCTTATTGAAAGCTATTCTCCTTCCCTATGGATATGTTAGTCACTTATTGAGCCTTGTTATGCTCACCCCGTTGTCATATAATATTTTCAGGTTAGCTTATCAGTCTCTGGGATGTTTAAATTGGGCTGAGGAAGGGAAAGCTAGAAGATTTTGGATTGATCTTTAGTGGTTGATATGTTTTTGTTGTATAAGTATATTTTGTATTTAGTGAAATATTGATGGTAAACCTGAACTTATATGTTGTGTATAGGTTGAAGGACCCCTCATATTAGGATTTGTAATGTTAAGTTTAAATGGTATGATGATATAAACTTGTGGTAAATGATAGTTTTGGAATTATATGGATTCCATCACTTGTGGATTTTATGATGTGGATATTGTTTAGTTGAGTTGGCTTTGGATTTTATGAATCCTGGAGTGATGTGGTATATGAATTTATAAATTGCATAGGTTTTATGAAATATGGGTTTTGGAGGTGATTTACGACTTGAATGATTGTTAGTGTCCTCAAATATCAGTTTGGATCCTGGAATTGGTTTGTTGTTTAAATTCTAATATTATGCATATTAAGACAGGGTCACACCTCCTGAATGCGATATAATTTCAGGGGGGGGCATGACAGCACCGACCAATGATGTGCCGAGCAAATGATTGTCAATTCTGTTAGGGATCAAGCGGCACTAAAAGGGGGGGCGAATTAGTGCAGCGCTAAGGAACGATAAATTTTCAATGATTTGAACAAGTTTCGAAAACTTAGTACAGTGAAAACTTCATTTTGTATGTACCCGGAAAGATTGCATTTTAACTTTAAAGCATACGTAAGAAGATGAAGGGAAAGTTGAGTAAGGCAGCAAATGAAGATGGTTTGCAGCAAAGTAAATAGCAAGAACGTAAATGTAAACCAGATTTTTATAGTGGTTCGGTCATCCGATCTACGTCCACTCCCGATTCCTCTTGCTTGAGGCCATCGGCTTTCTACTAGTTATCCTCCTTCCAATGGATGAGGATGAACTCCCTCACAGCACCTCTCCTTTTGACGGGCTTAGGAGATAACCCTTACAAGCACTCTTACCCCTCTCTTGGACTAGAACACTCTTAAGACTTAGAGGGAAGATTTGACACTTTCAAGAGAGTTTCCCACTTCTTTTTTTTAATTCTAAACCACTTTTAAATTCTGAATGAGTGGGGTATTTATAGGCCTTAAAGTGATTTAAATTTGGAGCCCAAACTTGGAGCCAAAATTTGAACCATTTTGAATTTCCCAGCGCTGGCAGTACTGGGCGGTGCCATCGCCCATCCAGCGGTGCTACCGCTGGTGCTCGCGGGTGCTAGGCAGTGCTACCGCCCCAGCCAGGCAGTGCCACCTCCTGGCTCTCGGCCACTGGGCGGTACTACCGCCCAGGTCATTTCAGCATAGTAGTTTCGATCGAAAACTCAATCGAAACCGGTCCAAATGAAGTCCGAATTAGCCCAAATTTGGCTTATAGGATTAAAACCTAATCCTAAACCAAATTATATGCTAACTATGAATTTTAAAGACATTTTTTAAGCTATTACAAAGTCCACAAGACAAGACTTCTTTCAGTGAGCTTTCGGCGAACTTCCGGCGGTCTTCTAACGAACCCTCGGAAACCATTTCACGGACTCCCGGCAAGCTCCTGGACTTAACGATGATCTTGGTGAGTTCCACCGAGCTTCTTTAGCAAGCTCCGATCTTTCTTGGCAAGCTTCGTGAACTTCCGATGAACCTTCTGGCGAACTTCCGAAAACCCTTCGGCAAGCTCCCTATTCGTTCTCGGCTGGTTCCAGCAATACTCCCAATGAATCTTCGGACTTTCGTCAAACTCTCGAACTCCCAACGATCCATCCCACTTGCCTTCTGGCACTTTGTTTCGCTTTACATCTTCATCATAATCATAGTTAATCCTGCACATAAACAAACAAACACTCTACTTCGATCTAGACAATTATTACAATACGAATTAACATTCAATTGCCCGGCACGTCATTGGTCGGCACTTCGTCCGATCCTTCGGCACATCGTCCTCTTTTGCGATCCATTGTCCAATCGATAGTTAACCTCCGTAACCCCGATATCCTTGGCGCAACATGCTCTTCTGGGCCCGATGCTCGACATACGAAGCCTTCCACTGATTGTCGACTGAACCTCCGGCTCGACATCCAATATCCAGACATAATCACCCGGCGCAACGTCAATTCCTCCAGCATCAACTATCTAATCCTGATCGATAGTAGATCTGCATAACTCAAAATGTAGTTAGACCACAAATCACAATCAATTAGTTTCATCATCAAAATCCGAGATTCAACAATCTCTCCCTTTTTGATGATGATAACTAATTGATGACTAACGGAGTTAACCATAACTCCTCGGAGTTTAACCAAACTCCCCCTATCAATATGTCATTGATAGAACACTTGGATTATCCCAAATCCAAGCAACATTCATCACAATGTTATGAGAATATATTTAAACCATCATGTAAATATATAAAATATTCAATACAATACATGAAGTCATCAATCTACTTCTCCCCCTATGTCATCAATAAAAAGAAGTTGCATTATAGCTAGTTTTCAAGGATATGCAAATTTACACTCATACTAGCTATCAATCAAGATATTCAACATACATTATGGCAAAAAAAATTTTAAAGATGTCCAAGCAGAGCAAATGAACACTTGCTTCTTGTGCAAGTTTGCACTTTAATTTCCTTAAATTTGCAAGATAGCAATTTTTGATATTTCAAGATAGCAAGTTCTTTTCCTCTTTTGTTGCAAGAAAGATAGCAATTTTCTTCATCTTGAATGAGCTAGCAAATTTTTCATGCAAGCTAGCAATAAGCTTTCTCCCCCTTTATCAATGTCAAAAAGAAAGGGAAGATCAAATACTTCAAATAATCTTGCATGAGATTCAACAATAATTTGTAACAAAAATGTAAGCAATTTTGTTGAAAAAGTGAAGTTGATCAAGATTTTTGCCTCTTGAGATAGCAACCTTTTGCTTCTCATTGTTTAAACTAGCAAATTTTTCTCTTTTGATGTACAAGCTAGCAATTTAACTCCCCCTTTTATCATTACCGAAAGAAAGGGAGAAACCAATGATCAATTATAAATTTGCATCAATCAATATATCAATCATCACATGATACATACAAAATGGTATTGAAATATGAGAAATTATGTCATGAAGGATATCAATATGTAAATTCAACAAGAATCAAAACCAAAAGATATTATTCATGATTCATGACTTTTCATTTTAGCAAGATCAAGATCATGATTTTAAAACAAATTCTAAGCATATAGTTCCGAGAAATCAAAATCATGATTCACAAATATTTTCTTTAGCATCAAGTTCCAATTCATGATAAAGGGTATACAATCAAGAATCATGATACATAAAAAAAGGTTCTCATAGATCAAGTCATGATTCGATGATTCATCATAAGGCAAATTTAATTTTCAATCATCACACAAGGCATGCAAGGCAAAGAAATCTTATCATTTCTATATCATGAAATATATGACATCAAGGCTCATGATCCATTTGAAAAGATATAGCACAAAGAGCAACTTGATTCATGCATAAGAATTTCAAGTATCAAATATCAAGATAAATGTCATACAACCAAGAATCATGATATATAAAAGCATATCAATATCAAGGATCAAGTCATGATTATAAGTGCTAACATATTTTCTTTTCATTCATTTTTAAGCCATGATAAAAGAATAAATCAATGATTCAAATATTAAGCACATTTCTTTTTCATCAAATTTTCAATCATCACATAAGACATTCAAGGAAGTATTGAAACAATAAAAAAAAATCAATTTTAGCATATAATGTTTCAATCTTTGATCTTGAGTCATGAATCCAAAAGTCATAAATCAAAAGGTTCATGAATCATTTTGACAAGTCTCCTTTTTAGGAAGTAACAAGTTAAAGTCTTAGGAGATCAAACACAAGATCTTGATTCGTACATAAATTTTTTTACCAAGATCACATTTCATAAGAATCAAGACACAAATTCATAAAAATTCAAGTATTGAATTTTGAGAAATCAAAAGATAAGTTACATTTCATTTAAAGAATTTTCTTTTGATAAAACGGAAGGAGTATGGTAAACGATCTTGATTTATAAAGAACTTCAAGTTATAGTTGTCAAGATCATGATTTCAATAAAATTTCTATATAGCAAAATGAAATCTTTTAGAACTTGATTCAAGCATTAAATACGTCTTAACAAGTCATAATTCTAAAAGATTCAAGAATCATTAAAAGAAAAATCATTCAAGTTCAATTCATCAACTCAAGACTCATAATCAAATTTTCATTTTTGAGATTCATAACATGAATAAAGTCATTACCATATCATCAAAATCTCATTCATAATTCAAGTGATTTACAAAATATCATAAATGAATTTATCACTTGTCTTTCATCAAAAATTGAAAACTTTAGAGATAGAAAGATTTCAAGAAACATGCATTTCCATTTTATGATTTGTTTCATATGAGCATGCCTTTGTCTTTTAATGTCAAATAAAATAGAAATATCAACATTCAATATCGAAAGACAAACTTCATCATAAAATTCATCAAGATAAAAATATAACACATTATGAGATTCAATTTATCATGATAATGTGGTTCATTTTGTTTCAAACAAGTGTGCTCATGTTTCAAAAGATGAGTATCAAATTTAAGACCAAAACATGAGTTTGTCATCAAGATATGATATCACAAAGTCATTAAGCATGATAGCAAACTTTTAATATTTTCATTTCAATGATGATTTCATAATGTATATTCAAACATTTATATGGAACCCATCATTGTATAAATTCAAAATACAAGTTTGTCATTAAACCCATTAAGATCAAATACATCAAAATCTTTCATTCAAAAATTTTAATAAGAGCAACATAAATTGATTACATGTGAGCATGTATCAACTTTTCAAAGCAAGACGTAAGTTTCATCATAAAGACCGTTAAGACCAAACACATCAAAAATAAAACATCATGATTAAAATATTTTTAACTTTTGTGTTTTATTTTACGTGGTTGATCTTATATATATGTATGTTCAAATTTTCATGTAAAAATGAAATCATCAATATGCTTGCTTCTATTTTTTAATCATATTTGGTGTGCAAGCATTATCTTGAAACATGCTATTAATTTTTTGTGTCAAAAATCATGCATCTTGTTTGAAATCAAAAGCAATGTAAAATCATCAAGATTCATAAATTTATCATGATCATACGTATGGAGCATTTTCATTTATCAAGTAAGATTTCACATAAGCATGCCCAAAAACTTTTTGCATAAAAGATATGTATCAAGTTTAAAGCCAAAAAGTGATACAAAAATTATCAAGATTTATGGATTCATTATGAATATATTGTTTCAAAATATGAGATTTCAAGTCATCAAGTATGATACAATCATTAAGCATGTTTTCATAATGCATCATCAAAATCATTTTAATTCTTTCTTTCATTTATAATAACAAGATGATCAATGCTCAAATTTTTGCTAAAATCATGCATCATTTTATAAATGTGAAAAATAATTTCGTCATGAAACCATCAAGTCCGAATATGTATTATTCTAAAATGTAGGATTTTAATCTTCATCATTTCAATTTCTCATTAAGCATGATACAAAAATTTAAAGATCAAGCATCATGTTTAGAAACGAAATATAAAACATCAAGATACACATGCATGGATTAATTCTAGGCAATATCACAAATCATGCAAGTATCATTCATAATTTTTACTTTTCAAAAATACTAGAAAGAAAAGCATAGTATAATTTTAAAACATTTTTTTTAATTTCCAAAAACACAAGAAAAGTATGAAAAAATTCCTACTAACTAAGTTAAGCATTCATGGAAAGCATCATGTAATTTCAAAATAATTCAAGGGAGTTAAGTTACTTACCTTGTAGTCAAAGCCCGTTAAAGCCCAATTCGCCGTTTCGTCATTTGATTCTTCTTTGCGCTTCTTCTTCATCTTTGGCCTCTTCCTCCGTTCAAGTTCATTATTCATTTTAGATTTTTATTTAATGAACTTATTAAGATTCATTAAAAGTTCAATGTCCTCATCACTTGAGTCATCACTCAAGTGGCATTTCATAGTTCGGAGTTCCAAAACCTTCTTGCTCTTTAGAAGGTGGTTCAAATGTTCATCATGTTCAACATATTCCAAGAAACTCATTTCATATGTCATTAAGGATCCAATGAGTTCTTCAATAGAATAATCATTTAAATCTTTAGTTTCTTGTATTGCGGTTACTTTAGGATCTCACCTTTTTGGAAGGGATCTTAAAATCTTGCTTACGAGTTCAAAATCTGAAAAATATTTACCAAGAGCTTTTAGACTATTGATGACATCCAAGAAACGGGAGAACATATCATCGATAGTCTCACTTGGTGCCCTTCGAAAAACCTCAAAATCGTGCATCAAAATATTGACTTTCGAGTCTTTGACTCTACTCGTTCCTTTATGTATGATTTCAAGAGTATGCCAAATATCAAAAGCCGTTTCGCACATAGAAATCCGATTAAACTCAATTTTATCTAAAGAACAATATAAGACATTCATAGCCTTTGCATTTAAAGAAAATGATTTTTTCTCCAAATCGGACCATTCGTTCATCGGTTTAGAGGAAAGTTAAAATCCATTTTCAACGATGTTCCATAAGTTTAAATCGAGAGAAATCAAGAAAACTCTCATTCGGATTTTCTAATATGTGTAGTCCGATCCGTTAAAGAACGGTGGACGAAAAACCGAAAAGCCCTCTTGAAAATCATTTAGAGCCATTTCTCACGGGTGTAAATCCGAAAAAGAAAGAACGTGACTCTGATACCAATTGTTAGGGATCAAGCGGCACCAAGAGGGGGTGAATTAGTGCAGCGGTAAGGAATGATAAATTTTCAACGATTTGAACAAATTTCGGAAACTTCATATGGTGAAAACTTCATTTCGTATGAACCCGGAAAGATTACGTTTTAACTTTAAAGCATACGTAAGAAGATGAAGAGGAAGTTGAGTAAGTAAGGCAACAAATGAAGATGGTTTGCAGCAAAGTAAATAGCAAGAACGTAAATGTAAACCAGATTTTTATAGTGGTTCGGTCATCCGACCTACGTCCACTCCCGATTCCTCTTGCTTGAGGCCACCGGCTTTCCACTAGCTATCCTCCTTCCAATGGGCAAGGATAAACTCCCTCACAGCACCCCTCTTTTTGACAGGCTTAGGAGATAACTCTTACAAGCACTCTTACTCCTCTCTTGGACTAGAACACTCTTAAGACTTAGAGGGAAGATTTGACACTTTCAAGAGAGTTTCCCCCTTCTTTTTTTTAGTTCTAGACCACTTTTAAACTCTGAATGAGTGGGGTATTTATAGGTCTCAAAGTGATTCAAATTTAGAGCCTAAACTTGGAGCCAAAATTTGAACCATTTTGAATTTCCCGACGCTGGCAGTACTGGGCGGTGCCTCCACCCATCCAGCGGTGCTACCGCTGGTGCCCGCGGGTGCTGGGCGGTGCTACCACCCCAGCCATGCGGTGCCACCGCCTGGATCTCGGCCATTGGGTGGTACTGCCACCTAGCCTGGGCGGTATTAACGCCTAGGTCATTTCAGCATAGTAGTTTCGGCCGAAAACTCGACCGAAACCAATCCAAATGAAGTCCGAATTAGTCCAAATTTGGTTTATAGGATTAACACCTAATCCTAAACCAAATTATGTACTAATTATAAATTTTAAAGATATTTTTTAAGGTATTACAAAGTCCACAAGATAAAACTTCTTTCGGCGAGCTTTCGGTGAACTTCCGACGGTCTTCCAATGAACCCTCGGAAACCATTTTGCGGACTCCCGGCAAGCTCCCGGACATCACGATGATCTTGGCGAGTTCCACCGAGCTTCTTTGGCAAGCTCCGATCTTTCTTGGCAAGCTCAGCGAACTTCCGACGAACCTTCCGGTAAACTTTCGAAAACCGTTTGGCAAGCTCCCTATTCGTTCTCGGTCGGTTCCGGCAATACTCCCAACAAATCTTCGAACTTTCGTCGAACTCTCGAACTCCCAACAATCCATCCCACTTGTCTTCCGGCACTTTGTTTCACTTTACGTCTTCATCATCATCGTAGTTAATCCTGCACACAAACAAACAAACACTCTACTTCGATCTAGATAGTTATTACAACGCGAATTAACATTCAGTTGCCCAGCACGTCATTGGTCGGCGCTTCGTCCGATCCTTTGGCACATCATCCTCTTTTGTGGTCCATTGCCTAATCGGTGGTTAACCTCTGCAACCCCGATATCCTTGGCGCAACATGCTCTTCTGAGCTAGATGCCCGATGTACGAAGCCTTCCACCGATTGTCGACCAAACCTCCAGCTCGACATCCAATATCCAGACGTGATCACCCGGCGCAACGTCAATTCCTTCAACGTCAACTGTCTAATCCTGATCGATAGTAGACCTGAGTAACTTAAAATGTAGTTAGACCACAAATCACAATCAATTAGTTTCATCATCAAAATCCGAGATTCAACAAATTCGCGTTGTAATAACTATCTAGATCGAAGTAGAGTTTTTGTTTGTATATGTGCAGGATTAACTATGATGACGATGAAGACGTAAAGTAAAACAAAGTACCAGAAGTCAAGTGTGATGGATCGTTGGGAGTTCAAGAATTCGATGAAAGTCCAAAGATTCATTAGGAGTGCTGCCGAAACTGGCCGAGAACGAGTAGGGAGCTTACCGAAGGGTTTTCGGATGTTCGCCGGAAGGTTCATCGGAAGTTCGCTGGAAGGTTCCTCGGAAGTTCGCGGAGCTTGCCAAGAAAGATCGGAGCTTGCCAATGAAGCTTGTTGGAACTCGCCAAGATTATCGTGAAGTCCAGGAGTTTGTCAACAGTCCGCAGAATGGTTTCCAAGGGTTCATCGGAAGACTGCCGGAAGTTCATCGGAAACTCATCGAAAGAAGTCTTGACTTGTCAAACTTTGTAATAGCTTAGTAAATATCATCAATTCCATAGTTAGTATGTTAATTTGGGTTAGGATTAGGTGTTAATCCTATAACCCAAGTAGGGGCCAATTGGGCCTTGATTTGGATCAGTTTGGGCCGAGTTTTAGGCCCAAACTAGTGAGCTGAAATAGGCTGGGCGATGGCACTGCCCAGAGGCCGAGAGCTGGGCGGTGGCACCGCCCAACACCCGAGAGCACTGGCGGTGGCACCGCTGGCTGGGCGATGGCACCGCCAAGTACCACTAGAATATCGAAAACCAAGGTGATTCAAATTTGGGCTCCAAATTTGAATCCTCTTGAGGCCTATAAATACCCCTCTCATTCATGGATAAAGGGGTATCTAGAACTGAGATAAAGAGAGGGAAAATTCTGTTAAAAGTGTATCAAAATCTTCCCTCTAAGTTTTAAGTGTGTTCTAGTCCAAGAGAGGGGTGAGAGGCCTTGTAAGGGTTATCTCCTAAGCCCGACAAAAGAAGATGTGCTGTAAGGGAG
Source organism: Musa beccarii (assembly GCA_024322285.1). Taxonomy (NCBI): domain Eukaryota; kingdom Viridiplantae; phylum Streptophyta; class Magnoliopsida; order Zingiberales; family Musaceae; genus Musa; species Musa beccarii. Next base: position 29,527,406 of record CM044394.1, read on the forward strand.
TTCATCCTCGCCCTTTGGAAGTGTTAAATCTCAGATTTTGATGATGAAACTAATTGATTGTGGTTTATTGTTTAACTGCGTTTTTGAGTTACGTA
>CM044394.1:29535000-29555000 GCA_024322285.1 Musa beccarii
CAATGATCAAGATGTTATCCACATATAATACCAAAAAGGTGATAGTGCTCCTACTTACTTTCCTATACATACAAGGCTCATCTTCATTCTTAATGAAGTCATAAGATTTGATCGCCTCATCAAATCTTATATTCTAACTTCGAAAAGTTTGCTTCAATCCATAAATGGACCTAAGCAACCTGCACACCTTATCTAGGTTATCCCTGGACACGAATCCCTCAGGCTGTATTATATACACCTCCTCCTCGAGGTTGCCATTGAGAAATGCAATTTTGACGTTCATCAGCCAGATCTCATAATCATAGTGTGCTGCAATAGCTAATAGAATTCGAATGGATTTTATCATGGCTATAAGTAAGAAAGTTTCATCATAGTCAACTCCTTGCCTCTGACGATACCCCTTAGCCACTAGTCTTGCTTTATAGGTCTCTACTTTTTCATTTACTCTAATCTTCTTTTTGAAGATCCACTTGCAACCAATGGGTACAATACCCTTAGGTGCATCAACTAGGTTCCAAACCTTGTTAGAGTACATGGAATCCATTTTTGAATTCATGGCTTCTTACCATTTCCCGGAGTCTATGCTCATAATAGCCTTCTCGTAGGTTTGAGGATCAGTATCCTCAACATCCTCTCTTCTGATATGTCCCACATATCTCTTAGGAGGATGGGATACTCTACCAGACCTATGTAAAGTTGGAACTTGTGTGCTAGGTATCTAAACATATTATGGCTATGGAATAGTGCTTGAGCTAGGTTCTCCAATCTCGCTCAACTCTATCATGCTCCCACTGTCTCCACCAAGAATGTGTTCCTTCTCAAGGAACACTACTCTCTTGGCTACAAAGACCTTTTGGCCTTCAGGGTGATAGAAATAATACACACAAGTTTCATTAGGGTATCCCACGAAATTGCACCATTCTGTCCTGGATTCCAACTTGTCGGGGTTGTGTCTCTTGACGTGGGCAAGGCAGCCCCAAATCTTAACAACCTTAAGATTGGGCTTCTTTCCATTCCATATCTCATATGGAGTAAACATCACTGACTTAGTTGAAATTCTGTTCAGAAGTTAAGCTGCGGTCTCTAGGGCATATCCCCAGAATGAGATGGGTAGGTTGGCGAAACACATCATGGAACACACCATGTCTAACAGTATGTGATTTCTCCTTTCTGATACACCATTAAGCTGTGGTGTATAAGGAAGTGTCCATTGGGATAAAATCTCATGGTCTTTGAGGAACTGGGTGAACATTGTACTCAAGTACTCACCTCCTCAATCTGATCGAAGGGTTTTAATACTCTTTCTTGTCTGATTTTTCACTTTATTTTTATATTCCTTAAATTTCTCAAAAGCCTCAGACTTGTACTTCATCAAGTACACATGTCCGTATCTTGAGAAATTATCAGTGAAAGTAATGAAACAGGAGTAACCACCTATGGCATGAGTCGACATGGGACCGCATACATCACTATATATGAGTTCCAATAACTCAGTGACTCTCTCTCCAATTTCACTAAATGGAGAGTTGGTCATCTTTCCCCGAAGGCAAGGTTCACATGTTGCATATGACTCATAGTCGAATGAATCTAAATATCCATTCTTCAGCAACTTTTGAATCCTACCCTTGTGGATGTGACCTAGCCTACAATGTCAAAGATATGCATTGCTCACCTCTTCTCGTTTCCTCTTAGACTCACTTACACTCATGATATGTTGAGCTGTATCTAGCATAAATAAACCATTATGTAATGTTCCTCTCGTGATGATCTCATTATCTAATATTATTGAACAACCATTGTTCTCAAAAACTAATTTATATCCAATAACTGTCAAACATGAAATGGAAATAATATTTTTGATAATAGAAGGAACATAATAGCATGCATCTAATACAATAATAGCTCTACCAGGTAGATATAAGGTGACCTTGCCAATAGCTACTACAGTAACCTTTACTCCATTACCCATCTTAAGGTCCATCTCGCCTCTATTCAATCTCCTAGGTCCTGCTAGAACCTGCAACGAATTGTAGATTTGATAAGCACTCTCGGTATCTAATACCCATGTGTTATCATAAGATTCTAACAAATGGACACTGATCATGAATGTACCTGAAGCTTCTCCAAGCTTCTGTTTCACCCTCTCTGCAAGGTAATCTTTGTAGTTCCTCTTTCAATGCCCATCTTTGCTGCAGTGGAAGCACTGGCCTTTATCCTTTGTTGGGTCTTTCTTGGCAACCTTTGCCTTACCTATTTTTCCCTTGCCCTTGCCCTTCTTAAGGGTCTTCTCAGCCTTCCTTTTCTTTCTGGTCTCACCAGCATAGAGAATCAGCTTCTCTTTCTTAATGGTGCTCTCTGCTTCTCTTAACATATTGAGGAGCTCTGGGAGGGTCACCTTAAGTTTATTCATATTAAAATTCATTATGAACCGAGAAAAGGAATCTAGTAGGGACTGAAGCATAAGATCCACACACAGGTTATCCTCTAGGACCATTCCTAGACCTATGAGTTTCTCGATTCACTCAATCATCTTAAGGACATGGTTCTGAACCGGTGTCCCCTCCGTCGCTGAGTTCTTTCCTGTTCCTCAAATAGTTTACGGAGATACAGGAGTATGGAATTTGCATCCATATTTTCATGCTGTCTTTGTAACTCAGTAATCATAGAGGTCAACATATAACACTGAGCAAGAGCGGAATCATCTATGTACTTTACATAACGAGTGATTTCATCCTCACTTGCCCCTTCGTCGGGCGTAGGGATCACTATATCAAGGACATATATAATTTTCTCCAATGTGAGGACTATTCTCAGATTACAAAGTCAATCTGTATAATTTGGACCAATGAGGCAGTTGGTATCAAGTATGCCACGTAAAGGATTTAAAAGCAATATTTTTCTAAAATTAAAGATGTAGTAGAAATAAATAACATATAGACTTTGCAAAAATTAAACAGTTAAGATAAGGACTTCTATCTTAATATATTCCCACTAATTTTTTGTGAGACACACTACACCCTCCGGTATGTGAATCGGAGACCCCCGACGGATCTCTAGTGAGGATCGGGATCAAATCGGCGTCTTAACGTAACCTCAAGGGACTCGACCAATCACGCTAAGCTCGTAAAGGTAGGCAACTCTTGCCAATCACAACTCCTTGTGATTCCCGTCCTGTTCGGCCTCTAAACCACCATGGCCTCGAGGGACTCGACCAACCATGATGTTCGGTTAAGTCATCACCATCATTACAAGATGAGTCTGATTCGGTGATATACTCTCGAGGGACTCGACCAAGTATATCATGTCCTTAGGTCACCGGTGACATCTCTATGTCGTAGATAAGATAGTGAAACACAATATAGGTAAGACTCGAGGGACTCGACCAACTCAACCTACATTAGGAATCGGTTTCTACCTATAACGATGGAAGGCCACATGGGTCAATCTAATTGCCTCATGTTTACTAACTTAATATTATTAATAGAGAGGATTTTTGATTTGGTCTCCTAATATAATGTGTCACACACATACATATTTAATATATATATCTACATCACATGCAAATATATATACATATCCAGTAGGTGTATAACCAATCACACATCACATGAGCAATCACACCAGATGATCATGGACCACATCCTAATGTGTTCAGGCCCGAGCCAGTGGGCCCAATCACTCACATAAAGATCTATGTGTGCTTAGGCGTATCTCCATGCCCTGTGATCGTCCTTCTCGCTTCGTCGGTTCCGTCGACATCTTAACGCATCTCCATGCGTCGGATCGTTCGTCTCGGCCTCGTGGGTCCTGCTATCGCTGCGCCTTCTCATGTAATTACAACATAATTACAAGCACATAGGCCTAACAATAAATGAGAAAAATAGAGGCTCATAGGCCCCAATAATAATAATCATATGTATACACATCACATCATAGGTCCATGATCATCTATCCACATTATACATCATATGTAAATGTTATTTTATAGGACTACTAGATAAAAATAATAGTTAATTAAATAATTTAATTAACATATATATTTTTCTGAAATCAGGGATATAGAGAAAATTTTTTGAATTTCCAAGGGTATTTTGGTCATTCGACCAAAAGAATAAAATCAGAATTTTTATAATTATAAGGGGTATTTTGGTCATTCTATCAAAAGGGACAGAAATCGAAATTTCTAAAATTTCAAGGGGCAAAACAATCTTTTGCCTAAAACCCTAACCCCTCTCCCTCTCTTGCTATTGCGTTGTAGTGCAACCACCACCACCTTGCCGGCGGCGACGCCGCGGGCGACTCGGCCGCAGCAGGCGGGCGCAGCGCCCGCAGGTGCTGCCCTTGCTGCGGGTGGGCATCGCTCGCGCAAGCGCCACCCATGGAGCAGTGCCCGCAGGCATCGCTCGTGTGAGGCAACAACTGGTTATAGGTGCCCTACAAGCCAATCACATGAGTGATTGCACCTGTAACACGCTGCGTCAATCTCTTTGCTTATGATTATTGGCATTATCTCACATTATCTAGATGTATATTGTGATGTCCTTGGATCTGTGCAATGGGAATCGGATCGTAATGAGATCACGATAATGAGACCGATTCACCTTTAAAACGACCTAAATTATTCGGTCATAGGTTACTCGAAAGAATATCGAGATAACCGGATAGATCTGTGTGTCTTTGTATACCCATTCATATGATGGAGGTAGCTGGTCTCATAGCTACTCGTGTGGGGACACTAAGGGTACAGTGGCAGGTGCTCATGGGAGAATGAGTTCACCGATGGATCCGCTTACGGAATGCGTGTATGGTTATTGACACCTCAAGTCGACAATAATTCCATAGTCCCAGTAGTGTATCTGGTCCTTAGACTTGAGACACCAAGGATGTCCTATATGAGTACTCCACTCTTTGATACCGGACTTATAGATTTGGAAAGCTCCATATCTAGTACAACCGGTCATTGGGAGTGGTAGCCAACCTTACGAGGGTTATTGAGTGTTAATAGAGGATCATCCGCTCTCGGTATCATGAGAGGAATATCCCATGTGTTCTTGCTCGAACAAATCCTTGGCCAAGGTTATTCGGATTAAGAGAGAAAGAGTTCTCCGGGAGAATCCAACAAGAGCAAGACTCGAGGAGAGACCGTATGGGCCTGACAGCACCATGCCCGATATAGGGTCTCTGGGATATTAGATGGATGAGAGATTATAGATACATGGTAACTGAGGACAGATAGGTCCAAAGGATTGGATTCCCCTGTATCGTTTGGGGACCGCGGCATAGTGGCCTAGTACGTCCGCGGTCGATGAGTTAGGTGAATTATTATAGAGATAATAATTTACTAAGTCAGAAGGAGTTCTGATAAGTATGACTCACGGCCAGCTCGATATTGGGCCTAGAGGGTCACACACATATGGTAGGTGTTGCAATGAGTAAAGGTTTGGATATGAGATATCCGCTGAACCCCCTATCTTATTGGATATCCATTAAGCCCCTAAATTATTGGATCCTGAGATGAGATCCAATAATTGCTAATAAGAGATTATTGGGTAGAAACCCACTAATCCAAGAGGCTTGGATAATTGGATGGAGATCCAATACCCAATAGGGCAAAAGATCCATTAGGGTTTTTAAGGGGGCCTCTATAAATAGGAGGGAACCAGAGTTCTATAGGTTGAGGGTTTTTGGTAGCCACCTCTTGTTCTCCTCTCCCCAGAGAGAGAGGTGCATCATCGAAATCCCTACTGTGTGGATACCGCTAGAGAGGAGGATGCTTGACCTCCTTCATCCTCTCCCAAAGATCTGTAGGAATTCAGGGATATACGATCTCCCTAGGTATCTTCTTTACATGTGCAGTTTTGTGGATTTGTTTTTGATGCACCGATCTTCGCACGACGATGAAAACTTTCTATGGGAAATCTGGGGTTTTGTTTTCTGTTCTTCCGCTGCGCATGTGATGTCGCTCCCCCTTGACGGATTTCCCAACAGTGGTATCAGAGTCAGGTTGTTCGTGCGAAGATCGGATCTTAAACTGCGTGTGTTGTGATCTAGAACAGGTTACGTCACCAAAATCGTTGACGCAAAGGGTGAGGAAGGGCACCAACTATTGCTGCCCTATGGTTCAATCTGCGGAGGCCGGTGGCGGGCTTGCGCCTTTGCCTCGCAGGGGCACAAAGCGGACTATTAGCCTGGGCGCCGGCATGCTCCTGGGCGCGCTCGAAGCGCTGCGCGCGTCCGCGCAAAGCGCGCAGTCTTTGGCGCCACGCCATGTGAGCAGCGCCGCTGGCGCTTATGCATCGCGCTGCGCATGGAGGCGCCAACATCTGCGGGCGTTGCGCAGGCGCAAGGCGCGCGGCTGGCACTCGCCCACTGGCAAAGCGGGCGGCGCCGCCTCCCGCAGGCACCGGCGATAGGGTGGCGGCGGCCGAAGGCGCAGTAAGGGTGAGTGATTAGGGGTTTCAGGCAAAAGACGATTTTGCCCCTCGGAATTTCAGAAATTTCAGATTCTATCCCCTTTGACAGAATTACCAAAATACCCTCAGAATTTAAGAAATTCCAATCTCTATCCCTTTTGGCCGAATGACCAAAATACCCTTAGGAATTCAGAAAATTCCCTCTATGTCCATATTTTTAGAAATATTAGTTAATTAAATAGTTTAATTAACTATTATTATTTATCTAGTAGTCCTATAAAATAACATATACATGTGATGTATGATGTGGACAGATGATCATGGACTTGTGATGTTGTGTGTGTACATGTGATTATTATTATTGGGGCCTGCGAGCCTCTATATTTCTCATTTATTGTCGGGCCTGCGTGTCTGTAATTATGTTGTAATTATCAGAGGAGGCACAGCGATAGCGTGACTCACGAGGCCGAGACAGACGATCCGACGCATGGAGATGCGTTGAGATGCCGACGAATCCGATGAAGCGAGATGGACGATCACAGGGCATAGAGATGCATCGAAGTACACATAGATCTTGATGTGAGTGATTGGGCCCACTGGCTCGGGCCTGATCACATTAGGATATGGTCCATGATCATCTGGTATGATTGCTTATGTGATGTGTGATTAGTTATACACCTACTAGATATATATATATATATATATATATTTGCATGCGATGTAGATATATATATTAAATATATATGTGTGTGACACATTATGTTAGGAGACCAAATCAAAAATCCTCTCCATTAATAATATTAAGTCGGTAAATGTGAGACAATTAGATTGACCCACGTGGCCTTCCATCGTTATAGCTAGGAGCCGATTCCCGGTGTAGGTTGAGTTGGTCGAGTCCCTCGAGACTCACCTATATCGCGTCTCGCCATCTTATCTACGACATAGAGATGTCAGAGGTGACCTGAGGACATGGTATACTTGGTCGAGTCCCTCGAGAGTATATCACTGAATCAGACTCATCTGGTAACGATGTTAATGACTTAACCGAACATCATGGTTGGTCGAGTCCCTCGAGGCCATGATGATTCGGAGGTCGAACAGGACGGGAATCACAAGGAGTTGTGATTGGCAAGAGTTGTCTACCTTTACAGGCTTAACATGATTGGTCGAGTCCCTCGAGGTTACGTTAAGACGTCGATTGGATCCTGATCCCCACTAGAGATCCATTGGGGGTCTCCGATTCACATACCGGAGAGTGTTGTGTGTCTCACGAAAAATTAGTGGGAATACATTAAGATAGAAGTCCTTATCTTAATTATTTAATTTCTACAAAGTCTGCATGTTATTTATTTCTGCTACATCTTTTATTTCAGAAAAATGTCACTTTCAAATCCTTTACATGGCATACTTGATGCCAACTGCCTCACTGGTCCAAATTATACGGATTGGCTTCACAATCTAAGAATCGTTCTCATGATGGAGAAAATCGTATATGTCCTTGATACAGTGATCCCTACGCCCGACGAAGGGGTAAGCGAGGATGAGATCGCTCATTATGTGAAGTACTTAGATGATTCCACTCTTGCTCAGTGTTATATGTTGGCCTCTATGACTACTAAGTTACAAAGACAGCATGAAAATATGGATGCTAATTCCATACTCCTACATCTCTGCAAATTGTTTGAGGAACAGGGAAGAACTCAGCGATATGAGACATCAAAGAGTCTTTTCCGCGCTAGGATGACTGAGGGGACACTGGTTCAGAACCATGTCCTTAAGATGATTGAGTGGATCGAAAAACTCACAAGTCTAGAAATGGTCCTAGAGGATAACCTGTGTGTGGATCTTGTACTTCAATCCCTACCATATTCCTTTTCTCAGTTCATAATGAATTTTAATATGAACAAACTTGAGGTGACCCTCCCAGAGCTCCTCAATATGTTGAGAGAAGCAGAGAGCACCATCAAGAAAGAGAAACCGGTTCTCTACACTAGTGAGACCAGAAAGAAAAGGAAGGCTAAGAAGACCCTTAAGAAGGGCAAGGGCAAGGATAGAATGGGTAAGGCAAAGGTTGCCAAGAAAGATCCAACAAAGGACAAAGGCCAGTGCTTCCACTGCGGCAAAGATGGGCACTGGAAGAGGAACTGCAAAGAGTACCTTGCAGAGAGGGCGAAACGGAAGCTTGTAGAAGCTTCAGGTACATTCATGATCAGTCTCTATTTGTCAGAATCTTATGATAACACATGAGTATTGGATACTAGGAGTGCTTATCATATCTGCAATTCGTTGCAGGTTCTAGCAGGACCTAGGAGATTGAACAAAGGTGAGATGGACCTTAAGATGGGCAATGGAGCAAAGGTTGCTGCACTAGCTGTTAGCAAGGTCACCTTACATGATGGAAATCATCAATTTAGCAACCATACACCCCGATAGCTAAAGAGCTATGATACATATGGAATGCAAATTGACACCCTCCAACGAATTGAAACAAGGCGGATCATTCAAGAATGAAATAAGGGAAACTATTCTAATTACTTATCAATAGAAAATTGATGAAATAACTAGAATAATACTTTGAATTCCCTTAAGACGCCACAAACTAAGTCTGATAAGTCAAAGGAAAAGCAAAGATTTGGTTTGAACGCCACAAGCAGAAAAGCCTGATAAGTTCTAAAGTTCATGCAAGAACTTAAAAATAAAACACTCACCGATGTTGAAGAATTGTTATACTTCCCAAATTGTCTGTCTTACACTAGGAGTTAGCCTCATTTATATAGGATGAGGCTTAGCACAAAGGGAATGAATGCGTTAAATAACATTCATATTCCAAATTCATGATTTTTGGTAAACATGGCTGAATAGACTTTTATTCTTTAAAATGAGGTCTTCAAATTTGTCTTTCTCTCTTCATGATCATGTTGATCATTTTAGGCTCTTCTTCCAACTATAGAATCTTGACTGAGTCTTGACTAGCTTGATCTTTCCAAATGTTTTCCAATAAACAAGTTAAAGCTTTTTTCATCCTCTTAGCTTTAGCTCTTGTCATTGGTCCTCCATGAATAGTTAAAGGGTCTTTAACAAAATTATGATCAACTTGCTAGTTCATATCATTCCCCTGTTCCTGGAAAGGATTCATCCTCGAATCATAGCCTCCATCAGCTACATCAAACAAAGATAGATCAGAAACATTGAATGTTGCATTAATGTTGCCATACTCACCTGGTAGTTCCAGCTTATATGCATTGTCATTGTTTTTTTTAAGGAGTTGAAATGGACCATCTCCTCTTGGCATTAGTTTAGACTTCCTATGACTAGGAAATTTTTCCTTCCTTAAGTGTACCCAAACCCAATCACCAGGTTCAAACACTACTTGTTTTCGGCCTTTGTTGTGTTGTTTCTCATATTGTAGAGTTTTCTTTTCAATTTGTCTTTGAACTTTTTCATGCAATGCTTTGACAAAATCAGCTTTTTGCTTACTATCCAAATTGGCCTTTTCCAATGGTAAAGGTAGCAAATCCATAGGAGTTAATGGATTGAACCCATACACAACTTCAAATGGTGAATGGTTTGTTGTAGCATGCACACTTCTATTATAAGCAAACTCCACATGTGGCAAACACTCCTCCCAATTTTTAAAATTTTTTTGAATTATGGCCCTCAAAAGTGTTGATAAAGTTTGATTTACCACCTCCGTTTGTCCATCTGTTTGTGGATGGCAAGTGGTTGAATACAACAATCTTGTACCCAACTTACTCCAAAGTGTTTTCCAAAAGTGGCTAAGAAACCTCACATCTCTATCACTCACAATTGTCCTTGGGATGCCATGTAACCTAACAATTTCTTTGAAAAATAGTCCCGCAACATGTGTTGCATCATCTGTTTTATGGCAAGGAATGAAATGTGCCATCTTGCTAAACCTATCAACAACAATAAAAATAGAATCTCTCCCTCCTTTTGACCTAGGTAAACCTAAGACAAAGTCCATGGATATATCAACCGAAGGTTCACTAGCTATGGAAGGGGTGTATATAACCCATGAGGCATTACTTTAGATTTAGCTTGTTTACAAGTGATGCATTTCTCACATAATCTTTCAACATCCCTTTTCATGTGTGACCAAAAGAAATGATCACTTAACACATCTAAAGTTTTTCTAACTCCAAAATGTCTCATTAAACCTCCACTATGTGCTTCTCTCACAAGTAATTCTCTCATTGAACATTGAGGAACACACAACTTGTTTTCTTTGAAAAGAAAACCATTATGTCTAAAGAACTTATCAAAACCCCCTTTTTCATATGCCCCATAAACATTAGCAAAATCATAGTCAGAATTGTATAAATCTTTAATGTATTCAAAACCCAATAATTTTGCATCAAGTTTAGAAATTAGAGCATACCTTCTAGAAAGAGCATCGACGACCACATTTTTTTTACCTTGTTTGTCCTTGATGATGTATGGAAAGGATTCAATAAACTCTACCCATTTTGCATGCCTACGACTTAGCTTTCCTTGTCCTTTGAGATATTTCAAAGACTCATGATCAGTATGTATAGTGAATTCCTTGTACCAAAGATAGTGCTGCCATGTCTCTAACACTCTTACCAGAGCATAAAATTCTTTATCATATGTCGAGTAGTTAAGACTTGCTCCATTTAGCTTCTCACTAAAGAATGCAATAGGTCGACCCTCTTGCATTAAGACTCCTCCAATACCTACTTCACTCGCATCACACTCAATCTCAAAAGTTTTAGCAAAGTTAGGTAAAGCAAGCAAAGGTGCTGAACTGAGTTTGTCTTTAAGTAAGTTAAAAGCATCATCTTGTTGTTTACCCCATTTGAATCCAATATTCTTTTTGATGCATTCAGTTAATGGTGCAGCAATGATAGAAAAACCTTTAATAAATCTTCTATAAAAGCTAGCAAGACCATGAAAACTTCTAACATCACTAACACTAGTGGGTTTTGGCCACTCTTTAATTACTTTTACTTTTTCTTGATCAACATGTATTCCTTTATCGTTTACAACATATCCAAGAAAAGTAATTTCATTAGTGCAAAAAGTGCATTTCTGTAGATTAGCATATAATTTTTTTTTCTAAGCACATCAAAAATAGCTTTTAAATATGTTACATGCTCATCTAAACTTTTGCTATACACAAGTATATCATCAAAATAAACCACTACAAACTTTCCAATGTAAACACGCAAAATATGGTTCATCAATCTCATAAAAGTGCTAGGTGCGTTAGTTAGGCCAAAAGGCATCACTAACCATTCATATAAACCATGTTTAGTTTTGAAAGCAGTTTTTCATTCATCACCCTCATGCATTCTTATTTGATGATATCCAGATTTCAAATCAATTTTTGAAAATAGACAAGAACCATGCAATTCATCTAACATGTCATCTAGCCTAGGAATAGAATATCGATACTTTACCATGATTTTGTTGATGGCTCTGCAATCAACACATATTCTCCAAGATCCATCTTTTTTATGCACCAAAAGAACAGGAACTACACATGGACTCATGCTTTCTCGCATATACCCGTTTTCCATAAGCTTACTGACTTGCTTTTGGATTTCCTTGGTCTCTTCTGGGTTACATCTATATGTTGGCCTATTTGGTATGCTTGCACCTGGAATGAAATCAATTTGATGCTCAATTCCTCTAATTAGTGGCAAACCATTGGGAACTTCTTCAGGAAAGATATCCTCATTTTTCTGCAAAAGATCAACAATAATACTAGGCAAACTTTTGTCAATTTTGTTAGAAGAAATCAAAATGTCCTTGTACATAAGTACAAGTAAGGGCTGCCTCATGGTTAAGGCCTTTTTTACATCACTCATTTTGGCATAAACACTCATTTTTCTTTCACTCAAGCCTTCCTTATTTTATCTCCCCTTGTGTTTCCCAATACTCTTATTTTTATCACTAATCTCATCTTTTTCTTTTTTCTCTTTTTCTTACTCCCTCCCAAAAGTTTTGGTTAATGAAGACTCAAGCTTCTTATATTATTGTTTTATGCACATCTGGTCTTCAAGAATTGTCTTCGGAGGCAACAGTCCAAGCTGATATTTCTGTCCATCCATGATCAAGGAATAATGGTTCTTGAACCCATCATGTGTTATCCTACGATCATATTGCCATGGTCTCCCCAACAATATGTGACCAGCATACATAGGTACCACATCACACCAAACTTCATCCTTATATCTACCAATTGAAAAATGAACTAACACTTGCTGATTTACCTTTACTACACCACTATCATTCAACCATTGCAACTTGTAAGGTTTTGGATGTTTGATAGTAGGCAATTTCAGTTTCTCCACGAGCAAGGTACTTGCCACATTGGTACAACTTCCGCTATCAACAATCACATTGCACAACTTATTAGCAATCAAACAATGAGTATGAAATAGATTTTCACGTTGTTCATCATTTTTACTTTGCAAAGTAAGTGTGCGTTGAATAACCAAAATTTCACCTTTAGCATACTCTACGTCACTAGTATCCTCTGGAATGTCATCATCATCCTCACTTTCACTTTCAGATTCTATATTCCCATCTCTTATAATTATAACTCTCTTATTAGGACATTCACGTGTTATATGTCTATGCCTAAGGCACTTAAAATACTTAATACCTCTACTTTGATTAGGTTGATTCTCACCTTTACCCTTACTGTCAAATTCATTTTTGCTTTTAATTCCATCAATTTTAGGCTTAACAATGGGTTTATCATCCTTTTTACTCCAATTCGGTTTCCAAGATGAAGAAGAACCCGAATAAAGTTTTGAATCATACCTTGTGCCTTTTCTTTTGAGTTGTCTCTCAATCTTCATGGCCATATTCACCATATCCTTAATCTCCACATAATGCTGCAATTCCACAAGATCAGCAATGTTCTTGTTTAATCCACTCAGGAATCGATCCATTGTAGCCTTACGGTCTTCCTCCACATTAGCCCTTATCATAGCTATCTCCATCTCCTTGTGATATTCATCAACACTCATGGAACCTTGTGTCAAAGTTTACAATCGTTGATACAAATCCCGATAGTAATGACTTGGGACGAATCTTCTCCTCATGATTTGTTTTATCTCCAACCAAGTCTCTACGGGCCTTTCACCATTTCTACGCCTATCTTTACATAATTGATCCCACCAAATTATAGCATAATCACAAAATTCAACAGCGGCTAATTTTACCTTTTTCACTTCGGAATAGTTGTGACATTCAAAGATCAGCTCCACTTTTCATTCCCACTCCAAATAAGTATCTGGATTATTCTTTACTTGAAAAGAAGGAATTTTCATTTTGATGCTGCCTATGTTTCTATCCACACTATCAAAATGTCCTCTCCTAGTTTGTCTCGTAGGATTAACATCTTGACCAATTAGAGTGACTTGGTCATCGTCGAGGTCATCTCCGCCATTATATTCATTGTGGACGAATGCTGGTTGTCTCCTACGCCGTGGTTCACCTTCTAATCTATTAATTGCATCATCATGCCTTTCTAGATGATCTCTTACATCTCCCATCACTTTGAATATACGTTCAAATTGTTGTTGCATTGCTTGAAGCAAAAGATCATTTGATGAAGAACTCGCGTCTTTTTCTTTACACATGTTTGCAACCTGAAAAACAAAGTTAGAATAGCCTCACCAACACTCTCTCACGTGTTTCACTCAAGATTTGATTCACTCCACTCGTGTTTTCACACAATGTTTGGCTTTTCTCGATATTGATCTCACCACTCTTGCCTTTTACCTCTTGTTTTGTTCTTTGAGTTCTTAGATTAACAAAGAAACTTAAACAAATAATTCAGATTGTGGCAATTCATAAAAGCAAAAAAATATGAGCCAAGTTTGGCCTTTAAAATGTAAGCCAATTTAAAGGTGTGTGTAATACACTTCAATAATAAGCAAAGATTAGAATTCAAGTATCAAATGAATAAAGAAAATTTTTTGGAATGAGAAAAAAAATTCCAAACCTAAAATAAGAATTCAAAATTATGAAGATAGAATTCTGTAATTTTCAAGAAGTCCCTTAATTCACAAAAAAAATTTTATAATTTTGATCTCTTTCTTTCTTTCTTTCTTTTTTTTTTTTGACCTTTGATCTTCTCCTCTCTTTTTTTTTTCTTTGATCTTGATTTTCTCTCCTTTTTTTCCTTTTGATTTTCTCTCTCTTTTTTTTAACTTTCTACTCTCTTTCTTTTTTTGACGATAAAGTGAGGGGAAAAAAATGAAAAACAAACAGTAATAGCATAAGAAACTCAATAATAAGGAGGAAGGAAGAATAGCAATTATGGATATCGTGATAAAAGAAGAATAAGAGAATAGGGAAAAGCTAAAAGATAATAAATAAATGGATAAGCAAACCTCAAACTTGAGCCGTGCTCTGATACCAAATGATAAAAATCATCAATTTAGCAATCATATACCCCGATAGCTAAAGAGCTATGATACATATGGAATGCAAATTGACACCCTCCAATGAATTGAAACAAGGTGGATCATTCAAGACTGAAGTAAGGGAAACTATTCTAATTACTTATTAATAGAAAATTGATGAAATAACTAGAATAATACTTTGAATTCCCTTAAGACGCCATAAACTAATAAGTCTGATAAGTCAAAGGAAAAGCAAAGATTTGGTTTGAACGCCACAAGCAGAAAAGCCTGATAAGTTCTAAAGTTCATACAAGAACTTAAAACCAAAACACTCACTGGTATTGAAGAATTGTTATACTTCCCAAATTATCTGTCTTACACTGGGAGTTAGCCTCATTTATATAGTATGAGGCTTAGTACAAAGGGAATGAATGCATTAAATAACATTCATATTCCAAATTCATGATTTTTGGTAAACATGGCTGAATGGACTTTTATTCTTTAAGATGAGGTCTTCAAATTTGTCCTTCTCTCTTCATGATCATGTTGACCATTTTAGGCTCTTCTTCCAACCATAGAATCTTGACTGAGTCTTGACTAGCTTGATCTTTCCAAATGTTTTCCAATAAACAAGTTAAAGCTTCTTTCATCCTCTTAGCTTTAGCTCTTGTTATTGGTCCTACATGAATAGTTAAAGGGTCTTTAATAGAATTATGATCAACTTGTTGGTTCATATCATCTTACATCTGCCTGGTGGAGCTATTATTACATTAGATGCATGCTATTATGTTCCTTCTATTATCAAAAATATTATTTCCATTTCATGTTTGATAGTTATTAGATATAAATTAGTTTTTGAAAACAATGGTTGTTCAATAATATTAGATGATGAGATCATCATGAGAGGAATAGTGCATAATGGTTTATTTATGCTAGATATAGCTCCACATATCATGAGTGTAAGTGAGTCTAAGAGGAAACAAAAAGAGGAGAACTAGAAAGGAAAGAATATTAAAACCCTTCGATCGGATCGAGGAGGTGAGTACTCGAGTACAGAGTTCACCTAGTTTCTCAAAGACTATGAGATCTTATCCCAATGGACACCTCCTTATACACCACAGCTTAATGGTGTATTAGAAAGGAGGAATCGCACACTGTTAGACATGGTGCGTTCTATGATGTGTTTCGCCGACCTACCCATCTCATTCTGGGGATATGCCCTAGAAACCGCAGTTTACCTTCTGAACAGAATTCCAACTAAGTCAGTGATGTCTACTCCATATGAGATATGGAATGGGAAGAAGCCCAATCTTAAAGTTGTTAAGATTTGGGGCTGCCCTACCCATGTTAAGAGACACAACCCTAACAAGTTGAAATCTAGGATGGAATGGTGCAAGTTCGTGGGATACCCTAAAGAAATTTATGGGTATTATTTCTGTCACCCTGAGGACCGAAAGGTCTTTGTAGCCAAGAGAGCAGTGTTCCTTGAGAAGGAACACATTCTTGGTGAAGACAGTGGGAGCATGATAGAATTGAGCGAGATTGGAGAACCTAGCTCAAGCATCATTCCGCAGCCAGAGTCTATTCAGATACCTAACACACAAGTTCCAACTTTATGTAGGTCCGATAGAGTATCTCATCCTCTTGAGAGATATGTGGGACATATCAAAAGAGAGGATGTTGAGAATATTGATCCTCAGACCTACGAGAAGGCTATTATGAGCATAGACTCCAGGAAATGGCAAGAAGCCATTAATTCAAAAATGGATTCCATATACTTCAACAAGGTTTGGAACCTAGTTGATGCACTCGAGGGTATTATACCCATTGGTTGTAAGTGGATCTTCAAAAAGAAGATTGGAGTATATGAAAAGGTAAAGACCTATAAAGGAAGGCTAGTAGCTAAGGGGTATCGTCAAAGGCAAGATGTTGACTATGATGAAACTTTTTCGCCTGTAGCCATGCTAAAATCCATTCAAATTCTATTGGCTATTGCAGCACACTATGATTATGAGATCTGGCAGATGGACGTTAAAACCGTATTCCTCAATGGCAACCTCGAGGAGGAGGTGTATATGATACAGCCTGAGGGATTCGTATCTAAGGATAACCTAAATAAGGTGTGCAAGTTGCTTAGGTCCATTTATAGATTAAAGCAAGCTTCCCAAAGTTAGAACATAAGATTTGATGAGGCGATCAGATCTTATGACTTCGTTAAGAACGAAGATGAACCTTGTATGTACAGGAAATTAAGTGGGAGCACTATCACCTTTTTGGTATTATATGTGGATGACATCCTGATCATTGGGAATGATGTAGGAATGCTCTCCACAGTAAAGACTTGGTTATCTAGGCACTTCTCCATGAAGGACTTAGGGGAAGCATCCTGCATATTGGGGATATGGATCTATAGAGATAGATCCAAGAGGATGCTTGGCTTGTCCAAGTCTAGGTACATAGACACCATTGTCAAAAGGTTTGGCATGGAAAATTCCAAGAGATGTCTCATACCAATGAGACATGGAATATCACTTTCTAGGAGTATGTCCTCAAAGACTCCTGAAGAAAGGGCACACATGGATATGATGTCATATGCATTAGCGATAGGATCTATCATGTATGCTATGCTATGTACCAGGCCTGATATAGTGTATGCTCTGAGTGTCACGAGCAGATATCAGGTAGATCCAGGCTTAGAGTACTGGAAAGCAGTAAAATGTATTCTTAAGTACTTGAGAAGGACTAAGGATCTTTTACTAGTGAATGGAGGTAGTAGCCTCAAGGTTGAGGGCTACACAGACTCGAGCTTCTAGTCCGATGTCGATAATAGCAAGTCTAATTCAGGGTATGTGTTCACTCTGAATGGAGGAGCAGTATACTAGAAGAGTTCCAAGCAAGAAACTACTGCTGACTCGACCAAAGAGGCAGAATACATTGTTGTGACAGAGACAACAAAGGAGGGAGTCTGGATAAAGAGGTTCATCACAGATCTAGGAGTCATCCCGAGCAACGAGGAGCTGATTCCCTTATATTACGACAACTACAGGGTGATTACTCAAATAAGGGAACCCGGGTCTCATCAGAAGTGTTCTGAGGAGTTCCAACTTATTGAAGAGATCGTGGCCCGAAGAGATGTAGTAATGGAAAGAGTTCCATCCGAAGATAACATTGCAGATCCACTGACAAAGACAATGACTCAAATTATCTTTGAGCGTCACAGAGGTCTGATGGGGATCAGACATATTAGTGATTGGCTTTAGGTCAAGTGGGAGATTGCTGGTTATAGGTGCCCTACAAGCCAATCACATGAGTGATTGCACCTGTAACATGCCGCGTCAATCTCTTTGCTTATGATTATTGGCATTATCTCACATTATCTAGATGTATATTGTGATGTCCTTGGATCTGTGCAATGGGAATCAGATCGTAATGAGATCACGATAATGAGACCGATTCACCTTTAAACACAGACCCTAAATTATCCTGGTCATAAGTTACTCGAAAGAACATCGAGATAACCGGATAGACCGGTGTCTTGTATACCCGTTCATATGATGGAGGTAGCTGGTCTCATAGCTACTCGTGTGGGGACACTAAAAGTGCAGTGCAGGTGCTCATTGGAGAATGAGTTCAGCGATTGATCCGCCTACGGAATCTTTGGATGGTTATTGATACCTCAAGTCAGACATACGATTCCATAGTCGATAGTGTATATGGTCCTTAGACTTGAGACACCAAGGATGTCTGTATGAGTACTCCACTCTTTGATACCGGACTTATAGATTTGGAAAGCTCCATATCTAGTACAACCGGTCATTGGGAGTGGTAGCCAACCTTACGAGGGCTATTGAGTGTCAATAGAGGATCATCCGCTCTCGATATCATGAGAGAAATATCTCATGTGTTCTTACTCGAACAAATCTTTGGCCAAGGTTATTCGGATTAAGAGAGAAAGAGTTCTCCGGGAGAATCCAACAAGAGCAAGACTCGAGGAGAGGCCAGTATGGGCAGCTTGACACCATGCCCGATATAAGGTCTCTGGGATATTAGATGGATGAGAGATTATAGATACATGGTAACTGAGGATAGATAGGTCCAAAGGATTGGATTCCCCTGTATCCTTTGGGGACCGCGGCATAGTGGCCTAGTACATCCGCGGTCTATGAGTTAGGTGAATTATTATAGAGATAATAATTTACTAAGTCAGAAGGAGTTCTGATAAGTATGACTCACGGCCAGCTCGATATTGGGCCTAGAGGGTCACACACATATGGTAGGTGTTGCGACGAGTAGAGGTTTGGATATGAGATATCCGCTGAACCCCCTATCTTATTGGATATCCATTAAGCCCCTAAATTATTAGATCCTGAGATGAGATCCAATAATTGCTAATAAGAGATTATTGGGTAGAAACCCACTAATCCAAGAGGCTTGGATAATTGGATGGAGATCCAATACCCAATAGGGCAAAAGATCCATTAGGGTTTTTAAGGGGGCCTCTATAAATAGGAGGAAACCAGAGTTCTATAGGTTGAGGGTTTTTGGTAGCCACCTCTTGTTCTCCTCTCCCCAGAGAGAGAGGTGCATCATCGAAATCCCTACTATGTGGATACCGCTAGAGAGGATGATGCTTGACCTCCTTCATCCTCTCCCAAAGATCTGTAGGAATTCAGGGATATACGATTTCCCTAGGTATCTTCTTTACATGTGTAGTTTTGCGGATTTATTTTTGACGCACCGATCTTCGCACGACGATGGAAACTTTTTACGGAAAATCTGGGGTTTTGTTTTCTATTCTTTCGCTGCGCATGTGATGTCACTCCCCCTTGAAGGATTTCCCAACAACAACTGCCCGCGGGCAACGCCAGCCATGCGGGCGCTTCTGCCCGTGGGCGCAGCGCTCGCAGGCGGCGCCGACCCTTGTGGATGGGTCGCCTATAAGCGGGCGCCACCTGCCCCTTGCGGGCATGCAGCAGGCCATCGGCGTAGGCAGCCTATAGGTGCTGCCTGCTTGCAGCCCGCAACCTGCGTGCACCTGCCGGCCGACTGTCACCTGCACGCAGGTCGCCTGTTGTCGGCTGTCGCTGTGTGCACGGCCATGGCTGCAAGCAGCCTTAGCAGTGACTATTTTGTGAGCGCAGCAAGGGTAGCAACAGTTGTTGCCCTTCCTCGCCTTTTATGT
>CM044394.1:32020000-32452500 GCA_024322285.1 Musa beccarii
GGATACCATATGCCTTAATGATAGGATCTAGTATGTATGCTATACTATGTACCAGGCCTGATATAGTACATACTCTGAGTGTCATGAGCAAGTATCAGGCAGATCCAGACTTGGAATACTGGAAAGCTATAAAATGTATCCTTAAGTACTTGAGAAGGACTAAGGATATTTTACTGGTATATGGAGGAAGTAGCCTCAAAGTTGAGGGCTACACGGACTCGAGCTTCTAGTCCGATGCCGATGATAGCAAATCTAATTCAGGATATGTGTTCACCCTCAATGGAGGAGCAGTATGCTAGAAGAATTCCAAGCAAGACACTATTGTTGACTCGACCACAGAGGCAGAATACATTGCTGCGGCAGAGGCAGCAAAGGAGGGAGTCTAGATGAAGTTCATTACAGATCTAGGAGTCATCCCAGGCAGTGAGGAGTCGATTCCATTATATTGCAACAAATACAGGGTGATTATTCAAATAAGGGAACCCGGGTCTCATCAGAAGTGTTCTGAGGAGGTTCCAACTTATTAGAGAGATCGTGGCCCGAAGAGATGTAATAGTAGAAAGAGTTCCATCTGAAGATAACATTGTAGATCCATTGACAAAGGCATTGACTTAGAGCGTCACAGAGGTCTGATGGGGATCAGACATGTTGGTGATTGGCTTTAGGTCAAGTAGGAGATTGCTAGTCATATATGCCTTGCAAGACAATCACATGAGTGATGGCACTTGTGACTTGATATACACTCTTTCTTTTGCTTATTATTATCAGGCATTTTATCACTTTTTCATGCATGTTGCATATATTATGATGTCATTGGATCTATGCAATAGGAATCGGATCGTGATGAGATCACGATAATGAGATCGATTCACCTTTAAACATAGACCCTAAATAATCTCGGTCATAGGTTACTCGAGAGAGACGTCGAGATAACTGGATAGATTGGTGTGCTGTATACTCATCCATATAATGAAGATGGCTAGTCTCATAGTTACTCGTGTGGGGACACTAAGGATACAGTATAGGTGCTCATTGGGGAATGAGTTCACTGATTGATCCGCTTATAGAATATTGGATGGTTATTGATGCCTCACGTCAAACAGTGATTCCGTAGTCCCAGTAGTGTATCTGGTCCTTAGACTTGAGACACTAAGGATATCCTGTATGAGTACTCCATTCTTTGATACTAGACTTATAGGTTTGGAAGTTCCAGATCTAGTACAACCGGTTATTGGGAGTGGTAGCCAAGCTTATGAGGGCTATTGAGTGTCAATAAAGGATCATCTGCTCTCAGTATCATGAGAGGAATATCCCATGTATTCTTGTTCAAACAAATCCTTGGCCAAGGTTATTCGGATTGAGAGAGAAAGAGTTCTTCGGGAGAATCCGACTAGAGTAAGATTCGAGAAGAGACCGTATGGGCCTGACAACACCATGTCCTAGCATAAGGTCTTTGGGATATTAGATGGATGAGATACTGTTGATACATAGTAATTGAGGACAGATAGGTCCAAAGGATTGGATTCCCCTATATCCTCTGGGGAATGTGGCGTAGTGGCCTAGTACGTTCGCAGTCGATGAGTCAGGTGAATTATTATAGAGACAATAATTCACTGAGTCAGAAGGAGTTCTGACAAGTATAACTCATGGTCAGCTCGATATTGGGCCTAGAGGGTCACACACATATGGTAGGTATTGCAACGAGTAGAGGTTCGGATATGAGATATCCATTGGAGCCCCTATCTTATTGGATATCCATTAAGCCCATGAATTATTAGATCCTAAGATGAGATCTAATAATTACTAATAAGAGATTATTGGGTAGAGACCCACTAATCCAAGAGGCTTGGGTAATTGGATGGAGATCCAATACACAACAGGGCAAGATCCATTAGGGTTTACAGTGGGCCTCTATAAATAGGAGGGAACTAAAGCTCCATAGGCTAGGGGTTCTTTTTGGTGGCCACCTTCTATTCTCCTCTCCCAAGAGAGGATCATAATTGCAATCCCTGCTATGTGGATACCGCTAGAGAAGAGGATGCTTGATCTTCTTCATCCTCTCCTACAGATCTGTAGGGATTCAGAGATATACGATCTCTCTAGGTACTTTCTTTTACAAATAGTTTTCGTAGATTTATTTTTGACGCACCAATCTTTGCACGTCGATGGAACCTTTCATAGAAATCCAAAGTTTTTATTTTTTTGTTCTTCCGCTGCGCATGAGATATCACCCACTGTGGATTTTCCAACATGATAGAGTTGAGCGAGGTTGGAGAACCTAGCTCAAGTATCATTCCATAGCCAGAATCTATTCAGGTACCTAGCATATAAGTTCCAACTTTATGTAGGTCTGGTAGAGTATCCCATTCTCCTAAGAGATATATGAGACATATCAGAAAAGAGGATGTTGAGGATATTGATCCTTAGACCTACGAGGAGGCTATTATGAGTATAGACTCTAGGAAATGGTAAGAAGTCATGAATTTAGAAATGGATTCTATGTACTCCAACAAGGTTTAGAACCTGGTCATTGCACCCAAGGGTATTATACCCATTGGCTGCAAGTGGATCTTCAAAAAAAGATTAGAGCAGATGGAAAGGTAGAGATCTATAAAGCAAGGCTAGTGGCTAAGGGGCATCGTCAAAGGCAAGGTATTGACTATGACAAAATTTTCTCACCCGTAGCCATGCTAAAATTCATTCAAATTCTATTAACTATTGCAGCACACTATAATTATGAGATCTGATAGATGGACGTCAAAACTGCATTCCTCAATGGCAACCTCGAGGAGGAGGTGTATATGATACAGCCTGAGGGATTCGTGTCCAGAGATTATTGAATCTCGAATTTTGATAATGAAACTAATTGATTATGGTTTGTTGTCTAACTATGTTTTGAGTTACGCAGGTCTACTATCGATCAGGATTAGACAGTTAATACTGGAGGAATTGACGTTGTACCGGGTGATCACGTAAGGATATTGGATATCGAGTTGGAGGTTCGGTCGATAATCGGCAAAAGGCTTCGTACGTCGGGTATCGGGCCAATAAGAGTGTGTTGTGCCAAGGATACAAGGGTTACGGAGGTTAACCATCGATTGGGCAATGGATGCAAGAGAGGACAATGTGCCGAAGAATCAGACGAAGTGCTGACCAATGATATGCTGAGTAACTGAATGTTAATTCGCGTTGTAATAACTGTCTAGATCGAAGTAGAGTTTTTGTTTATGTGTGTGCAGGATTAACTACGATGACGATGAAGATGTAAAGCGAAACAAAGTGCTGGAAGACAAGTGTGATGGATCATTGGGAGTTCAAGAGTTCTATGGAAGTCCGAAGATTTGTTGGGAGTGTTGCCGGAACCGGTAGAGAACAAGTAAGGAGCTTGTCGAAGGGTTTTCGAAAGTTCACTGAAAGGTTTATCAGAAGTTCACGGAGCTTGCCAAGAAAGATCGAAGCTTGCCAATGAAGCTCATTAGAACTCCCAAGATCATCATAAAGTCCGAGAGCTTGCCAGGAGTCCATAGAATGGTTTCCGAGGGTTCGTCGGAAGACCGTTGGAAGTTTGCCGGAAGCTCACCGGAAGAAATCTTAACTTGTTGGACTTTGTAATAGCTTAGAAAATATCTTTAAATTCTTATTAGCATGTAATTTGATTTAGGATTAGGTGTTAATCCTATAAATCAAGTTTTGATCAATTTGGCCTTGATTTGGACAGGTTTGGGTCGAGTTTTAGGCCCAAACCGGAGTGTTGAAAAGTGTTGGGCAGTGGCACCGCCCAGTACTACCAGAATGCCGAAGTTTATGGCATTTCAAATTTGGGCTCCAAATTTGAATCCTCTTAGGGTCTATAAATATCCCATAAGTTCTTGCTTGGAGAGCAAGAAGTGTGCAAGAAAACTAAGGAAAAACTCTGTCATTTGAAGTAGAAGTCCCTCCTCCAAAGTTTAGAAGTGTTCTTAAGAGAGGTGTTGAGGGAAGCTTTGTAAACAGAGTTTATAAAAGGGAGTTTATCTTCGCCCGTTGGAAGGAAGGCAGCTAGTGGAAAGCTGGTGGCCTCAAGGGAAGAGGAATCAGGAGTGGATGCAGGTCAGATGACTGAACCACTATAAAAACGGTTTGCGTTTATGTTCTTGCATTTATCTTTCTGCAAACTGCATTTTCTTCGCTGCTCAACTTAATTATCACTACCTTCTTCCTCTCTAAACACTCCCTACTTTAAGCACTTTCCATTACGCTTTAATCAGAATCGGTTTTAGTCAAAAATGTGATTTTTATTGTACGAAGTTTCTGAACTTGTTTAAATCACCAAAAATCTATTGTTCTTTACCGCTGCACTAATTCACCCCCCCCCTTCTTAGTTCCACTCGATCCCTAACAATTGGTATCAAAGCAACGTTCTTTCTCTTTCAAATTTACACCCGTGAGAAATGACTCTAAATGACTTTCAAGAGGGCTTTTTGATTTTTCGTCCACCATTCTTTAACGGTTCGGACTACATATATTGAAAAACTTGAATGAGAGTTTTCTTGATTTCTCTCAATTTAAACTTACGGAACATCATTGAAAATGGATTTCAACTTTCCTCTAAACTGATGAACGAATGGTCAGATTTGGAGAAAAGATCATTTTCTTTAAATGCAAAGGCTATGAATGCCTTATATTGTTCTTTAGATAAAATTACGTTTAATCGGATTTCAATGTGAGAAATGACTTTCGATATTTGGTGGACACTTGAAATCATGCACGAGGGAACTAGTAGAGTTAAAGACTCGAAAGTAAACCTCTTATTGCATGATTTTGAGCTCTTCTGAATGACACCAAGTGAAACTATCGATGATATGTACACCCGCTTCACGGATGTCATCAATAGCTTGAAAAGTCTTAGTAAATATTTTTTGAACTTTGAACTCACTAACAAGATTTTAAGATCTCTCCCAAAGAGTTGGGATCCAAATGTAATGGCTATACAAGAAGCTAAAAATTTAAATGACTTATCTCTTGAAGAACTCATTGGGTCTTTAATGACCTATGAAATAGTATTCTTGAAACACAATGAACTCGATGAACACTTGAACCACCTTCTAAAGAACAAGAAGGATTTGGAATATTGGATAAATGAATGCCACTTGAGTTATAACTCAAGTGATGAGAACATTGTTCAGAACCTTAAACTTTTAATGAATCTTAACAAGTTTATTAAACAAAAATTAAAAAACACAAATGAACTTGAACAAAGAAAGAGGCCAAAGAAGAAGAAAGCATCCAAGGACGAATCAAGAACTTCCAAAGGTGAAACGGCGAATTAAGCTTTGACGGTTTTCGACAATAAGGTAAATAACTCACCCGAAATGCTTTTACCTTATTATGAAATTACTCGAACTTTTCATGAATGCTTAAATTAGTTAATAGGAATTTTTTCATGCTTTTCTTATGTTTTTAAAAATTAAAAAAATATTTTAAAAAATTATATCATGCTTTTCTTTCTAGTACTTTTGAAAAGTAAAATTTTGAATGGTGTATGCAACATTATGAATGATGATTGAATGATTTGTAATAATGATTGTACATCAACTATTTGTTATTTTTAAAAATATTTTGATGATAATTTTTATGGTATCATGCTTATGATTTGAAAATCTCTATCTTGGATTAATGGCTCTTAAACCTTTTTATGATGAAGTTTTTAGATGATGCATGTCTTCATGAAATCAATTGCAAAACTAAAAGACCTAACCCACAAATTTTCAAAATGAAAGAAATGTGGTTTTGATGTTGCCTTGTGTTATGTTTGGACTTGATGGTTTTTCATGACGAGAATTGTTTTTCAAATTTATATGATGCTTGGCCTTTATGTGAAAATGTGAACATGCTTACATGAGATCAACCACATAAAATAAAACACATAAAAATTGAAAATGTGTTATCATGATGTTTTATTTTTGATGTGTTTGGTCTTGACGAGAGTTTATGACTAAACTTATATCTTGTTGATGCATGTTTTCATAAAAAGATTTGAATATGCTCACATGAAAACAATTGTATGAAATGAAAATTCATTCTCTATCTTATTGAGGTTAATAAATTTACTTTACCAATCTTGTGAATCTTATGAAAATAATCATGATGAAAATTTTGAAAATAAATGAGTGTATCATGCGTTTGGTTTAAATAATTTCTCTTGAAACTTACTTTTGGGATCTATATAATGATACATGAATCTAGTAGAAAATAACAAGAGCATGCTTACATATAAACCATCTCCGTTGCTCTTAATAAAATTTTCGTATGAAATATTTTTGATGTATTTGATCTTGATGGCTTTAATGACAACTTGTATTTCAAAGTTATACGATGATGGCTTTTATGAAATTATTTGAACATACCTTATGAAATCATCATTGATAATGATAAAATGAAAATGTTAAAAGTTTATTGTCATGCTTAATAAATTTTATGATATCATGAGGACTTGAAGTTGTTATATCTTGATGACAAACTCATGTTTTGGTTTTAAAATTTGATACTCATCTTTTGAAACATAAGTACACTTATATGAAATAAACAACTTAATGAAACACATTATCATGATAAATTGAATCTCATGTCTTGAAATAATGTGTTATATTTTTGTCTTGATGATTTTTATAATGTAGGTTGCCTTTCATTTTTTAAATACTTATTTTGATTTGGCATAAAAAGACAAAGGCATGTTTATATAAAATAAATGAAAATCACCAAAAGAGAAATGCATGTTTTTTGAACATCTCTCTTTCTCTAAAGTTTTCGATTTTCCATGAATAATAAGTGATAAATTCATTTATGATATTTTGTGAATCGCTTGAATTATGAGTGAGATTTTGATGATGTGCTAAATTTTCAATCTAATCAAGATTAATAAACTCATTTATGTGAATCTCTTGATCTATGAAAATAGTTTTGATGATAAGTTTTATTCAAGTCTATCTATGTTATTTATGAGTCTCGTAAGAATGATCTTGATGAAGTGAATAAGGTTTATGAATCATGACTTTGATTTCTAGAACTCTTGACTTGAGACATTCTTTTATGGAAATCAAAATCTTTTCCTCTATGATTGTTTCTTTTTATCATTTACCAAAGAGGAGAACAATTCAAGTTTATGTCATTTGTGAATCTCATAAACTATGTTAATGATTTTGATGATTCGAACTTGAATGAGCTTTATCACAATCCAAGTCTTGATATCTTGATAAGTGATACTTGAAATTATTTTTATGATTCATGATGAATTTAGATCTATCATGCATAAATCAAGTTGTTGCTTTTACTATCAAATGAATCATGAGTCTTGACATCATATCTTTCATGATATAGAAATGACAAGAATTCTTTGGCTTGTATGCCTTATGTGGCAATTAAAAAATTGATATAAAAAAAATTTACCTTATGATGAATTAATGAATCATGACTTGATCTATGAGAATGATATGTTTTTATGCATTATGATTCTTGATTGTATACCCTTTATCATGAATTGAAAATTGATGCTAAAGAAAATATTTGTGAATCATGATTATGATTTCTCGAAACTCAATATTTGAATCTTTATAAATTCATGATTTTGATAACTTCATATGTCTTTTGAATTCATTATATGATATGATTGAATCATTGATTTATTCTTTTTATCATGACATAAAAATACATGCAAAATATGCTAGCATTGGTATCCATGACTTGAACTTGATTGCATGCTTAAATCAATTTTTTTTTCCTCCTGTGCTTCAATACGTCTTTGTATGTTTCATGACTTGATGATTGAAATATTCATGTAGAATTTTGATATGTATCACTTGTCATGATTTAAATATTGAAGTAAAAAAATTGTGTTCTTCTTGATAACTTTTATGATGAATCACAAATCATGACTTGATCCATTATATTGATATATTTATATCATGATTTGAAGATTGATGTAAACTTTTTTTATGCAAACTTATGTGAAATGTTTATATCATCATATTTGATCCTCCCTTCTTTTTGACAAAAACAAAGGGGGAGAAAGTTTTTGCTAGCTTGAACCTTCAATGAAAAATTTGCTAGCTCGATCATTGAAATAAAGGAGCATCCTATCATGAACATTTCAAAAGTTGCTAGTATGCTACAAAAGCAAAGTGCAAACTTGCACAAGAAGCAAGTGATGAAAAATTACTATATTGCTTATCTTTAGAAAGAATTTAAAAACTTGCTATGATTGAATGTTTTAAAGTTATGTATGTTGAATATCTTTATTGATAGCTAGTATGATTGTAAATTTGCATATCCTTGAAAACTAGCTATGATGCAACTTCTCCTTTTTGTTGATGACATAGGGGGAGAAGTAGATTGATGACTTCATGCATTGAATTGAATATTTTATATATTTGTATTATGATTTGGTTTGATTCTCTTAACATGAATGATACATGTTGCTTAGATTTGGGATAATCCAAGTATTCTATCAATGGCATATTGATAGGGGGAGTTTGTGTTAAACTCCGGGGAGTTTTGGTTAACTTCGTTAGTCATCAATTAGTTGTCATTATCAAAAAGGGGGAGATTGTTGAATCTCGGATTTTGATGATGAAACTAATTGATTATAGTTTATGGTATAATTGCATTTTGAGTTACGTAGGTCTACTATCGATCAGGATTAGACAATTGATGCTGGAGGAATTGACATTGCGTCGGGTGATCACGTCAAGATATTGGATGTCGAGCCGGAGGTTTGGTCGACAATCGGCAGAAGGCTTCGTACGTCGGGCATCGGGCCAAGAAGAGTATGTTGCACCAAGGATATCAGGGTTATGGAGGTCAACCGCTGATTGGGTAATGGATCGTAAGAGAGGACAACGTGCCAAAGAATCGGACGAAGCGTCGACCAATGATGTGCCGGGCAACTGAATGTCACATTGTAATAACTGTCTAGATCGAAGTAGAGTTTTTGTTTGTGTGTGTGTGTAGGATTAACTACGATGACGATGAAAACGTAAAGCAAAACCAAATGCCAGAAGACAAGTGTGATGGATCGTTGGGAGTTCGAGAGTTCGATGGAAGTCCGAAGATTCGTTGGGAGTGTTGTCGGAATCGGTCGAGAACGAGTAGGGAGCTTATCGGAGGGTTTTCGGAAGTTCGCCGAAAGGTTTGTCGAAAGTTCACAGAGCTTGCCAAGAAAGATCAGAGCTTGCCAATGAAGCTTGTTGGAGCTCGCCAAGATCATCGTGAAGTCCGAGAGCTTGCCAGGAGTCCGCAGAATAATTTCCGAGGGTTTGTCGGAAGACCGTCAGAAGTTTACCGGAAGCTCGTCGGAAGAAGTCTTAACTTATCAGACTTTATAATAGCTTAGAAAATATCTTTAAATTCGTAGTTAGCATATAATTTGGTTTAGGATTAGGTGCTAATCCTATAAACCAAGTTTCGACCAATTTGGCCTTAATTTGGACCGGTTTGGGCTGAGTTTTAGGCCTAAACCAGAGTACTGAAAAGTACTAGGCGGTGGCACTACCCAGAGGCCGAAAGCTAGGCAGGGGAACCACCCCAGGCTGGGTGGTGGCTCCGCCTAGTATCACCAAAATGTCGAAGTTCGAGGCATTTCAAATTTGGGTTCCAAATTTGGGCTCCATATTTGAATCCTCTTGGGGTCTATAAATACCCCAAAAGTTCTTCCTTGGAGAGCAAGAAGTGTGCAAGAAAACTAAGGAAAAACTCTGTCATTTGAAGTAGAAGTCCCTCCTCCAAAGTTTAGAAGTGTTCTTAAGAGAGGTGTTGAGGGAAGCTTTGTAAACAGAGTTTATAAAAGGGAGTTTGTCTTCACCCGTTGGATGGAAGGCAGCTAGTGGAAAGCCGGTGGCCTCAAGCGAAGAGGAATCAGGAGTGGATGTAGGTCGGATGACCGAACCACTATAAAAATGGTTTATGTTTATGTTCTTGCATTTACCTTTCTGCAAACCACATTTTCTTCACTGCTCAACTTACTTATCACTGCCTTCTTCCTCTCTGAACACTCCCTACTTTAAGCACTTTCCATTACACTTTAATCGAAATTGATTTTAGTCAAAAACATGATTTTTATCGTATGAAGTTTCCAAACTTGTTTAAATCGCCGAAAATCTATTATTCTTTACCGCTGCACTAATTCACCCCCCCTCTTAATGTTGCTCGATCCCTAACAGAGATAACCCTGACAAGGTGTGTAGGTTGCTTAGGTCCATCTATAGACTGAAGTAAGCTTCCCGAAGTTGGAACATAAGATTTGATGAGGCAATCAGATCTTATAACTTCATTAAGAACGAAGATGAGCCTTGTGTGTATAAGAAGGTAAGTGGGAGTTCTATCACCTTTTTAGTATTATATGTAGATGATATCTTGATCATTGGGAATGATGTAGGAATGCTCTCCGTAGTAAAGGCTTGGTTATCTAGGCACTTCTCCATGAAGGACTTAGGGGAAGTATCCTACATATTGAGGATGTGGATCTATAGAGATAGATCCAAGAGGATGCTTGGCTTGTCCTAGTCCAGGTACATGGACACCATTGTCAAAAGGTTTGGTATGAAAAATTCCAAGAGAGGTCTCATACTAATGAGACATGGAATACCACTTTCTAGGAGTATGTCCCCAAAGACTCCTGAAAAATGGGCACACATAGATAGGATACCATATACCTCAGTGATAGGATCTATCATGTATGCTATGCTATGTACTACGCCTGATATAGCGCATGCTCTGAGTGTCAAGAGCAGGTACCAAGCAGATCTAGGCTTGGAGCACTAGAAAGCAGTAAAGTGTATCCTTAAGTACTTGAGAAGGACTAAGGATCTTTTACTAGTATATGGAGAAAATAGCCTCAGGATTTAGGGCTACACGGACTCAAGCTTCCAGTCCGATGTCGATGATGGTAAGTCTAATTCGGGGCATGTGTATACCCTGAATAGAGGAGCAGTATGTTGGAAGTGTTCCAAGCAAGACACTACTGCTGACTCGACCACATAGAGGTGGAGTACATTACTACAGTAGATGCAGTAAAGGAGAGAGTCTGGATGAAGTAGTTCATCACAGATTTGGGAGTCATCTCGACCAAGAGAAGAACCGATTCTCTTATATTACGATAACTATAGGGCGATTACTCAAATAAGGAAACCCAGTTCTCATCAGAAGTATTCTGATGAGGTTCCACTTGATAAGAGAGATTGTCACCCGAAGAGATGTAGTAGTGGAAAGAGTACCATCCGAAGATAACATTGCAGATCCACTAACAAAGCCATTGAATCAGATTGTCTTTGAGCGTCACAAAGGTTTGATAGGGATCAGACATGTAGGTGATTGGCTTTAGGTTAAGTGAGAGATTACTAGTTATAGATGCCCTACAAGCCAATCACATGAGTGATGGCACTTGTGACTTGACATGCACTATTTCTTTTGCTTATTATTAGGCATTTTATCACTTTATCTTGTGTGTTGCATATATTGTGATGTCCTTGGATCTGGGCAATGGGAATCGGATCGTGATGAGATCATGATATTGAGACGGATTCACCTTTAAACACAGACCCTAAATAATCCTGGTCAGAGGTTACTTGAGAGGGGTATCAAGATAACTGGATAGACTAGTATGCTGTATATCCGTCCATATGATGAAGGCGGCTGGTGTCATAGCTACTTGTGTGGAGACATTAAGGATACGGTATAGGTGCTCATTGGAGAATGAGTTCACTGATTGATCCGCTTACGAAATGCTAGATGGTTATTGATACCTCACGTCAGACAGCGATTCTGTAGTCCTAGTAGTGTGTTTGGTCCTTAGACTTAAAACACCAAGGATGTCCTGTATGAGTACTCCACTCTTTGATACTGGACTTATAAGTTTGGAAGTTCCAGATCTAGTACAATCGGTTATTGGGAGTGGTAGCCAACCTTATAAGGGCTATTGAGTGTCAATAGAGGATTATTCACTCTCGGTATCATGAGAGAAATATCTCATGTATTCTTGCTCGAACAAATCCTTGGCCAAGGTTATTCGGATTGAGAAAGAAAGAGTTCTCCGAGAGAATCTGATAAGAGTGAGATTCGAGGAGAGACCGTATGGGCCTAACAGCACCATGCCCGGTATAGGGTCTCTGGGATATTCGATGGATGAGGGACTATAGATACATAGTAACTGAGGACAGATATGTCCAAAGGATTGAATTCCCCTATATCATCTGGGGACTATGGCATGGTGGCCTAGTATGTCTACAATCGATGAGTCGAGTGAATTATTATGGAGATTCACTAAGTTAGGAGTTTTGACAAGTATGACTCACGACCAGCTCGATATTAGGCCTAGAAGGTCATACACATATGGTAGGTGTTGTGATGAGTAGAGGTTTGGATATGAGATATTCGTCGGAGTCCCTATCTTATTGGATATCCAATAAGCCACTGAATTATTGGATTCTAAGATGAGATCCAATAAGAGCTAATAAGAGATTATTGGGTAGAGACCCATTAATCTAAAAGGCTTAGGTAATTGGATAGAGATCCAATACCCAATAGGGCAGGATCCATTAGGGTTTATAGGGGGCCTCTATAAATAGGAGGGAATTGAAGGCCAATAGGTTGGGGTTCTCTTAGTAGCCACCTTCTATTCTCCTCTACCTAAGAGAGGAGCATCATCGCAATCCCTGCTGTGTGGATACCGCTAGAGAAGAGGACGCTTAACGTTCTTCATCCTCTCCTACAGATCTATAGGGATTCAGGGATATACGATCTCTCTAGGTACTTTCTTTTATATATATAGTTTTTGCGGATTTATTTTTGACGCACCAATCTTCATACGACGACGGAACCTTTCGTGAAAATCCAAGGTTTTTATTTTTTGTTGTTCCGCTGCACATGAGATGTCACCCCCTTGGATTTCCCAATACTACTTTGATCTAAACAATTTATTACAAAGCTTAATCGAATTTGTTGCTCGGTATGTCATTGGTTCATCAGCACTTCGTCCGGTTCTTCGACGCATCGTCCTCTCTTATGGCTTGTTATCCAATCAATGGTTGTCCTCCATAACTTCGATATCCTTGGTGCAACTCCACTCGTCTTAGCTCAATGCCCAAATCCTTTGTCCGAAGCCTTTTGCCGATACGTCGACTGGTCCTCCGGCTCGACGTCTAATCTTCTGACATATTTTCCTCCGGCTCAACATCGATTCTTCTTGCTTTAATTATCTAATCCTGATCGAAAGTAGTCCTACATCACTTAAAAATATAGTTAGATCGAAAATATAATCAATTAGTTTCATCATTAAAATCTGAGATTCAACACATAATTGTTTGGAGATTGAATAGGACAAGAATCACAAGGAGTTATGATTGGCAAGAGTTGCATATCTTTTGGACTTAGTATAATTGGTTGAGTCCCTAGAGGTCATTCTAAGATGTCAACTAGATTCTGATCCCCACTAAAAATCTGTCAGAGATTTTTGATTCACATGCTGGAGGGTGTTGTGTTTCATGAGAAAACAATGAGAGTAGATTAAGATAAAAGTGCATGTCTTAATTATTTTTTTATAAAATCTAAAATCTGAATGTTATTTATTTTTCTGCTACATCTTTACTTTTCCAAAATATGTCACTTGTAAATCCCCTATGTGGTATACTAGATGTCAACTATCTCATTGGTCCAAACTATAAGATTAACTTCACAACCTAAGAATTGTTCTCACGACGGAGAAAATTGCATATGTTCTTAACACACTTATGCCCATGCCTATGGAAGGGGCATGTGGGGATAAGATTGCTTGCTATATGAAGTATAGAGATGATTTCACTCTTGCTCAATATCATATGTTGTGCTCTTTGACTCATGAGTTATAAAGGCAACATAAAAAGATGGATGTCGGATTCATCCTCCTTCACCTTCGCAAGTTGTTTGAGGAACAAGGAAGGACTCGATGATGTGAGATATCTAAGAGTCTCTTCTGCATAAGGATAACCGAGGGGAATCATATTTTTAAGATGATTGAGTAGATAGAATGTTGAATCTCAGATTTTGATGATGAAGTCAATTGATAAGTTATTTGATCGAATCTATATGTTGAGATAAGTGTGCAAGATTAACTATGATAGTGATGAAGACATAAAGCAAAAAGAAGTGCTAGAGTCAAGTACAATCGAATCATTGGGAGTTCGAGACTTCGTCGGGAGTCTGAGGATTCATCGGGAATGCTATCGGAATTGGCCAAGAATAAGTCGAGAGCTTGACGAAGGGTTCATTGAAAGTTCACAGGAAAGACTCATCAGAAGTTCATGGAGCTCACCGAGAAAGATCGGAGCTTACCAAAGAAGCTAGTCAAAACTTGCCAAGATCATCGTGAAGTCTAGGAGCCTACTTGGAGTCTACCGGAAGATGTCCGAGTGTTTGTCAGAAGTCTGTTAGAAGCTCGTCGGAAGAAGCCTTAATGTGCTAGATTTTATTTTCTTTGGAAAATATCTTTAATTTTTGTAGTTAGCACATAATTAGGATTAAGATTGAGAGGTAATCTCATTAACCCTAGTAGGGGTCAATTGGGCCCGTAAGTGGACTGATTGGGTCGGATTCAAGGCTCATCCAGGTTGCTGGACCTTGTCTGGTAGTGGCACCACAAAACTAGGGCGATGGAACCCCTAGGGACTAGGTTTCCAGGAGCCTATGTAGTGGTACCGCCTCACCACAGAACCCGAGGCTTTGCTCTGGTAGTAGTACCACTAGACTGGGTGGTGGTACCGCCCAGTGTTAGAGTCAACTAGCGGTGGTACTGCTAGTGACAAGCGGTAGTACCGCCAGTACTCAGAAATCCGAGATGAGACCATTTTTAGCTCCATTTTTGAAGTCAATTAAAGCTATAAATACCCCTTATTTGTCAGTTGGCTAAGCAAATTGAGAAGTGATAAGAACTGGATCGAAACTATAGTAAAATAGCTTTCAAAAGTTGAGTGTTCACCTCCACCTTGCTCTAAGTGTAAAAAGCCTATAAAAGGAGAGTGAGCCATTGTAAAGTTCTTTAAACGGGGTGATTGATCTTTCCTCTTCAAGAAAGATTGATAGTGGAAGCCGATGATATCATCGGAGGAGGTATCGGGAGTAGACGTAGGTTAATCGACTGAACTACTATAAAATTACTATATTCTTCTCTTGGTGCGTAAATTTTATTTACTGCATTCAATTTTTTACTTCACTACAATCATTCAATCTCCCCTTCTCTACTCTCTTACGAACTCACTCGACTTAATTATTTTTTCAAAAATATTTTCATCGGATGAAATTCTCTCAATGTATAAAGTTTTTTGAAATCATTCAAATTATCGATTTTTGTCTGCTACACTAATTCACCCCCCCCCTTCTTAGTACCACTCTTGATCCTAACAGTTGGTATCAGAGCAAGGTCACTCTTATTTTAATTTAAAACCTAAGAGAGATGACATTTGTCGGCATGCAAGAGGGTCACTTAATCACACGTCCACCTATGTTCAATGGGTCGGATTACACCTATTGGAAAACTTGCATGAGAATTTTTTCTTATTTCTATGGATTTTGAATTGTGGAACATTGTCAAAAATGACTTTCAAAAGTCTTCTCTTCCGATAAACGATTGGAATGAGTCGGAGAAGAGACTTTCGCTCTAAATGCCAAGGCTATGAATGCCTTATTTTGTACCTTAGATAAAAATAAATTTAATCATGTTTCAATTTGGAAAATGGCTTTTGATATTTGGCATACTCTTGAAATCACTCACGAAGGTACTAATCGAGTGAAAGAGTCCAAAATCAATATTTCAGTTCATTCTTATGAGTTGTTTCGGATGAAACCAAGTGAGTCCATTAGAGACATGTACACCCGATTTACGGATATCATCAATGGACTAAAAGCACTTGGAAAAAGTTTTTCTAATTTTAAACTTGTAACTAAAATTTTAAGATCCTTTCCAAAAAGTTGAGATCCTAAAGTAACGACCATTCAAGAGGCCAAGGACTTAAAGAACTTCCCACTCGAAGAACTAATTGGGCCATTGATGACCTATTAGATGACTTGCAATGCTCATGATGAGCTTGAGAACTCCCTTCTAAAGACCAGGTAGGACATGGTACTAAGAACTTAAGAAGACCACTTGAAAGAAAGTTTAAGTAATGAGGACTATGATGACGGACTAGCACTCTTGACACGAAAATTTAGAAAATTCATAAGAAGAAATAAAGCTAAAAATGACTCTAAAAATAAACTTGAACCTAAGAAAGAACAAGTAATATGCTATGAATACAAGAATATGGGGCATTTCAAAAGCGAATATCCTCAAGCAAAGAAGAAACAACTGAAAAAGAAGAAGACACTAAAGGCAACATGGGATGATTCAAGTGGCTCCGAAGACGAAGAACAAAGTAACAAGGAGGTCGCCAACTATGCTTTAATAGCTATCGGAGAAGAGGTAAGTAATTTATTAGATGAAAATTTAACTTTCGATGAGCTTTCGAATACTTTTCATGATTTGTTTGATGAGTGTAGAGTAATTTGTAAAAAGTTTAATTTGTTGAAAAAGGAGTATGCTCTCTTAGTTAATAAATTTAAAAATCTTAAACATAACACTCTTTCTTTGCCTCCATGCTATAAGTGTGAACATTTAGAGGCACTTGAGAAGGAGAACTTGCTACTTAAAGAAACCTTAGATAAATTTAAAATTGGTAACAAATCTTTGAACATGATCCTTGCCAATAAGGGTCACATTCATAAGAGAAGTGGAATCAGATTTGTGAGTGGGTTGTTAGTTATATATGCACTACAAGCCAATCACGTGAGTGATGGCACCTGTAACATGCTGCAGTATTCTCTTTGCTTATGATTATTGGTATTTTCTCACATTATCTAGATATATATTATGATGTTCTTGGATCTGTGCAATGGGAATCGGATTGTGATGAGATCACGATAATGAGACCGATTTACCTTTAAATACAGATCCTGAATAATCATAGTCATAGGTTACTAGATAGGGACATCGAGATAACCAAATAGACTGGTGTGCTATATACCCATCTATAAGATGGAGGTGGCTGGTCTCATAGCTACTCGTGTGGGGACACTAAGGGTACAGTGAAGGTGCTCATTGGGGAATAAGTTCACTAATTGATTCGCTTATAGAATGCTAGATAGTTATTGATACCTGACATCAGACAATGATTCCGTAGTCCTAGTAGTGTATCTGGTCCTTAGACTTAAGATACCAAAGATGCCTTGTATAAGTACTCTATTCTTTGATGCCAGACTTACAGGTTTAGAAAGTTTCAGATCTGGTATAGTCGGTTCTCGGGAATGATAGCCAACCTTACGAAATAATTGAGTGTCAATAGAGGATCCTAGCTAGCCTCTTCACCTTTTTAATAGGGGTTACCTAGATAGAATTTATATGAATGCCCTTAGGATTTATATGTTTGCCCCCTTCAATGAAACTAATTTAAGATTCTTCTAGCTAGAGTCCTAACGGACCCACCCTCTTCAAATTAGCCATGTCCTCGAGGTTGATGCTTTATGAATTCTGAGAATTTGATCTTTAAGTCGTCATAGTTCTTCGAAGTGGCATCTACTGCTGGTAGGTTCACTCATTGTATTAGCACTTTAGTAGTGGGTCGTCATCATCGAGTCACGATCCATCGATCAATAATGACACTCGATTGGGTCTAGAGCTCTCCTTGGGTAGTCATATTTGGTAGGTGGCTTTGGGCTGTCTCGTTTTGTCCTAACTTGAGCTTCAAACATGATACATGGAAGACTGGATGGATTCGGGAGCTGGTGGGTAAGTCCAATCTATATGCTACTACTCTAATGCGCTCCAAAATCTGGTAGGGTCCATAGAACCAAGGTGAAAGCTTCATGGATGCTTTGGTGTGGATTGATATTTGCTTGTATGGCTGGAGCCGTAGGAAGATCCAATCTCCTACTGAAAATTCTCTTTTACCTTTGTGTTAATTATATTGCTATTTCATCCTTGCTTGAGTTTTTTCTTATGTTGAGGGAAGCCCTTCAATGAAGTCCATTAATATATCAGCCCATATTGAGTCCAGGATGGGTAGAGGTTGTAGCTTTTCGGGACTTGCTACTGTCTTGCCTTTATATCGTTGACATATATCACATTATGCTACAAATTTAGTAATAATAATTTTCATCCCTACCCAATAAAAATTTTGCTTAATTCTCTTATAGGTTCTAAGGAACCTGGAATGCCCGGCCGTAAGTGTGGAATGCATCTCTTGAAGGATGGTCTTTATGCAAGTAGAATTTGGCACAAGTACAATGCGTCCGTTATAGTGCAAGTCTTTTGAGTCCCAACTATAATGAGCCACGAAGCTTGGTGCTTCCTCTAATTTTTTTTATAATCTTACTGGTCTCTGGATCATCTTGCCATTCCCACCTAATATCCTCAAGGAAGTCGTTGGTCGGAAGTGAAACGACTAAAAATTCAGCTTGCTTGGGTAGTTGCGAAAGTGCATCTATAACAACATTCTCATTCCCCTTTTTGTAAGTTATTTCATAATCATATCCAAGAATCTTTGTTATCCATTTCTGTTGCTCGGGGGAAGATATCTTCTGCTATAAGAAATATTTTAGGCTTTTATGGTCAGTCATGATTTGAAAGCATCACCCGATCAAGTATGGTCTCTATTTGGCCACTGCATTTACAATCACAAGCATCTCCTTATCGTAAATAGTCATCTTGAGATGGGAAGGAGAAAATGTCTTACTAGTATAAGTGAGGGAGCGGCCATCTTGCATTAGTATGACACTAATTCTGACTCCGGAGGCATTAGCTTCAATAACAAAAGTCTTGTCGAAGTTGGGTAGCGCTAGTACGAGTGTTGTCAACATTGTGATTTTAAGTTCATCGAAGGCAGTGGTGGGTTTATCTGACCATTGGAAAGTATCTTTTTTCAGCAAGGAATTAAGGGGTGCACTGATCTTTCCATAATTTTTCACAAACTTGCAGTAGTAGTCTGTTAATCCGAGAAAGCCGCGTAGCGATTTTATGTTTCTCGGGGTCGGTCAGTTCTGCATTGCTTCAATTTTGGAGGGATCCACTACCACACCTTTCTCTGATATGATATGCCCAAGATATTCCACCTTCTGTTGAAGAAAGTTGCACTTCAATTTTTTGACAAAAAGAATATGTTCTCGTAAAATCGTCAAAACAAGTCGTAAGTGATAAAAATGACTTTCAAGAGAAGGGTTGTAAATAAGGATATCGTCAAAGAAAATTAGTACAAACTTATGAAGATAACTCCGAAAAATATCATTCATAAGGCTTTGGAAGGTGAAGGGAGCATTAGTGAGACCAAAGGGCATTACCAGAAATTCATAATAGTCATTGTACGTTCGAATGGCGGTTTTCGGTATGTCTTCTTCGCACACTCGTATTTGATGATACTCGGATTGAAGGTCCAGCTTTGTAAATACTTGTACTCCATTTAATTCATCAAGCAATTCATCTACTATTAGAATAGGGTACTTGTCCTTGACGGTTATGCCATTGAGAGCTCGATAATCAATGTACATTCATTATGTTCCGTCCTTCTTTCATACGAGGAACACCGATGAAGAGTAGGGGCTGCAACTTGGCCAAATAACTCATGTTTTGAGCATCTCTTTTATAATTTTTTCTATTTCTTCCTTCTGGAGATATGGATATTGATATGGT
This sequence comes from Musa beccarii, assembly GCA_024322285.1. Taxonomy (NCBI): domain Eukaryota; kingdom Viridiplantae; phylum Streptophyta; class Magnoliopsida; order Zingiberales; family Musaceae; genus Musa; species Musa beccarii. The sequence continues at coordinate 32,039,718 of CM044394.1, forward strand.
CGAGTATTTGCTAGAGGTTTGCCCATAAGAATCGGTATACGATGATCATGCTAGTGGATAGGAGGTAGGCTGCACAGTTCATCAAATATATCTGAAAATTCAGCAAGCAAGGGAAGTAGGTTTGGGTCTTCAAATTCAGTTGGCTCTCCCTTAGATTGCTACTCAAGTTATACTAAAAAGCCACAGTATGCTTTGTGCAAAACTTTCTCTATTCTTTGTTTACAAATCATTATTACGCCGCCCCCACATTTCCCGCACAGTATCACTTGTTTCCCCTTACTGTAAAATTTCATAATTAGTTTAAAAATTTTTTAGGAAACATCACCCAATGTCATCAGCCATTTAATGCCAAGCACGACCTCATAATCATCAAGAGGGAGGAGGAAAAAATATGCAATTATCTCTTGGTCTTGCAGCAATAATTTCACCCATGGGCACCTACGATCGTATTTCAAAATTTGTCCGTCGGTGACCTTAATGTCAAACCTGCTGCAATTCTCGATAGGTAAGGCCATCCAGATAGCAACCTTGCTATTTATAAAATTATTAGTGCTCCCAGTGTCAATAAGAATGGTGATTGGTTGTTGCTTCAGAAGCCCTCCCACTTTCATCATTTGTGGGTTCGCGTAACCGGCAAGGGCATGCATCGTAATATCAACTAACTACTGTTCTTCATCCGCGACCTCTTCCTCATGCTCCAAGACCTCCTCCTCTATGTCTTCAAGAAGTTCAATCAGTAGGAGGTGACCCCTTTTGCAGCGATGATCGTGGTTCCATGGCTCATCGCAATGCCAACAAAGACCCTTTGCTGATCGATCATGTTGTTCTTCTCTTGTCAATATGTTTGGCAGTGAAGGATGGCTGGGAGTAGAAGGAGGTTTATATGCCATGGGCCTTAGAGAGGATCTCATCCTCCGAGCATCTTGGTTGAGCCGTTCTTCTTGTATTCAAGTGAAAGAAATTGTAGTTGTCACGGTATAGGGCTGCCATGCCTTAACCTCCCCTTTTATCTCTAGCTTGAGTCCTTCGATGAATGTTTCTAACAATTGATAGTCAGTCTAATCATGAGCAAGGTAGGATAGCTTCTCAAACCTGGTTTGGTACTCTTGAATTGTAGAGGTTTGTCGAATCTTTGTGAGTTGGCCGTCGATATTTTCATACTCCATAGGTTCAAAATGGTTCAGTAGTGCGTTCTTAAATTGATTCCATGTCAGAGCCCCATGATTATATTCCAGCCAATTATACCAATGAATAGCATCTCCTTCAAGGTGGATGATAGCAATTTCCACCATAGCATCATTTGATGTTCGGTAGTAGCAAAAGTAATGTTCGGCACATGTAATCCACCCCACCGGGTCTCCTTCTTCCCTTTGCGAGAATTCCACCGTCATGCATGGCTGAAGCATGTCCGAGGGCTAACCCTCCTTCTCTGGAGGCTCTCTGAACTCTCTCCTCACTAAAATTTGGTTAGACTCAGTGGTTGTCCAATTCTAAATTCTGCAAACAAAGCGCGCAATTTGTCCTCCAAGCGCGATTCAATCCGAGATTCTCATGCTTCAAATTTGGCATCAATTAGATCTTGAGAAGCCATAGCATATACTTGTAGATCAGAGATGCCCTTATCTTTTTTCTGTTGATGGGTTAATAGCATGAGATGGTGGAAGGTTCAAACAATAGATCGGTGATAAAAGGGTTCGACTATAATGATTTACTATTTTAGGCTGTGATTTTTGACATTGTTAGGGTTATGAAAATAGGTTATGATAACTACATCTTAAGGCTATAGGGATGCCCTAAAGACATCTTAGTTGGTGGCAGCAAGGTGGCTAGGGTTTGGTAAGTTACGAAGAAGAAAAAGGACAAAGGTGTAGCACTAGATTTTTCTTCGAAAAAATTCTAGTAGTAAAGATGTAATTTTTTCCAGCAATTCTCAATAGAGATTCAGGTAAAACTTTAAAGGGAATCTACTGGTAAGGGAGAGGTAATATTGTTAAAAATTTTATAGAAGGAAATGATAGCAAGAGTTTAGGCAAAATTGAGGATCACGGAAAGGTACTGAAGTAGATTTTTGTCTGAAGTATAGCAGCTTGGATGTAAAAGATCAGTAGTTTATATTAAGAATTTTTTGACAAAACCAAAGAAAAATCCACTGTTGGGAAGTGTCAAAGCTATCATAAAAATTTTGTAGAGATTTGGACAAAAAAAATGTAGTAGCAAGACCAAACAAATAGTGCTATGTGGTTAGAATTCTACAATGCATCTTTTGTTGTAGAGATGAAAACTTTGTGACAAAAAGTTTATGCAGTAATGTAGGAACATTTTTTTGGATTTTTTGAATAAGGATAACTAAATTGCAGTAGTAGCAAGTAGAAAACCAGAACCTGTTACAATTCACATGGAGATCAAAGGATAATCCACAGTGGTGGAGATGACGGTGCAATTCGATGATGATCTTTTAAGCAATTGTGGGAATTACTTTGGGCGGCCATGGAGGGCTGATGGATGACTATGGAAGGGCAGCGAGATTCCAAGAACATTGCTATGATACCAAGTGTTAGAACCTTTATGGATTATAAGCTTGGGGTTGATCTCTTTAAGGGATCGACCTCCTCGGAACTCTATAGGGGTTCCTTCCTCTAAGTAGCTACTCAAAGGCTACTAAAAGGATTGATATATTCATCAAGAAAAGAGGATAAATATATAGCTATTTATTGGGCTTCTAAATCGTAACTCATAATAGGACTCCAACTCCTAATAGGACTCCTACTCAAGACTCCTACTTCTAATCAACTCCTAATGCATCTCTAAGAAGCAACCTCCAACCTAATCCAACTCTAACTTAACCCCATCTCAACCAACCCCTCTTTAATTAGGATAATGGGTGGCTAATTAGGATTACACTTGCCTTAATATCTTCCTCCATACTAATCCTAACCCAGCCGGCCTCTTAACCTCTTTAATAGGGGTCGGCTAGATAGGATTTACATGAATTCTCTTAGGATTTACATGTTTGCCCCCTTTAATGAAATTAAATTAGGACTCTCCTAGCTAGAGTCCTAACAAAGCATATTCGCAGTGTCTACTGTGTGAATCACCGCTAGAGAGGATGGTTGACCTCCATCCTCCCCATGGATCTACATGAATCTCAAGGATATATGATCTTCTTAGGTACTATCTTTCTTACATATGTAGTTTTCCGATTCGTGGATTTGTTTTATGCATCGATCTTCACACGATGATGGAACCTTTTTTTTGGAAATCTAGGATATTTTATTTTATATTCTTCCATTGCGCATCTGATGTCGCTCCTGGATTTCCCAACAGTAGTATCAGAGCTAGGTTGTTCGTTCAAAGATCAGATTCAACTATATGTATTGTGATTTAGAAAAACTTTTATCGTTAAAATTATTGGTGCAAAAGGAGAATAAGAAGAGCAACTGTTGCAGCCCTTGTTGTGCTCGTACAGTGGCCGTAAGGCTGCTTGCAACCTTGCTACCTGCTGTGGCGGTGGCTACGGGCAAGGGGCCTACAGGCAGGTTGCAGGCAGCGCCCGCAGGCGAGCAGCCTACGGGTGGCGCAAGTGGCTGGTGGCCCACCTACAGCAGTAGTTGTTGTGGGGTAGCTAGCTTGCAACGATGGGTGGCGCCTGGCGTGGCGGCCTACGGGTGCTGGGCTTACGGGTGTTGGGCCTACGGGCGAACCCCCTGTGGGCTTTGTGCTCATGAGGGAGTAGCACGTCGGCGCTTGCGCATAGGGGCAGTGCCCACCCGCGGCGTCGGCTCTTACGGGCGTGAACCCCTGCAGATGGTGTCTGCATGGGTGACGGTCGCTCGCAAGGGGCAGTGCCGCCCGTTGGTGACGCATTTGCCTGTAATGGTCGTCGCCGACAAGGTGGTGGCGGCCGCAACACAACAGGTAGGGAAGGGGGGTTTTTTGTCAAAAGATAGTTTTGCCCCTTAGAATTTTAGAAATTCTAATTTGTATCCCTTTTGATCGAATGACCAAAATACCCTTTATAAATTAAAAAATTCTCTTTATATCCCTAATTTCAGAAAAAAATAGTTAATTAAAAAATTTAATTAACTATTATTATTTATCTAGTAGTCCTATATAATAACATGTACATGTGATGTATGATGTGGACAGATGATCATGAACCATGTGATGTAATGTATGTGTATGATGCAATCATTATTATTGTTGTGGCCTGCGAGTCTCTATTTTTCTCTTTTATTATCGGATTTATATGCCTATAATTATATTGTAATTACACGAGAAGGTACAACAGGAGCATGAAAGCGATAGCGGGACCCATAAGGCCGAGATGGACGATTGTGACACATGGAGATGCGTTGAGATATCGACGGAATCGACAAGAATGAGATTGATGATCATAGGGCATAGAAATGCTGATAGGACCCTAGCAGGGTTGGGTCCTACTCAACCATATAGCAGCTAATAAAAACCCTGTAAGAGTGTAATAAACCCCACCTAGCCGCCTCTATCCTATAAAGAAGAGAGGCTAGAGTTTACATTTGGGTCTTTAGGCTTCTTAGCCGTCGCCCCCCTTGTTACTGGGCTGGTTCGCTAAGGTTGAGGGCAAATTGGATATTTCACTTAGGAAGCAGCCCCTAGGGCTAGGGTTTGGAGCTCTATATAAGCATGTAGCCTCCATCTCTTGGGAATAAGAAGAAGAATAATCTATAATTGCAGCAACCAGGCTACTTGGAGGGTGGAACCCCTATAGTGTTCTAAGGGTTAATCTCCCTCAAAGATCAATCTACACAGAATTCCTCTGGGGTTCTATCATCTAGTATCAGAGCAACGATCTTATTGCTTTTGCTGCCATCTCTACCGCCCACCATCAACCAAGCAATTCCTACAATTGCTCTTGACGTCCCTGTCTCCACCTTCATCTTTTGCCGTAGATCAAATCAATCTACTGTCGCCATTCCAATTGCATCAGAGATCTGGTATTCTCCTATCACTAATACCTTTTGCTGTTGTAATTTGCCATTCAAAATACCAAAAAAAGGTCTTACTATCTATCCCTTGCTGTTATTTAAACTGAGATTCTGCTGCCAAATCCCCTCAAATTTCTAGGTTCCCACTAGAAATTTCATTGAGAAACCATTGTTTCTTTGATGACAATTCTGGTCTTGCGAGACAGCGCATATTGATAGCAACTTTCACTGAATTTTGTCAAATCTCTACTACCATCTACCATAGATCTAAAACCCTCTTCCCTAACCTTCATCCACTACCATCTCAGCTCAAAACTCCATCAAATCATAGCCCCAAACTGCACCTAAAATAGCCATAAAATAAGCCTAAACCGTAGCCTACATCCACCAATCCACAAACCCTTTCGGCCACCACTTCCCTCAAACAATACATGCCTTTAACCCAACAACAAAAGAGAGATCTTAATATTACAGATCTGGAGGTATATACTATGGCATCTGAGGAGGCAATCAATGCTAAGTTCAAAGCCTTCAAGACGCGGATGGAAGAGAAGATTTGGACCCTCTTTGCCGAACTTAGTTTGGGTCGACCACTAAGCCCAAAGAAATCACATCAAGGAGAGAGCTCTGATTGAAGAGATGACTTCTAGGAGAGGGGAAGCTCTATGACCGATCCCTACTACCTATGCATGAGGATGGACTTCTCCAGATGGGAAGAAGGAGACCCGATTGGGTGGATCACATGCACGGAGCGATATTTTCGGTACCACAAAACCACGGATGCATCTATGATAGAAATTGCAGCTATACATCTTGAAGGGGATGTCATATAGTGGTTTGATTAGTTTGAACACACTCATGGAGTCCTCTCATGGTAACAATTCAAAGGACTGTTGATTTTCTTCAGACCAACCGATTACGAGAACATCGATGGACAACTAGCGAAGATCCGACAAACCTCTACCATTCAGGAGTATCAAACCAGGTTTGAATAGTTATGTAATCAAACTCATGATTGGTTTGAAAAACAGCTATTGGGAATGTTTATTGAGGGCTTGAAGTCAGAAATTCAGGGAGAAGTTAAAGCGCGACAGTCGTACACGCTTATGGCAGCCATCTCTTTCGCACAACTTCAAGAGAAGCGATTGAACCATGAAGCCCGGAGGACTAGGGTCACTCCCCAACTAGTTGTACCAAAGCCCTCAGCCCCCCCTACTATCAACCGAGCTCCTGCACTAAAAAAGTTGACAAGATAAGAGCTTCGGGAGTGATCTACAAAGGGGTTATGTTGGCATTGCAATGAGCCATGGAGTCGCGAACATCGTTGTAAAAAGGGAAAAATTCTTGTGATCGAACCAGTAGAAGAACAGGTCATTGAATAGCCAGAAGAGAGCCTTGAACATGAGGAAGGAGATGTGGAAGAAGAGCCACAATCGACCGACTTTATGGTATACGCATTAGCAGGCTACTCAAATCCGCAAACGATGAAAGTTGGAGGCCTTCTCAAATAACAACTGATCACTGTTCTCATCGACACGGGCAGCACAAATAACTTCCTAAATAGTAAGGTCACTGCTCGGATGGTGCTCCACATCGAATGTTGCAGCAAGTTCGATGTAAAGGTCGCCAATGGCCGAATCCTAAACTGCGACCAAAGATGCCGCAAGTGAAACTATTATTGCAAGACCAAGAAATTGTCGCCGACTTCTTCCTTCTACCAATTGATGATTGTGAGGCTGTGCTGGGCATAGAATGGCTGACAACACTAGGTGATGTCTCCTGGAACTTTTCCAAATTAATTATGAAATTCTACTGTAAGGGCAAACAGGTCACCCTATGCGGGAAGCGCGGAAGCAATGTAACCATCGTTTCGACACAACGAATGAAGAAAGTTTTACACAAGATAAATGGTGGCTTTTTGATGCATCTCTAGCAGCAACCAAAGGGGAAGAAAATAGAAATTGAAGATCAAAATCTCACCCAATTGCTTGTTGAATTTGATGATGTTTTTATCGAACCGCGCGGTCTTCCTCCTACTCGGCAACATGACCACCGAATTCCAATTCTTCCAGGTAAACCACCAGTGAACACTCGGCCATACTACTATCCTCACCTCCAGAAGGATGAGATTGAGAAGATTATAAAGGAGATGCTTGAAACAGGAGTTATTCAGCCAAGCTACAACCCCTATTCCTCACCGGTACTACTTGTACGCAAGAAGGATAGAACTTGGCGGATGTGCATCGACTACCGAGCTCTAAATGACATCACCATCAAGGATAAGTACCCAATACCAGTGGTGGATGAACTTCTTGATGAGTTAAGAGGAGCTCGAGTCTTCATAAAGTTGAACCTCCGATCCGGTTACCACCAAATTCGGGTATGTGAAGACGACATCCCAAAAATAGATTTCCGCACTCATAATGGCCACTATGAATTCTTGGAATGCCTTTTGGACTCACTAATGCTCTTTCAACTTTTCAAAGTCTCATGAACGATATTTTTCGGAGCTTTCTTCGTAAATTCGTGCTGGTATTTTTTGATGATATTCTCATTTACAGCTCTTCTCTTGAGACTCACTTTTAGCATTTATGGTCTGTTCTGACGATCCTTCGGGCGAATACTCTTTTTGTTAAACTATCAAAGTGCAACTTTCTCTAAGAAAAAGTAAAGTACCTTGGGCACATAATATTAGAAGAAGGAGTGGCAATAGACCTAACAAAAATTAAGGCAATGCAGAGCTAGCCGAAACCTACAAATGTGAAATTGCTATGTGGGTTCCTTGGACTAACGGGCTACTACCGAAATTCATGAAGAACTATGGGAAGATTAGTGCACCCCTTACTTCTCTACTAAAAAAAGATGTCTTCCAATTATTGAACGAAGCTTCTGCTACCTTCGATAAACTTAAGACAGCCATGACGACGATGCCGGTGCTAGCATTACCAGATTTTAGCCGACCCTTCATCATTGAGGCCGACGCATCTGGAGTCAAAATTGGAGCTATTCTTATGCAAGAGGGTCGACCGCTCACATGCACCAGCAAGACATTGTCTTCCTCCCATCAAAAAATGTCTATCTATGATAAGGAGATGCTTGCCATTGTGCATGCAGTAACAAAGTGGAGACCCTACTTAATCGGCCGACGATTTTAGATTAAAACTGACCATAGAAGCCTCAAGTACTTTTTGGAGCAAGAGATATTATCCCCGGAGTAGCAAAAATGGGTAGCCAAACTTTTAGGATTTGATTATGAAATTATTTTCAAAAAGGGGAAAGAAAATGTTATTGTAGATGCGCTCTCATAGCTACCTGAGCAAGCTGAATTTTTAGCCGTCTCTCTTCCTACCACCGGTTTCCTTGAGGACATTAGGGAGTAATGGAAGAAGGACCCAGAGACCAGCAATATCATTAAAAAATTGGAGGAGGATCCAAGCATAATAGCTCACTATACTTGGGATTTGAGGGATCTACGCTATAAAGGTCGTATTGTGCTTACACCCGACTCCCCTTGCATCAAAGTCATTCTGCACGAAATGCACTCCACACCTTCAGCAGGACACTCTAGATTTCTGAGAACCTACAAAAGAGTGAAGTAAAATTTTTATTGGAGAGGGATGAAAAAGTTTATTTCTGAATACGTGGCACAATGTGATGTATGTCAACAGCAAAATGGTGAAATAGTGGCGAGTCCAAGGAAACTACAATAGCTACCCATACCGAACTCAGTGTGGACTGACATCTCTATGGATTTCATCGAAGGGCTATCACCTTCTAAAGGTAAAAGTACAATCCTCGTGGTGGTTAATCGACTTACGAAATATGCTCATTTTTGTGCTGTACGAAATCCCTACACTACTACTAATATTGCTCAGATTTTCATAGAAAATATTATTAAATTACATGGGATGCCAAGGTCCATTGTAAGTGATCATGATAGGGTCTTTACTAGTAAATTTTAGATTGAGTTATTCTAGTTGTAGGGCACCAAACTCAAGATAAGCATAGCATATCATCTACAAACTGATGGCCAAACAGAGGTGGTGAACAGATATTTAAAGATGTACCTTTAGTGTTTTGCTAGTAACCGACTGAAAGAGTGGACGGAATGGCTCCCTTGGGCCAAATGGTGATATAATACTACGTATCATTCATCTACAAAATGTACCCCATATGAAGCATTATATGGTCGGCCGGCCCCTGTGATTCTAAAGTATGTAATTGGCTCAGCCAAGGTAGATCAGGTTGACCAAGATCTAATTGACAGCGATGAACTCCTACAATTGCTAAAGGATAATCTCTCTACCGCTCAAGCCAGAATGAAACAGCAAGCCAACACACGATGAAGCGAAAGAGAATTTTCAATAGGAGATTGGGTTTATCTTCACCTACAGCCATACAACCAGCTCTCCATCAACATATAAGCCTCTATGAAGCTATCTCCATGTTTTTATGGGTCCTATCAGATTATAGAGCGTATTGGAGTTGTGACGTACAGACTTAAATTACTTGAAGATGCCAAAATTCACCCTATCTTCCACATGTCATGCTTGAAGCCCATGTTGGAAGAACATGAGTCACCCTAGATCTAATGCCCAACACTACTGATGATGGAAATATTCAAGCCTAACCACAAGCCATCCTCGACCGTAGAATCGTGATGCGTCGTCAACATCCCTCTACTGAAGTACTAGTACATTGGACTAATTTACCACTTAAAGATACCACATGGGAATCATATGAGGAGCTGCCTTGAGGATAAGGCTGATTTGAAGAGGGCAGGCTTGATAGGACCCTAGCAGGGTTGGATCCTACTCAACCATATAGTAGCTAATAAAAACCATGTGAGAGTGTAATAAACCCCACCCAGCCACCTCTATCCTATAAAGAAGAGAGACTAAGGTTTACATTTGGGTGTTTGGGCTTCTTAGCTGCCGCCCCCCTTATTACTGGGCCGGCCCGCTAAGGTTGAGGGCAAATTGGGTAGTTCACTTACGAAGCAGCCCTAGGGCTAGGGTTTGGAGCTCTATATAAGCATGTAGCCTCCATCTCTTGAGAATAAGAAGAAGAATCATCTACAATTACAGCCACTATGCTACTTGGAGGGTGGAACCCCTATAGTGTTCCAAGGGTTGATCCCCCTCAAAGATCAATCTACATAGAATTCCTTTGGGGTTCAAAACCATATCCTTAAGGTGATTGAGTGGATAGAGAAACTTATAGGTTTAAGAATGGTCCTAGAGGATAACCTGTATATGAATTGTGTATTTCAATCCCTACCAAATTCTTTTTCATAATTTTCTTTGTTGGTAAGACCAAAAAAAAAGGAAGACAGAAAAGTCTCTTAAGAAGGGCAAGGGCAAGGGCAAATCAGGTAAAGCAAATGTTGCTATCAAGAACCCAGTATACGATAAAAGTCAGTGCTTCTACTACGGCAAAGATGGGCATTGGAAGAAGAATTGCATAAAGTTCATTACAGAGAAGGCAAAATTGAAGCTTAGAGAAGCTTCAGATATTCATTCATGATTAGTCTCTATTTGTCAGACTCATATGATAATATATGGGTATTGGATACTGTTAGTGTTTATTATATCTGCAATTCATTACAGATTCTAGCAAGACCTAGGAGATTGATAAGAGGCAAGATGGACCTCAAGATAGGCAATAGAGCAAGAGTTGCTATTGTTGCTATTTATGAGGTCACCCTACATCTATTTGGTGGAGCTATTATTGCATTAGATGCATGTTATTTTATTTCCTCTATTATCAAAAATATTATTTCCATTTCATATTGGATATTAAATAGTTATAAAGTAGTTTTTGAGAATAATAGTTATTCAATTATTAAAATAGATGAGATCATCACGAGAGGAATATTGCATAATGGTTTAATTTTGCTAGACACTACTCTACATATCATGAATGTATGCGAGTCCAAGAGGAAATGAGATGAGGTGAGCAATACATACCTATGGCATTGTAGGCTAGGTCATATCCATAAGGGAAGGATTTAAAAGTTGCTGAAGGATGGATATCTAGATCCATTCAATTGTGAGTCATATACAACTTCTGAACCTTGCCTTCATGGAAAGATAACCAACTCTCCATTTAGTGGAACTAGAGAGAGAGCCACTGAGTTGTTGGAACTTATATATAGTGATGTATGTGGTCCCATGTCAACTCAGGCCATCAATGGATATTTCTACTTTATTATTTTCACTGACAATTTCTCTAGGTACGAACATGTGCTCTTAATGAAGTACAAGTCTGAAGCCTTCGAGAAATTCAAGGAGTATAAGAATGAAGTAGAGGTTCAGACTGGAAAGAGTATCAAGACTTTTTTATCAGATCGAGGAGGTGAGTACTTGAGTACAGAGTTCACTTAGTTCTGTAAGGACCATAGGATTCTATCCTAATGGACACCTCCTTATATACCATAGCTCAATGGTGTATCCGAAAGGAGGAATCACGTACTGTTAGACATGGTGTAGTCTATGATTAGTTTTGCTGACCTACCCGTCTCATTTTGGGGGTACGCTCGAGAGTTCGCAGCTTACCTTCTGAACAGAGTTCTAACCAAATCAGTAGTGTCGATACTATATAAGATATGGAAAGGGAAGAAGCCCAATCTTAAGGTTATTAAGATTTAGGGCTACCTTGCCCACATTAAGAGATATAAGCCTGACGAGTTGGAATCCCGGCTGGAATGATATAAGTTCATGGGATATCCCAAGGAAACTTATGGGTATTATTTCTATCACCCTAAGGACCAAAAGGTCTTTGTAGCCAAGAGAGTAGTGTTCTTTGATAAGGAACACATTCTTGGTGGAGATAGTGGGAGCGGGATAGAGTTGAGTAAGGTTGGAGAACCTAACTCAAGCACCATTCCATAGCCAGAGTCTATTCAGGTACCTAGCACACAAGTTCTAACTTTATATAGGTTCGGTAGAGTATTCCATCCTCCTGAGAGATGTGTGGGATATATCAAAGGAATGTTACAAATATTGATCCTCAGACCTACGAGAAGGCTATTACGAGCATAGACTTTAGGAAGTGGCCAGAAGCCATTAATTCAAAGATGGATTCCATGTACTTGAATAAAGTTTAGGTTGATGCACCCGAAGGTATTATACCCATTGGCTGCATGTGGATCTTCAAGAAGAAGATCGGAGTAGATGGGAAGGTAGAGACCTAGAAAGCAATGTTGAATCTCAGATTTTGATGATGAAGTTAATTGATAGGTTATTTGATCTAAATCCATATTATGGAGATAAGTGTGTAGGATTAACTATGATAGCAATGAAGACATAAAGTAAATTGCTGGAGTCAAGTATATTGGGAGTTCGAGAGTCTGTCGGAAGTCCGAAGGATCGTCAGAAGTGCTACCGGAACCAGTCAAGAATGAATCGGGGACTTGTTGAAGGTTTCGAAAGTTCGTCGGAAAGATCGTCAGAGGTTCGTGGAGCACATTGAAAAGGTTCGAAAGCTTGCCAAAGATTTGTGAAACTCGCCATAAAGTTCGGGAGCCTACTAAGACGGAAGAAATCGGAGGGTGTGTCGGAAGTTCATCGAAAGCTTGTTGGAAAAAAACTCGACATGCTGATTTAGTTTTTGCTTAGAATATATTTTCAACTTTGTAGTTATCATGTAATTAGGGTTAGAATTAGGTGATAATCTGGATTAACCCTAGTAGGGGCCAACTAGGCCTTAATTGGACTGAATTGGGCTAGATTCAGGGCCCATTCAATAGTGCTAGACTAAGTCTAGTGGTGGCACTGCCAAACTAGGGAGGTGTCACCACCCCGGGAACTAATTCCCAAGTGGTCTGGGTGGTGGTACTGCCCCAGGTCAGCGATGATATTGCTAACAGTTATTACCTGTCAATAGTGGTACCACTTGACAGGCGATGGTATCGCCAGTCCACAGAGACCGAGGACCCTATCAAGCGGTAGTACTGCCTAGTACACTGACAGAGTAGGGTCAACTAGTGGTGGTACCGCCAATGCCAGGTGATGGTACCACCAGTACCCGAAAATCCGAGATGCGACTCTTTTTGGCTCCATTATGTAGCCAATTGAGTTTATAAATACTTCTCTCTTCTCAGCTAGCTAAGCACATTGAGAAGTGATAAAAATTGAGTCATAGCTATATCAAAATCGCATTTGATAGCTTGAGTGTTCACCTCCCATGTTTTATTTTGTCAAAATTTTGTAAGAGTATGAACCACCTGTAAAAGTTTGTAAGAGGGGTGCTTAGTCCTTCCATTTCAAGAAGATTTGATAGTGAAAGTTGGGAACCTCATTGGGAAGTAGACGTAGGTCATTTGACCGAACCACTATACATCGCTGTGTACTTCTCTTGATGTGTGAGTTTTAACTTTTTGCACTTCATTCTATACTTGCTATGATCTCTCGGTTTACTCCTCTCTATTTTCGATAACATTCACTTGAATCACTTTGCCAAAATCTTTTTCGTCGGATCAAAATTTCTCTATGGAGAACTATTTTTGAAATCGATTTCAAAAGTACGGTTTCTATCCACTGCACTAATTCACCCCCCCCCTCTTAGTTCTGCTCAAATCCTAACAATTGGTATTAGAGCTTGGTTACTCTCATTTGGTTTGAAACCTAATAGAGATGGCTTATTCTAATATGCAAGAGGGTCATGCAATTACACATCCTCCTATGTTCAATGGGTTAGATTACACCAATTGGAAGACTTGTATGGAGATTTTTCTTATTTCCATTTATTTCAAACTTTGGAATATTATTGAAAATGGATTTCAAAAATCTTCTCTTCCGATGAACGAATAAAATGAATCAGAGAAGAAGGTTTTTGCTTTTAATGCAAAGCTATGAATGCCTTGTTTTACGCACTTGATAAAAATGAGTTTAATCATATTTCAATTTGTGAATCGGCTTTTAATATTTGGCATACTCTTGAAATCACTCATGAAGGCACTAGCCGAGTGAAAGAGTCCAAAATCATCCTCTTGGTGCACTCTTATGAATTGTTTCGAATGAAACCAAGTGAGTCCATTGATGACATAGACACCCGTTTCACGGATGTCGTCAATGGACTCAAAGCACTTGGTAAAGGTTTTTCTAATTTCAAACTTATAACTAAAATTTTAAGATTCATTTTAAAAAGTTAGGATCCAAAATTTATGACCATTCAAGAGGCCAAAGACCTTAAAAATTTTCCTCTCGAAGAACTCATTGGGTCTTTAATGACCTACGAAATGACATGCCATGCTCCTGATGAGCTAGAGAACCCCCTTCCAAAAAATAAGAAGGATACGGCATTGAGAACACAATAAGTCCACTTGAAAGAATCTTCAAGTGATGAGGACCTTGATGATGAATTTGCACTCTTAACTCAAAAATTCAAAAAATTTATAAGAAGGAATAAATTTAAAAATGATACTAAAAATAAACTTGAACCAAAAAAGGAACAAGTGATATGTTACAAATGCAAGAAGCTAGGGCACTTCAAAAGTGAATGCTCCCAAGCCAAGAAGAAGCTACCAAAAAGGAAAAAAGCTCTAAAGGCGACATGGGACGACTCAAGTGGCTTCGAAGATGAAGAAGCATACAACAAGGAGGAGGCCAACTTCACATTAATGGCTTTTGGAGAAGAGGTATGTGAGTTATTTAATGAAGATTTATCTTTCGACGAACTTATAATTGCTTTTCATGAATTATTTGATGAGTGTAGAGCTATTAGTAAAAAGTTAAATTTATTGAAAAAAGAACTTGCTTTCTTACTAGATAAACTTGAAAGTCTTAAACTTGATACTCCCTCTCTACCTCCATACTCTAAGTGTGAACACTTAGAGGTAATAAAAAAATGAGAACTTGCTACTTAAAGAGACCCTATAAAAGTTTAAGGTTAGTAGCAAGGGCTCGGACTTGATCCTCGCAAACAAGGGTCATGTCAGAAAAAGAAGTAGAATTGGATTCGTGAGTGGATCTCACCATACTCCAACCATCTTCATTAAAGAACCCGCACTACATGTATTATCTCATTTGAAATGTAACTTTTATTACAAATCTGGACATGTTGCTTACAAATGTCCATATAAGAAACATAGCCCATATAGGTTAATATGAGTTTCTAAAGGAATGATAAGGAGCTCAATGGACAATGACAAGTTTAGTAGATCAATATTTGAGGCACCTAAGTTCAAATGGGTATCTAAAAATCATCCTCTTTTGTAGACGCATTCACCCACACAAGCTAGGAGCAAGAGATGGTACCTTGATAGTGGATGCTAAGGCATATGACCAGAGATCCATCTCAATTCTCTAAGTTCACTAGCTAAGACGAAGGGTCTGTCACCTTTGGAGACAACAACAAGGGTAAAATCATTGGCAGGGGAACTATAGGTAACAAATCAAGTTTTTCAATTGATGATGTATTATTGGTAGATGGTTTAAAGTATAATCTTTTGAGCATTAGTCAATTATGTGATAAGGGATATATTATGAAATTTGAATCTAATGCTTGTATTATTAAAAAACCACACAATAACACATCTATAATTGTACTAAAATAACATAATATCTACACTATAAACATTGATGATCTTAGCCATGAAATATGTTTTTCGGTTTTGAATGATGATGCCTGGCTTTGGCATAGGAGATTAGGTCATGCTAGCATGAAACTTATCTTTCAAATAATATCTAAAGAACTTGTAAGAGGCATTCCCAATGTCAAGTTCATTAAAGACAAAGTATGTGATGCTTGTCAACTAGGAAAACAAATAAAAAGTAGCTTCAAACTAAAGAACCAAATAAGCACCTATAGACCATTGCAATTGATCCATATGAATTTATTTAGATCAATTGACACAACGAACCTAGGAGGTAGAAAATATGCATTTGTAATTATAGATGACTATAGCAGATATATTTGGACCTATTTCTTGGCTCACAAAAGTGATTGTTTTAAATGTTTCTCTAAATTTTGTAAACTTGCTCAAAACGAAAAGGGTTTCATGATTTCAACGACTTAGAGTGATCATGGTGGTGAATTTCAAAACCATGACTTCCAAAATTTTTATGAATCAAGTGGTTATAGCCATAACTTCTCTACTCCGAGGAATCCTCAACAAAATGGAGTAGTAGAAAGAAAGAATAGAATTTTACAAGAAATGACAATAACTATATTAAATGAACATAGTTTACCCAAATATTTTTGTGCCGAAGCCATTAATATGATTTTCTATATCATGAATAGGGTTCTACTAAGACTATCTTTATCCAAAACTCCTTATGAATTATGGAATAACAAAAAACCAAATGTTTCTTATGAACTGAGAAAAGGAATCTAGTAGGGACTGAAGTACAAGATCCACACATAGATTATCCTCTAGGACCATTCTTAGACCTGTGAGTTTTTCGATCCACTCAATCATCTTAAGGACATGGTTCTGAACCGATGTCCCCTTAGTAATTCTAGCACGGAAAAGACTCTTTGATATCTCATATCGCTGAGTTCTTCCTTGTTCCTCAAACAGTTTGCGAAGATATAGGAGTATGAAATTAGCATCCATATTTTCATGCTGTCTCTGTAACTCAGTAGTCATAGAGGCCAACATGTAACACTGAGCAAGAGTGGAATCATCTAAGTACTTCATATAACGAGCAATCTCATCCTCGCTTGCCCCTTCGTCGGGCGTAGAGATCACTGTATCAAGGACATATACGATTTTCTCTACCGTGAGAACGATTCTCAAATTGCGAAGCCAATCCGTATAATTTGGACCAGTGAGGTGGTTGGCATTAAGTATGCCACGTAAAGGATTTGAAAGCGATATTTTTCTGAAATAAAAGATGGAGCAGAAATAAATAACATGCAAACTTTGCTGAAATTAAATAATTAAGATAAGGACTTCTATCTTAATTTATTCCCACTAATTTTTCATGAGACACACAACACCCTCCGGTATGTGAATCGGAGACCCCTGACGGATCTCTAGTGGGGATCAGGATCCAATCGGCGTCTTAACGTAACCTCGAGGGACTCGACCAATCATGTTAAGCCTGTAAAGGTAGGCAACTTTTCCCAATCACAACTCCTTGTGATTCCTGTCCTGTTCGGCCTCCGAACCACTATGGCCTCGAGGGACTCGACCAACTATGAATTTCGGTTAAGTCATTAACATCGTTACCAAATGAGTCTGATTAGGTGATATACTCTCGAGGGACTCAACCAAGCATACCATATCCTTAGGTCACCTCTGACATCTCTATGTCGTACATAAGATGGCGAGACGCGATATAAGTGAGTCTCGATGGACTCGACCAACTCAACCTACACCGGGAATCGACTCCTAGCTATAACGATGGAAGGCCACGTGGGTTAATCTAATTGCCTCATTGATAGGACCCTAGCAGGGTTAGGTCCTACTCAACCATGTAACAGCTAATAAAAACCCTGTGAGAATGTAATAAACCTCACCTAGCCGCCTCTATCCTATAAAGAAGAGAGGCTAGGTTTATATTTGGGTCTTTGGGCTTTTAGCCGCCGCCCCTTGTTCTTGGGCCGGCCCGCTAAGGTTGAGGGCAAATTGGGTAGTTCACTTAGGAAGCAACCCCTAGGGTTAGGGTTTGGAGCTCTATATAAGCTTGTAGCCTCCACCTCTTTGGAATAAGAAAGATCAATCTACAATTGCAGCCACCAGGCTACTTGGAGGGTGGAACCCCTATAGCGTTCCAAGGGTTGATCCCCCTCAAAGATCAATCTCGATAGAATTC
The DNA here is from genome assembly GCA_024322285.1 of Musa beccarii. NCBI lineage: Eukaryota > Viridiplantae > Streptophyta > Magnoliopsida > Zingiberales > Musaceae > Musa > Musa beccarii. The sequence goes on from CM044394.1 coordinate 32,057,446, forward strand.
CTCTGGGGTTCTATCATTTGGTATCAGAGCAGCGATCTTGCTGCTTTTGCTGCCATCCCTGCCGCCCACCATTAGCCAAGCAATTCCCACAATTGCTCTTGACGTCGTCGTCTCCACCATCATCTCTTGACGTAGATCAAATCAATCTACAGTCGCCACCTCCAATTGCATCAGAGATCTGGTATTTTTCTACCACCAATACCTTTTGCTGCTGCAATTTTTCATCTAAAATATCAAAAAGAAGTTTTTCTATCGATTCCTTGCTGCGAATTCCTTGCGTCGCAAAAGTTACCATCTTTGCGAACGAAGGATTGCTGCAGAAAATTTCAGCCGCGTGTTGCTGCCTTTAACCGATCTAATTGTTATCCTTTTTGAACGAAATTTTTTGTGCACCTCATAGATCATCTTGGCTCCCATCCGTGATTGATCTATTGTGGAATTCATCACAAAAACAAATTCGTGTGTTGCTGCAATCTCTCGTCACATACTGCTGAAATTTTTTGATGAGAATTCTGCTATCGCAACTTGCACCGATTTCTTTACTGCTTTGCTGCCGAAATTTCTTGATCCAATTTGTTATCCTTATTGCTATCTAAACTAAGATTCTACCATCAAAACCCCTCCTCAAATCCCTGAGTTTTCGCTGGAAATTTCGTCGAGAAATCGCTATTTCTTCGACGACAATTCTGCTCTTACGAGGCAGCGCACATAGGCAGCAATTGCTACTGATTTTGTCAAATCTTTGCTGCGATCTACCACAGATCTAAAACCCTCTTCCCTAACCTTTATCCACTACCATCTTAGCCCAAAACTCCATCAAATCGCAGCCCCAAACAGCACCCAAAACAGCCACAAAACAAGCCTAAACCGTAACCTACATCCACCGATCCACAAACCCTTTCAACCACCACTTCCCTCAAAAAATTCATGCCTTTAACCCAGCAACAAAAGAGAGATCTTAATATTACAGATCTGGAGTCATATACTATGGCATCCGAGGAGGTGATAAATGCTAAATTCAAGCCTTCGAGACGCGAATGGAGGATAAGATTAAGGGCTCTCTTTACCGAACTCAGTTTCGGTAGAACACCGAGCCCAAAGAAATCTCATCAAGGAGAGAGCTCTGACCGAAAAGATGACTCCCAAGAGAAGGGAGGCTCTATGATCGATCCCTACTATCCACGCATGAGGGTGGACTTCCTAGATGGGAAGAAGGAGACCCGATTGGTTGGATCATGTATGAGCGATATTTTGTACCACAAAACCGCAGATGCATCTATGGTAGAAATTGCAGCTATACATCTTGAAGGAGATGCCATACAATGGTTTGATTGGTTTGAACATACTCATGGAGTCCTCTCATGGCGACAATTCAAAGAAGGACTACTGATCCGTTTCGGACCAACCGATTACGAGAACATCGACGGACAACTAGCAAAGATCCGACAAACCTCCACCATCCAGGAGTATCAAACCAGGTTTGAAAGGTTATCTAATCAAACTCGTGATTGGTCTGAAAAACAGTTATTAGGGACATTTATTGAGGGCTTGAAGCCGGAGATCCGGGGAGAAGTTAAAGCGCGACAACCGTACACGCTTATGGCAGCCATCTCTTTCGCACGACTTCAGGAGGAGCGATTGAACCATGAAGCCGGAGGATTAGGTCACTCCCCGACCAGAAATATTGAAGCCCTCACCTCACCTACTATCACCGAGCTCCTGCACCAAAAAAGGTTGACAAGAGAAGAGCTTGAGACCGATCCGCTAAGGGGTTATGTTGGCATTGTGACGAGCCGTGGAGCCGCGAGCATCGTTGTAAAAAGGGGAGACTTCTTGTGATTGAACCAGTGGAAGAAAAGATCAGTGAACAGCCAGAAGAGAGTCTTGAACATGAGGATGAAGATGTGGAAGAAGAGCCACAATCAACCAACTTTATGGTACATGCGCTAGCCGGCTACTCAAATCCATAACGATGAAAGTTGGAGGCCTGCTCAAACAACAACCAATCAACTGTTCTCATCGATACAGCAGTACTAATAATTTTCTAAATAGTAAGGTTGCTGCTCGGATGGCGCTCTATATCGAAGGTTGCAGCAAGTTCGACGTAAAGGTTGCCGACGGCCGAATCCTAAAATGCGACCAAAGATGCCCACAGGTGAAACTATTACTGCAGGGCCAAGAAATTGTTGCCGACTTCTTCCTCCTACCAATTAATGATTATGAGGCATGTCTTTGGGCATAGAATGGCCGACGACACTAGGTGATGTCTTTTGGAACTTTTCCAAATTGATTATGAAATTCTATTGCAAAGGTAAGCAGGTCACCCTCACGGGAAGCGTGGAAGCAACGTAACCATCGTTTCAACCCAACGAATGGAGAAAGTTTTACACAAGATAAATGGTGGCTTTCTTATGCATCTCCAGCACCAACCAGAGGGGGAGGAATGGAAGAAGGATCCAGAAACCAGCAACATCATCAAAAAATTAGAGGAGGATCCAAGCGCAATAGCTCACTATATTTGGGATTCGAGGGATCTATGCTATAAAGGTCGTATTGTGCTTATACCAAACTCCCCTTGCATCAAAGTCATTCTGCACGAAATGCACTCCATACCTTTTGCAGGGCACTCCGGATTTCTAAGAACCTACAAAAGAGTGAAGCAAAACTTTTATTGGAAAGGGATGAAAAAAATTATTTTACGAATACGTAGCACAATGTGATGTATATCAACAAAGAAAAAGGTGAAACAGTGGCGAGTCCAGGAAACTACAACCACTACCTATACCGGACTCGGTATGGTGACATCTTCATGGACTTCATTGAAGGGTTGCCACCTTCCAAAGGTAAAAGCACAATCCTTGTGGTGGTTGATCGACTTACGAAATATGCTCATTTTTGTCTTTGTCATAAATCCCTACACTTCTTTGTTAGTATTGCTCAGATTTTCATAGAAAATATTGTTAAACTACATGGGATGCCAAGGTCCATCGTAAGTGATCGTGACGTGGTCTTCACTAGTAAATTATGGACCGAGTTATTTCAGATTCAGGGCACCAAACTCAAGATGAGCACTGCATATCATCCACAAACTGACGGCCAAGCGAAGTGGTGAGCAGGATGTTTAGAGACATACCTTCGTGCTTCGCTAGTGATCGACCAAAGGAGTGGGCCGAAATGGCTCTCCCTGGGCCGAATGGTGGTATAATACTACATATCATTCATCTACAAAATGTACCCCATATGAAGCATTATATGGTCGGCCGCTCTGTGATTCCAATGTATGTAATTGGCTCACTAAGGTAGATCAGTCGACCAAGATTTAATTGACAGGACAAACTCCTACAATTTGCTAAAGAATAATCTCTCTACCGCTCAAGCTAGAATGAAGCGAAGTGACACACGAAGAAGTGAAAGAATTTTTAGTAGGAGACTCGGGTTTATCTTCGCCTACAACCATACAAGCAACTATCCATCAACACACGAGCCTCCATGAAGCTATCTCCACGTTTTTATGGCCTATCGGATCATAGAGCGTATTGGAGCCTGTGGCGCAGACTTAAATTATCTAAAGATGCCAAAATTCACCCTGTCTTCCACGTGTCATGCTTGAAGCCCAAGTTGGGAGAACACGAGGCATCCTGATCCAAGCCCAACACCACTGATGATGGAAATATTCAAGCCCAACCACAAGCCATCCTCGACCGCAGAGTCGTGATCGTCGCGGTCGACGTCCCTCTCTTGAAGTACTAGTACATTGGACTAATTTACCACTTGAAGATGCCACATGGGAATCATATGAGGAGTGAAGTCCGGTTCCTGAGTTCATGGAACCCCCACCTTGAGGACAAGGTGATTTGAAGAGGGCGGGCTTGATAGGACCCTAGCAGGTTAGGTCCTACTCAACCATGTAAACTAATAAAAACCCCGTGAGAATGTAATAAACCTCACCTAGCCGCCTCTATCCTATAAAGAAGAGAGGCTAGGGTTTATATTTGGGTCTTTGGGCTTCTTAGCCCGCCCCTTGTTACTGGGCCGGCCCGCTAAGGTTGAGGGCAAATTGGGTAGTTCACTTAGGAAGCAACCCCTAGGGTTAGGGTTTGGAGCTCTATATAAGCTTGTAGCCTCCACCTCTTTGGAATAAGAAAGATCAATCTACAATTGCAGCCACCAGGCTACTTGGAGGGTGGAACCCCTATAGCGTTCCAAGGGTTGATCCCCCTCAAAGATCAATCTCGATAGAATTCCTCTGGGGTTCTATCACTCATGTTTACCGACTTAATATTATTAATGGAGAGGATTTTTGATTTGGTCTCCTAACATAATGTGTCACACACATACATATTTAATATATATATCTACATCGCATGTAAATATATATATACATATCTAGTAGGTGTGTAACTAATCACACATCACATGAGCAATCACACCAGATAATCATGGACCATATCCTAATGTGATCAGGCCCGAGCTAGTGGGCCCAATCATGCATATTAAGATCAATGTGTACTTCGGTGCATCTCTATGCCCTGTGATCATCCATCTCGCTTCATCAGATTCGTCGACATCTCAACGCATCTCCATGCGTCGGATCGTCCGTCTCGGCCTCGTGAGTCACGCTACCGCTGCGCCTCCTCTGATAAATAGAATACAATTACAAGCACGCAGGCCCGATAATAATAATCACATGTACACACACTACATCACAAGTCCTTGATCATCTGTCCACATCATACATCACATGTATATGTTATTTTATAGGACTACTAGATAAAAAATAATAGTTAATTAAACTATTTAATTAATATATTTAATTTTTATAAAAATAGGGACATAAAAGGAATTTTTTGAATGTCCAAGGGTATTTTGGTCATTCGGCCAAAAAGACAAAGAATGGAATTTCTCAAATTCAGAGGGTATTTTGGTAATTCTGTCAAAGGGGACAGAATCTAGAATTTCTGAAATTTCGAGTGGCAAAACCATCTTTTGCCCTAAAACCCTAATCCCTCTGCCTTGCTACGTTTGCGGCTGTGGTGTGCCCGCCACCACCCAGGAGCCTGGAAGTGTGGCGGCATGCCCCACAAAGAAAGTGGGCGCACCCGCAGAGCTACCCACCGGGTGGGCGTCGCTCACGCAAGCGCCACCTAGTCCGCCTGTGCCCCTACGGCCAATAGTCCGCTTTGTGCCTCGCGGCAGGTAGCTTACTCGCGCCAAGAATCACGGCCGGTGGCTCGCTGGTCAGCAAAAAGCGCAAGCAGCCTTGCGGCCACTGCACGAATACAGCAAGGGCACCAACAGTTGCTGCCCTTCCTCGCCCTTTATGCCAACGATTTTGGCGACGTAACCTGTTCTAGATCACAACACACGTAGTTTAAGATCCGATCTTCGCACGAACAACCTGGCTCTGATACCACTATTGGGAAATCCATCAAGGGGAAGTGACATCACATATGCAATGGAAGAACAGAAAACAAAACACCCCAGATTTCCCGTAGAAAATTTTCGTCGTCATGCGAAGATCGGTGCATCAAAAGCAAATCTGCGAAAACTACACATGTAAAAGAAGATACCTAGGGAGATTATATATCCCTGAATTCCTACAGATCTGTGGGAGAGGATGAAGGAAGTCAAGTGTCCTCCTCTCTAGCGGTATCCACATAGCAGGGATTGTGACGATGCTCCTCTCTCTCTGTGGGGAGGAGAACAGGAGGTGCCTACAAAAGAAACCCTCAGCCTGTAGAGCTTTGGTCCCCTCCTATTTATAGAGGCCCCCCCTGAAAAACCCAAATGGATCTTTTGCCCTATTGGAGATTGGATCTTCGTCTAATTACCCAAGCCTCTTGGATTAGTGGGCCTCTACCCAATAATCTCATATTAGCAATTATTGGATCTCATCTCAGGATCCAATAATTCAAGGGCTTAATGGATATCCAATAAGATATGGGGTTCAGCGAATATCTCATATCCGAACCTCTACTCGTTGCAACACTTACCATATGTGTGTGACCCTCTAGGCCCAATATCGAGCTAGCCGTGAGTCATACTTGTTAGAACTCCTTTTGACTTAGTGAATTATTATCTCTATAATAATTCACCCAACTCATCGACCACGGACGTACCAGGCCACTACGCCGCGACCCCCAGACGATACAGGGGAATCCAATCCTTTGGACCTATCTGTCCTCAGTTACCATGTATCTATAATCTCTCATCCATCTAATATCCCAGAGACCCTATACCGGGCATGGTGCTGTCAGGCCCATACGGTCTCTCCTCGAGTCTTGCTCTTGTCGGATTCTCCCAGAGAACCCTTTCTCTCTCAATCCGAATAACCTTGGCCAAGGATTTGTTCGAGCAAGAACACATGGGATATTCCTCTCATGATACCGAGAGCGAATGATCCTCTATTGACACTCAATAGCCCTCGTAAGGTTGGCTACCACTCCCAATGACAGGCTGTACTAGATATGGAGCTTTCCAAACCTATAAGTCCGGTATCAAAGAGTGGAGTACTCATACAGGACATCCTTGGTGTCTCAAGTCTAAGGACCAGATACACTACTGGGACTATAGAATTGCTGTCTGACATGAGGTATCAATAACCATCCAGCATCCCGTAGGCGGATCAATCAGTGAACTCATTCTCCAATGAGCACCTGCACTGTACCCTTAGTGTCCCCACACGAGTAGCTATGAGACCAGCTACCTCCATCATATGAACGGGTATACTGCACACTAGTCTATCCAGTTATCTCGATGTCCTTCTTGAATAACCTATAACCAAGATAATTTAGGCTCTGTGTTTAAAGGTGAATCGATCTCATTATCGTGATCTCATCATGATCCGATTCCCATTGCACAGATCCAGGGACATCACAATATACATCTAGATAATGTGAGATAATGCCAATAATCATAAGCAAAGAGATTGACGCAGCGTGTTACAGGTACAATCACTCATGTGATTGGCTTGTAGGGCACCTATAACTAGCATGGTTAAACTCCGGGGAGTTATGGTTAACTCCGTTAGTCATCAATTAGTTGTCATCATTAAAAAGGGAGAGATTATTGAATCTCTGATTTTGATGATGAAACTAATTGATTGTGGTTTATTGTTTCACTACATTTTGAGTTACGTACGTCTACTATCGATCAGGATTAGCCAGTTGACACTGGAGGAATTGACGTTGTGCTGGAGGTGATCACATTAGGATATTGCATGTCGAGTCGAAGGTTTGGTCGACAATCGGTAGAAGGCTTCGTACGTCGGGCAACGGGCCAAGAAGAGCGTGTTGCACCAAGGATATCGGGGTTGCTGAGGTCAACCGCCGATTGGGCAACGGACCATAAAAGAGGACGATGTGCCGAAGGATCGGAAGAAGCACCGACCAATGATGTGTCGGGCAACTGAATGTCAATTCGTGTTGTAATAATTGTCTAGATCGAAGTAGAATTTTTGTTTGTGTGTGTGTAGGATTAACTATGATGACGATGAAGACGTAAAGCAAAACAAAGTGTCAGAAGACAAGTGGGATGGATCGTTGGGAGTTCGAAAGTTCGACGGAAGTCCAAAGATTCATTGGGAGTATTGCCGGAATCGGTCGAGAATGAGTAGGGAGCTTACTGAAGGGTTTTCGAAAGTTCGCTGGAAGGTTCGTCGGAAGTTCACGGAGCTTGCCAAGAAATATCAGAGCTTGCCAAAGAAGCTTGGTGGAACTCGCCAAGATCATCATGAAGTCCAGGAGCTTGCCGGGAGTCTGCAGAATAGTTTCCGAGGGTTCATTGGAAGACTGCCGGAAGTTCGTCGAAAGCTCACCGAAAGAAGTCTTGTCTTATGGACTTTGAAATAGCTTAAAAAATATCTTTAAAATTTATAGTTAGTATGTAATTTGGTTTAGGATTAGGTGTTAATCCTATAAACCAAATTTGGGCCAATTCGGACTTCATTTGGACCGGTTTCGGCCGAGTTTTCGGTTGAAACCACTGTGCTGAAATAACCTGGCCGGTAGTACCACCCCAAGCTAGCGGTAGTACCGCCCCAGGCTAGTGATAGCATCGCCTAGTACTGCTAGCGCTGGGAAATTCAAAATGGTTCAAATTTTGGCTCCAAGTTTAGGCTCCAAATTTGAATCACTTTGAGGCCTATAAATATCTCGCTCATTCAGAGTTTAAAGGGAGTATAGAACTAAGAAAAAAAAGGGGGAAACTCTCTTGAAAGTGTATCAAATCTTCCCTCTAAGTTTTAGGAGTGTTCTAGTCCAAGAGAGGGGTGAAAGGCTTTGTAAGGGTTATCTCCTAAGCCCGTCAAAAGGAGAGGTGCTGTAAGGGAGTTCATCCTCGCTCGTTGGAAGGAGGATAGCTAGTGGAAAGCCAGTGGCCTCAAGCAAGAGGAATCGAGAGTGGACGTCGGTCGGATGATCGAACCACTATAAAAATCTGGTTTACATTTACGTTCTTGCTATTTACTTTTATGCAAACTATCTTCATTTGCTGCCTTACTTACTCAACTTCCTCTTCATCTTCTTACGTATGCTTTAAAGTTAAAACACAATCTTTTTGGGTTTAAACAAAACGTTGCATTTGCTAGTTATAGGTGCCCTACAAGCCAATCACATGAGTGATTGCACCTGTAACACGCTGCGTCAATCTCTTTGCTTATGATTATTGACATTATCTCACATTATCTAGATGTATATTGTGATGTCCTTGGATTTGTGCAATGAGAATTGGATCATGATGAGATTACGATAATGAGACCGATTCACCTTTAAACACAGACCCTAAATTATCCTGGTCATAGGTTACTCGAGAAGGACATCGAGATAACCGGATAAACTGGTGTGCTGTATACCCGTTCATATGATGGAGGTAGCTGGTCTCATAGCTACTCGTATGGGGACACTAAGGGTACAGTGCAGGTGCTCATTAGAGAATGAGTTCACTGATTGATCCGCCTGCGGAATGCTGGATGGTTATTGATACCTCACGTTAGACAGCAATTCCATAGTCCCAATAGTGTATCGGTTCCTTAGACTTAAGACACCAAGGATGCCCTGTATGAGTAATCCACTCTTTGATACCGGACTTATAGATTTGGAAAGTTCCATATCTAGTACAGTCGGTCATTGGGAGTGGTAGCTATCCTTACGAGGGCTATTGAGTGTCAATAGAGGATTATCCGCTCTCGATATCATGAGAGGAATATCTCATGTATTCTTGCTCGAACAAATCCTTGGCCAAGGTTATTCGGATTGAGAGAGAAAGAGTTCTTCGGGAGAATCCAACAATAGTAAGACTCAAGGAGAGACCGTATGGGCCTGACAGCACCATTCCCGGTATAGGGTCTTTGGGATATTAGATGGATGAGGGACTATAGATATATGGTAACTGAGGAAAGATAGGTCCAAAGGATTGGATTCCCCTATATCGTCTAGGGGCCACGGCATAGTGGCCTGGTACGTCCGCAGTCGATGAGTAGGGTGAATTATTATAGAGATAATAATTCACTATGTCAGAAGGAGTTCTGACAAGTATAACTCACGGCCAGCTCGATATTAAGCCTAGAGGGTCACACACATATGGTAGGTGTTGCGACGAGTAGAGGTTCGGATATGAGATATCCGCTGAACCCCCTATCTTATTGGATCCTAAGATGAGATCCAATAATTGCTAATAAGAGATTATTGGGTAAAAACCCACTAATCTAAGAGGCTTGAGTAATTAGATGAAGATCCAATACCCAATAGGGCAAAAGATTCATTAGGGTTTTTCAGGGGGCCTTTGTAAATAGGAGGGAACCAGAGTTCTATAGGCTGAAGATTTTTGGTAGCCACCTCCTATTCGCCTCTCCCCAGAGAGAGAGGTGCATCGTCGCAATCCCTGTTGTGTGGATACCGCTAGAGAGGAGGACATTTGACCTCCTACATCCTCTCCCACAGATCTGCAGGAATTCAGGGATATACGATCTCCCTAGGTATCTTCTTTTACACATGCAGTTTTCGTGGATTTATTTTTGACGCACTGATCTTCGCACGATGATGGAAACTTTCTACGAGAAATCTGGGGTTTTGTTTTCTGTTCTTCCGCTGCGCATATGATGTCGCTCCCCCTTACGCGGATTTCCCAATAGCATTCATTCGTACGAAGTTTCTGAACTTATTTTAATCGCTAAAAAATCTATCATTCTTTATCGCTGCACTAATTCACCCCCCCCCTCTTAGTATCGCTCGATCCCTAACAAAAGCCACCACTGCCTTTAACGAACTTAAAGCCGCAATGATGACAATGCCCATACTAGTGCTACCAGACTTCAACAAGAGTTTTATTTTTGAAGCTGATATCTTCGGAGTCAGAATTAGTGTTGTACTAATGCAAGATGGCCACCCCCTCGCTTATACTAGTAAGACATTATCTTCTTTCCATCTTATGATGACTATATATGACAAGGAGATGCTCGTGATTATGCTTGTGGTGGCCAAATGGAGATCGTACTTGATCGGGCAACGTTTTCAAATCAAGATTGACCATAAAAATCTAAAATATTTCTTGGAGTAGAAGATATCTTCCCCCGAGTAGTAAAAATGGGTAACAAAGCTTCTTGGATATGATTATAAAATAACTTACAAAAAAGAGAAAGAGAATGTTATCGTAGATGTGCTTTTGCGGCTACCCAAGTAAGCTGAATTTTTAGCCGTTTCACTTTCAATTAGTGACTTCCTTGAGGATATTAGGAGGGAATGGAAAGATGATCTAGAGACCAGTAAGATCATAAAAAAATTGAAGGAAGCACCAAGCTCCATGGCTCATTACAGTTGGGACTCAAAAGACTTGTGCTATAAGGGATGCATTATGCATATGCCAAATTCTACTTGCATAAAGACCATCCTTCAAGAGATGCATTCCACACCTATGGCTAGGCACTCCAGGTTCCTTGAACCTATAAGAGAATTAAGCAAACTTTTTATTGGGTAGGGATGAAAAAATATTATTGGTAAATTTGCAGTATAATGTGATGTATGTCAATGATATAAAGGCGAGACAGTGGCAAGTCTCAGAAAGCTACAACCTCTACCCATCCTAGACTCAATATGGACTGATATATCATTAGACTTCATCAAAGGGCTTCCCTCATCACAAAAAAAAGATATAATTTTTGTCATGGTTGATCGCCTTACAAAGTATGCTCACTATTCGTAATCCCTATACTACTTCTAGTATTGTTTGAATCTTTATGGAGAATATTATAAAATTGTATGGGATGCTAAGATCTATTGCAAGTGATCATGATAGGGTCTTCACAAGCAAATTTTGAATAGAATTATTCTAGATGCAGGGCACTAAATTGAAAATGAGTATGGCATATCACCCACAAATCGACGGCCAGATTGAAGTGGTGAACAGGTGCTTGGAGACATACCTCAGATGCTTCACCAATGACTGGCCAAAAGAGTGGACAAAGTGGCTTCCCTGAGCTAAGTGGTGGTATAATACAACTTATCATTCATCCATAAAATTTACTCCCTATGAGGCTATGTATGGCCGACCTCCCCCTATAATCTTAAAATATGTGTTGGGCACCTCTAAAGTAGAACAAGTAGACAGGGAACTATAGGATAGAGATAAAATGCTGAAGTTGCTAAAAGATAATCTTACTGTAGCTCAAGCAAGGATGAAACAACAATATTATTAACACAAAGGTGAAAGAAAATTTTCAATAGGAGATTGAGTCTTCCTACAGCTCCAGCCATACAAGCAAACATCAATCCAGACTAGAGCATCTATAAAGCTTTCACCTTGGTTCTATGGACCCTACTAGATTTTGGAGCACATCAAAGCAGTAGCATATAGATTAGACTTACCCGCTAACTCTCAAATCTATCCATTCTTCCATGTGTTATGTTTGATGCTTAAGTTGGGATAAAACGAGATAGCCTAAAGCCATCTACCAAATATGATTACCTAAGGAGAGCTTTAGACCCAACTAAGTGCCATTATTGATTGACAGATTGTCACTCGACGATGATAACCTACTACTGAAGTGCTAATATAATGGGCGAACCTACTAGTAGAAGATGCCACTTAGGAGAACTATGACGACTTAAAGATCAAATTCTCAGAATTCATGGAGCATCGGCCTCGAGGACAAGGCTGATTTGAAGAGGGCGAGTCTGTTTGGACTCTACCTAGGAGAGTCCTAATTCTGTTAGGACTCTAGCTAGGAGAGTCCTAATTCAGTTTCATTAAAGGGGGCAAACATGTAAATCCTTAGGGCATTCATGTAAATCTTATCTAACCAACCTCTATTAAAAAGGTAAAGAGGCCAACTAAGTTAGGATTAGTTTGGAGGTTGCTTCTTAAGAAGGAGTCCTAATAGAAGTAGGAGTCCTATTAGAGAAGGAGTCCTATTAGAAGTAGGAGTTGATTAGAAGTAAGGGGTCTTGAGTAGGAGTCCTATTAGGAGTTGGGGTTTAGAAGCCCTATAAATAGCCATGTATTCACCCTCTTTTCATCATGAAAATATCATCATTTTAGCAGCCTTTGAGCAGCAACTTGGAGGAAGGAACCCTTATAGAGTTCCAAGGAGGCTGATCCCCTAAAGAGATCAACCCCAAGCTTAGAATCCACAAGGGTTCTAATAGGCTCCAAACCCAAGCCCTAGGGGGCTGCTTCCTAAGTAAATTATCACTTTTACCCTCAACCCTAGTTGACCTACCTAGTAAAGGGGGCGATGGTTAGGAAGCCCTAAGTCTCGAACTATAAACCCTAGCCACTCTTCTTTATAGGATAGAGGTGGCTAGGTGAGGTTTATTACAATCTACCAGGGTTTTTATTAGTTGCTACTTGGTTGAGTAGAACCCAACCTTTCTAGGGTCCTATCAAGCCCGTACTCTTTAAATCAGCCTTGTCCTCAAGGCTGAGGTTTCATGAAATCAAGGAATCGGGTATTAAGCTCCTCATAGGATTCTCATGTGGCATCTTCAAGTGGTAAATTATTCCAATGCACTAGTACTACAGTAGAGGGACGTCGGTGATATATCACGATTCTGCGATCAAGGATGGCTTGTGGTTGGGCTTGAATATCTTCATCATCAGTGGTGTTGGGCAGTTGAATCTAGGGTAACTCGTATTTTCCCAACTTGGGCTTCAAGTATGACACATAGAAGACCGGATGAATTTTGGCATCCTCAGGCAATTTAAGTCTGTATGCCATGGCTCCAATATGCTCTATGATTTGATATGACCTATAAAAGCATGGGGATAGCTACATGGAGGCTCGTGTACTGATGGATAGTTGCTTGTATGGTTGTAAGTGAAGATAAACTCAATCTCCTACTAAAAATTCTCTTTCGCTTCGTCGTGTGTCGGCTTGTTGCTTCATTCTAGTTTAAGCGGTAGAGAGATTATCTATTAGTAGTTGTAGGAGTTTGTCCCTGCCAATTAAATCTTGGTCGACTTGATCTACTTTGGTTAAGCCAATTACATACTTTGGAATCACAAGGGCCAGCCAACCATACAATGCTTCATATGGGGTATATTTTATAGATGAATAATATATAGTATTATACCACGATTCGACCCAGGATAGCCATTTCACCCACTCCTTTGGTCAGTCACTAGTGAAACATTGAAGGTACGTCTCTAAACACCTATTCACCACCTCTGTTTGGCTGTTAGTTTATGGATGATATGCTGTGCTTATCTTGAGTTTGGTGCCCTGTACTAAAATAACTCGGTTCAAAATTTACTGGTGAAGACCCTATCATGATTACTTACAATGGACCTTAGCATCCCATGCAGTTTAACAATATTTTCTAAGAAAATATGAGCAATACTAGCAGTAGTGTAGGGACTTCACATAGCACAAAAATGAGCATATTTCGTAAGTCGTTCAACCACCATGAGGATTGTGCTTTTACCTTTAGAAGGTGATAGCCCTTTGATAAAGTCTATGGATATGTCAGTCCACACTGAGTCCGGTATGGGTAGTGGTTGTAGCTTCCCTGGACTCACCACTATTTCACCCTTTTGTTGTTGACATACATCACATTGTGCCACACATTCAAAAATAATTTTTTTTATCCCTCTTCAATAAAAATTTTACTTCACTATTTTGTAGGTCCTTAGAAATCAGGAGTGCCCTACTGAAGGTGTGGATTGCATTTCATGTAGGATGATTTTGATGCAAGAGGAGTCGGGTATAAGCACAATGCGACCTTTGCAGCGTAGATCTCTCGAATCCCAAGTGTAGTGGGCTATTGCGCTTGGATTCTCCTCCAATTCTTTTATGATGTTGTTTGTCTCTAGATCCATCTTCCATTCCTTCCTAATGTCCTCAAGGAAGCTGGTGGTAGGAAGGGAGATGGTTGAAAATTCAGCTTACTTAGGTAGCCGTGAGAGTGCATATGCAACAACATTTTCTTTCCCCTTTTTATAAATAATTTTATAATCAAATCCTAGAAGTTTGGTTACCCATTTTTGCTACTCAGGGGATAATATCTTATACTCCAAAAAGTACTTGAGCCTTCTATAGTTAGCTTTAATTTGAAATCGCCAATCAATCAAGTAGGGTCTCCACCTCGTTACTGCGTGCACAATGGCCAGCATCTCCTTATCATATATTGATATTTTTTAATGGGAGGGTGATAATGCCTTGCTAGTGTATGTGACTAGTCGACCATCTTGCATGAGAACGGCTCCAATTCTGGCTCCAGATGCCTCAGCCTTAATGATGAAGGGTTGGCTGAAATCTGGTAACGCTAGCACCAGTGTTATTATCATGGCTGCCTTAAGTTTGTTGAAGGTAGCGGAGGCTTTGTCCGACTATTGGAAGGCATCTTTTTTCAGTAGAGAAGTAAGGGGTGCACTGATCTTCCTATAGTTTTTCATAAATTTTCAGTAGTAGCCTGTTAGTCCAAGGAACCCGCGCAGTAATTTCATGTTTGTAGGTTTCGGCCAGCCCTGTATTACTTCAATTTTTGTTGGGTTTACTGCCACTCCTTCTTTTGATATTATGTGCCCAAGGTACTCTACTTTTTTCTGGAGAAAGCTGTACTTTGATTGCTTAACAGAAAGAGTATTATCTCGAAGAATCATCAAAATAAATTGCAAGTGCTAAAAATAAGTCTTAAGAGAAGGGCTATAAATGAGAATACTATCGAAAAATACCAGCACAAATTTATGAAGAAAGCTCTAAAAAAAATTATTCATGAGACTTTGGAAGGTTGAAAAAGCATTAGTGAGTCCAAAAGGTATTACCAAGAATTCATAATGGTCGTTATGTGTGAGGAATATAGTTTTTTGGAATGTCATCTTCACGTACTCGAATTTAGTGGTAACCGGATCTGAGGTCCAACTTTGTGAAGACTCGAGCTCTTTTTAAATCATCAAGAAGTTCATTCACTACTGGTATTGGGTACTTGTCCTTGATGGTGATGCCATTTAAAGCTTGGTAGTCGATGTACATCCACCAAGTTCCGTCCTTCTTGCATACAAGTAGCACCGATGAGGAATAGGGGTTGTAGCATGGCCGAATCACCCCTGTTTCAAGCATCTCCTTTATAGTCTTTTTAATTTCATCCTTTTGGAGGTGCGGATTGTGGTACGGCTAAGTGGTCGCTGGTGGTTTGCCTGGAAGAATTAGAATCTGGTGGTCATGTTACCGAATAGGAGGAAGACCACGTGGTTCAGCAAAAATGTCAGCAAATTCAGGAAGCAATTGGGCAAGATTTTGATCTTCAATTTTTATTTTCTTCCCCTCTGGTTGCTGTTGGAGATGCATCAAAAAGCGTACTTGCTATCTCCTAGGCTTTTTGTATCAATTATTTCAAACAAATCCATGTGAATCAATTGTAATGGTCTAGATGCGCTTATTTAATTCTTTGATTTGAACTACCTTTTATTTATTTTCCTAGTTGACATGCATAACACACTTTGTCTTTGATAAACTTAATATTAGGAATACCTCTTATAAGTTCTCTGGATAAGATTTGAGAGATTAGTTTCATGCTAGCATGACCTAATCTCCTATGCCAAAGCTAAGCATCGTCGTTTAAAACTAAAAAACATATTTCATTACAAAGATTATCGATGTCAATAGTGTATACATTATTTTATTTTAGGGCAATCATAGATGTGTTTTTGTATGATTTTTTAATAATGCAAGCATTAGATTCAAATCTTATGATATATCCTTTATCACATAATTGACTAATACTCAAAAAATTATGCTTTAAGCCATCTACCAACAATGCATCTTTAATAAAAAAATTTGATTTGTTACCTATAGTTCCTTTGCCAATGATTTGACTATTGTTGTTGTCTCCAAAGGTGACATACACTTCGTCTTAGCTAGTGAGCTTAGAGAATTGAGTTGGATCTCTAGTTATGTGCCTTGAGTATCCACTATCGAGGTACCATCTCTTACTCCTAGCTTGTGATGGTGAACGTGTCTAAAAAAAAGGATAATTTTTAAGTACCAATTTAACCTTGGGTGCCTCAAAAATTGATCTACTTAACTTATCATTTTGTATGGCATTCTTTACAGTTCCTTTAGGAATCTAAATTAATTTTGTGAACTATATCTCTTAAATAGACATTTTAGAGCAAAATGTCTGAGTTTGCAACAAATGTTGCATTTGGTGTGAGGTGATACATGTAAGGTAGGGCATCTAACAAAGGTGGTTAGATTTCGGTAAGAGCTACTCATAAATCCGATTCCACTTCTTTTATGAACGTGACCCTTATTGGCAAGGAACATGTTCAAAGACTTGTTACCAATCTTGAACTTTTCTAAAGATTCATTAAGTAGCAAGTTTTCTTTCTTAAGTGCCTCTAAGTGTTCACACTTAGTGCATAGAGGCAATGATGTATTCTCATGCTTAAGTTTTTTGAATTCACTAGTTAAAAGGGCATGCTCCTTTTTTAAAGAATTATACTTTTTGCTTATTATTCTACATTCATCAAATAAATTATAAAAAGCATTTAGAAGCTCATTGAAAGACAAATTTGCATCTAACGAACTACTTACCTCTTCACTGATAGCCATTAGCATGTAGTTGGCGATCTCCTTGTTGCTTTATTCTTTATCTTCGGAGGAGCTCGAATCATCCCATGTTGCTTTGAGTGCCTTCTTCTTCTTTGGTTGTTTCTTCTTCACTTGAGGACATTCGCTTTTGAAATATCCTGGTTTCTTATATTTGTAGCATATAACTTGTTCTTTCTTGAGTTCAAGTTTATTTTTAGAGTCATATTTAGTTTTGTTTCTTCTTATAAATTTTTTAAACTTTTTTGTTAAGAGTGCCAAGTCATCATCAATATCCTCATCACTTGAATTTTCTTTCAAGTGGTCTTCATGAGTTCTTAGTGTATATCCTTCATGTTCTTTCGAACGTTGTTTTCAAGCTCTTCATGAGCATTACAAGTCATCTCATAGGTCATTAAAGGTCCAATAAGTTCTTCGAGTGGGAAATTATTCGAATCCTTGGCCTTTTGTATGGCCATTACTTTAGGGTCCCAACTCTTTGGAAGGATTTTAATATTTTATTTATAAGTTCAAAGTTAGAAAAACTTTTACTAAGAGCTTTTAGACCATTGACGACATTCGTAAATCAGGTGTATATGTCTTCAATGGTCTCACTTGGTTTCATACGAAATAACTCATAATTATGAACTAAAAGATTTATTTTAGACTCATTTACTCTATTAGTGCCTTTGTGTGTGACTTCGAGTGTGTGCCAAATATCGAAGGTCATTTCACAAATAGAAACTCGATTGAACTCATTTTTATCTAAAGCGCAAAACAAGGCATCCATAGCCTTGGCATTTAAAGAGAAAGTCTTCTTCTCTAACTCATTCCAATCGTTCATTGGAAGAGAAGACTTTTGAAAGCCATTTTCAACAATGTTCCATAATTCAAAATCCATAGAAATAAAAAATATTCTCATCCGAGTTTTCTAATAGGTGTAATCCAACCCATTGAATATGGGTGGATGTATGATTCAATTACCCTTTTGGTTGCCAACAAATGTTATCTCTTTTAGGTTTAAAACCAAAATGAGAATGACCTCTCTTTGATACCAATTGTTAGGATGAAGAATGATACTAAGAGGGATGGGGGGGCGGGGTGTGAATTAGTGCAATAGATAAAACAACCGATTTAAATGATTTCATAAAATTTTGTATGATAAAAATATTTTGTTCGACGAAAATCGTTTCAGAAGGACTTCTGATTCGAATGAGTTTGTAAGTGAATAAAGAGGAGGAGATTGGGTAGTTGCAATGAAGTAAAATAGAATGCAGCAAAAATAAATTACGCACCAATAAGAGTACATGCCAATTTTATAGTGGTTCGGTTGTTCGACCTACATCAACTCCTGATACCTCCTCTAATGAGGTCACTAACTTCTTGGTAGAACCCCAGAGGAATTCTATGTAGATTGATCTTTGAGGGGGATCAACCCTTGGAATACTATAGGGGTTCCACCCTCCTAGTAATCAGCCTGGTGGCTGCAATTATAGATGAATCTTATTATTCCCAAGAGATGGAGGCTATATGCTTATATAGGGCTCCAAACCCTAGCTCTAGGGGCTGCTTCCTATGTGAACTATCCATTTTGCCCTCAACCTTAGCCGACCAGCCTAGTAAAGGGGGGCAGTGGCTAAGAAGCCCAAAGGACCAAATGTAAACCCTAGCCACTCTTCTTTATAGGATAGAGGCGACTAGGTGGAGGTTTATTACACTCTCATAGGGTTTTTATTAGTTGCTACTTGGTTGAGTAGGACCCAACCCTCCTAGGGACCTATCAAACCCGTCCTCTTCAAATCAGCCTTGTCCTCAAGGCTGAGGTTCCATGAACTTAAGGAACTAAGTCTTCAGCTCATCATATGATTCCCATGTGGTGTCTTTGAGTGGTAAATTATTTCAATACACTAGTACTTCAGTAGAGAGACGTTGGCAATGCATCACGATTCTGCAGTCGAGGATGGCTTGTGGTTGGGCTTGAATATCTCCATCATCAGTGGTGTTGGGTGGTTGAATCTGGAGTGTCTTATGTTCTCCTAACTTAGGCTTCAAGCATGACACGTGAAAAACATGGTGAATTTTGGCATCCTTAGGTAATTTATGTCTATACACCATAGCTCCAATGCACTTTGTGATCTGATATGGCTCATAAAAACATGGAGATAGCTTCATGGAGGCTTGTGTATTGATGAAGAGTTGCTTGTATGGTTGTAGACGAAGATAAACCCAATCTCCTACTGAAAATTCTCTTTCGCTTCGTCATGTGTCGGCTTGTTGCTTCATTCTGGCTTGAGCAGTAGAGAGATTATCTTTTAGTAGTTATAGAAATTTGTCCCTGTCAATTAAATCTTGGTCGACCTAATCTACCTTGGCCGAGCCAATTACATACTTTGGGATCACAAGGGCCGGCCGACCATACAATGCTTCATATGGGGTACATTTTGTAGATGAATGATATGTAGTATTATACCACCATTTGGCCCAGGGGGGCTATTTTGTCCACTCTTTTGGTTGGTCATTAGCGAAACACTGAAGGTACATCTCTAAACACCTGTTCACCATTTCTATTTGGCCATCAGTTTGTAGATGATATGCTGTGCTCATCTTGAGTTTGGTGCCCTACAACTAAAATAACTCAGTCCAAAATTTACTAGTGAAGACCCTATCACGATCACTTACAATAGACCTTAGCATCCTATGCAGTTTAATAATATTTTTTGTGAAAATCTGAGCAATATTAGCAGTAGTGTTAGGATTTCGCACATCACAAAAATGAGCATATTTTGTGAGTCGATCAACCACCACGAGGATTGTGCTTTTACCTTTGGAAGATGGCAGCCCTTCGATGAAGTCCATGGAGATGTCAGTCCATATCGAGTCTGGTATGGGTAGTGGTTGTAGTTTCCCTGGACTCGTCATTGTTTCACCCTTTTGTTGTTGACATACATCACATTGTGCCACGTATTCAGAAATGATTTTTTTCATCCCTCTCCAATAAAAATTTTGCTTCACTCTTTTGTAGGTTCTCAGAAATCCAGAGTGCTCTACTGAAGGTATGGAGTGCATTTCGTGCAGAATGACTTTGATGTAAGGGGAGTTGGGTATAAGCACAATATGACCTTTGTAGCGTAGATCTCTCGAATCCCAAGTATAGTGAGCTATTGCATTTAGATCCTCCTCCAATTTTTTAATGATGTCGTTGGTCTCTAGATCCTTCTTCTATTCCTCCCTAATGTCCTCGAGGAAGCCGGTGGTAGGAAGAGAGATGGCTGAAATTTTAACTTGCTGAGGTAGCCGTGAGAGTGCATCTGCAACAATGTTTTCTTTCCCCTTTTTATAAATAATTTCATAATCAAATCCTAGAAGTTTGGTTACCCATTTTTCTACTCCAGGGATGATATCTTCTGCTCTAAAAAGTACTTGAGGCTTCTATTATCAATTTTAATCTGAAATCATCAGCCAATCAGGTAGGGTCTCCACTTCGTTACTGTATGCACAATGACAAGCATCTCCTTATCATAGATAGACATTTTTTGATGGGAGAGATACAATGCCTTGCTGGTGTATGCAAGTGGTCGACCATCTTGCATAAGAACAGCTCCAATTCTGACTCTAGATGTGTCGGCCTCAATAATGAAGGTTCGAGTGAAATCTGGTAGTGCTAGCACCGGTATGGTCGTCATGGCTGCCTTAAGTTTGTCGAAGGCAATAGAGGCTTTATCCGGCCATTGAAAGGCATCCTTTTTTAGTAGAGAAGTAAGGGGGGTACTGATCTTCCCATAGTCCTTCACAAATTTTTGGTAGTAGCCTATTAGTCCAAGGAACCTGTGCAATAATTTCATGTTTGTAGGTTTCGGCCAGCTTTGCATTACTTCGATTTTTGTTGGGTCTACTGTCACTCCTTCTGATATTATGTGCCCAAGGTACTTTACTTTTTGGTGGAGAAAGCTATACTTTGATAGCTTAACAAAAAGAGTATTCTCTCAAAGAATCGTCAGAACAAACCGTAAGTGCTGAAAGTGAGTCTCGAGAGAAGAGTTGTAAATGGGAATATTATCAAAAAATACCAGCACAAATTTGCAAAGAAAGCTTCGAAAAATATCATTCATGAAACTTTGGAAGGTTGAAGGAGTATTAGTGAGTCCAAAAGGCATTACCAGGAATTCATAATAGCCGTTATGTCTGCAAAAAGTAGTTTTTGGAATGTCATCTTCATATACCTGAATTTGGTGGTAACCGGATTGGAGGTCCAAATTCGTGAAGACTTGAACTCCTTTTAACTCATCAAGAAGTTCATCCACCACTAGTATTGGATACTTATCCTTGACGGTGATGCCATTTAGAGCTAGGTAGTCGATGTACATCCACTAAGTTCCATCCTTCTTTCGTACAAGTAGCACTGGTGAGGAATAGGGGCTGCAGCTTGACCAAATCGCCCATGTTTCAAGCATCTCCTTTACAATCTTCTCAATTTCATCCTTCTGAAGATGAGGATAGTGATACAGTCGAATGTTCGCTAGTGGTTTGCTCGAAAGAATTAGAATTCGGTGGTCATGTTGCTGAGTAGGAGGAAGACCGTGCAGTTCAGCAAAAATGTCATCAAATTCAGTGAGTAATTAGGCGAGATTTTGATCTTCAATTTCTATTTTTTCCCCTCTGGTTGCTGCTGGAGATGCATCAAAAAGTCACTATTTATCTTGTGTAAAACTTTCTCCATTCATTGCGTCGAAATGGTGGTTATGTTGCTTTCGTACTTTCCAGGTAGGATGACCTGTTTGCCCTTGCAGTAGAATTTCATAATTAATTTGAAAAAGTTATGAGAGATGTCACCTATCATCGTTAGCCATTCTATGCCCAGCATAGCCTCATAATCATCAATTGGTAGGTGGAAGTAGTTGGTGATAATTTCTTTATCTTGCAGTAATAGTTTCACCTACGGGCATCTTTGGTTGCACTTTAGGATTTAGCCATCAGTGACCTTTACATCAAACATGCTACATCCTTCAATGTTGAGCACCATCTGAGTAGCAACCTTATTGTTTAGGAAGTTATTAGTGCTACTCGTGTCGATGAGAATAGTGATCGATTGTTGTTTGAGAAGGCCTCCAACTTTCATCGTTTATGAATTTGAGTAACCGACTAGCGCGTGTGCCATAAAGTCAGTCGGTTGTGACTCTTCTTCTACATCTTCTACCTCATATTCAAGGCTCTCTTCTGGGTATTCAATGACCTCTTCTTCCACTGGTTCAATCATAAGAAGTCTCCCTTTTTTACAGTGATTCTCGCGGATCCACGGCTCATCGCAATGTCAACATAACCCCTTTGTAGATCGCTCTTGAAGCTCTTCTCTTGTTAACTTTTTTGGTGTAGGGGCTTGGCTGGCATTGCTGGTTGGGAAGTGACCCTAGTCCTCTGAGCTTCATGGTTCAATCGCTCCTCTTGAAGTCGTGCGAAAGAGATGGCTACCATAAGCATGTACGGTTGTCGCACTTTAACTTCTCCCCAGATCTCCAGCTTCAAGCCCTCAATAAATGTCTCCAATAGCTATTTTTCAGACCAATCATGAGTTTGATTAGATAACCTTTCAAACCTAGTTTAATACTCTTGGATGGTGGAGGTTTGTCGGATCTTTGCTAGTTGTCCGTCAATGTTCTCATAATCGGCTGGTCCGAAGTGGATCAGTAGTCCTTCTTTGAATTGTCACCATGAGAGGATTATATTCAAACCAATCAAACCATTGTATGGCATCTCCTTCAAGATGTATAGTCATAATTTCTATCATAGATGCATCCATGGTTTTGTGGTACCGAATATATCACTCCGTGCGCGAGATCCAACCAATCGGGTCTCCTTCTTCCTATCTAGGAAAGTCCACCCTCATACATAGATAGTAGAGATTGGTCATAGAGCCTCCCCTCTCCTAGAAGTCATCTCTTCGGTCAGAGCTCTCTCCTTGATGTGAATTCTTCAGGCTCAGTGGTTGACCCAAACTGAGTTCGGCAAAGAGAGTTTGAATCTTATTCTCTATTCCCATCTCGAAGGCTTCGAATTTAGCATTGATTGCCTCCTCATATGCCATAGTATATGCCTCCAAATCTATAATGTTATGATCTCTCTTTTATTGCTGGGTTAAAGGCATGTATCAGTTGAGAGAAGTGGTGGCCGAAAGGGTTGGTGGATTGGTGGATGTAGGCTGTAGTTTAGGATTGTTTTATGTCTATTTTGGGTGCAGTTTGGGGGTGCGGTTTGATGGAGTTTTAGAGCTGTGATGGTAGTGGATGAAGGTTAGGAAGAGGGTTTTAAATCTGTGGTAGATGGCAGCAAGGGTTTGATAGAAATTGATGGAAGTTGCTGCAGATATGTGCTATCTCGTAAGAGCAGAATTATCATCGAAGAAATAGCGATTTCTTGATGAAATTTCTAGCAAAAATCGAGAGATTTGACGAGAGGAATTGACAACAAAATCTCAGTTTAGATAACAGCAATGATAACAAATTGGATCAAGAAAATTTCGGTAGCATAATAGCAAAAAAATCAGTGCAAGTTGTAATAGCAGAATTCTCATCGTAAAATTCTAGTGGTTTACGACGAAAACTTACAGCAACACAAGAACGTTTCAGAGATGAATTCCATAATAGATTAATCACAGATGAAAGCCAAGATGATCTATGAAGTACACAAGAAATTTTGTTCAAAAGAGATAGCAAATAGATTGGTTTAAAGGCAGCAATATGCGGTTGAAATTTTCTGTAGCAATCCTTCATTCGCAAAGATGATAACTTTTGTGACGAAAGAAATTGTTAGGACTCTAGCTATGAGAGTCCTAATTTAGTTTCATTGATAAGGGCATTCATGTAAATCCTATCTAGCCGACCCCTATTAAAGAGGTGAAGAGGCCGGCTAGGTTAGGGTTAGGTTGCTTCTTAGGAAAGGAGTCCTATTATAAGTAGGAGTTCTATTAGGAAAAGAGTCCTATTAAAAGTAGAAGTCCTATTAGGAAAGGAGTCCTATTATAAGTAGGAGTTCTATTAGGAAAAAAGTCCTATTAGAAGTAGAAGTCCTATTAGGAAGAGAGTCCTATTAGAAGTAGAAGTCCTATTAGGAAGAGAGTCCTATTAGAAGTAGAAGTTCTATTAGGAAGAGAGTCCTATTAGAAGTAGAAGTCCTACTAGAGAAGGAGTCCTAATTAGAAGTTGGTTAGAAGTAGGAGTCTTAAGTAAGAGTCCTATTAGGAGTTGGGGCTTAGAAGCCCTATAAATAGCCATGTATTCATCCTCTTTTAATCAATGAATAGATCAATATTTTGCAGCCTTTGTGCAGCAACTTGGAGGAAGGAACCCCTATAGAGTTCCAAGGAGGCCGATCCCCTATAGAGATCAACCCCAAGCTTAGAATCCGCGGAGGGTTCTAACACTTGGTATCATAGCAGCGTTCTTGGCATCTCGCTGCCCTTCCACAGCCATCCACCAGCCCTCCACAACCGCGCAAAGCAATTCCCACAATTGCTTAGAAGATCATCGCTGAATTCCGCCGTCATCTCCACCACCATAGATCAACCTTTGATCTTCCCGTGAATTGCAATAGGTTCTGGTTATCTACCCTACTGCTGCTGCAATTTAGTTATCCTTATTCAAAAAATCCAAAAAAAATTCGTTCCTATAATTGCTGCATAAACTTTTCGTCGCAAAGTTTTCATCTCTACAACGAAAGTCGCATTGCAGAATTTCAGCCGCATAGCACTGCCTTTTTGTTCTTGCTACTATGTTTTTTCTATCCAAATCTCTATGAAATTTTTACGGCGGCTTTGACACTTCCTAACAGTGGTTTTCTCTTTGGTTTTGTTGAAAAATTCTCAATAAAAACCACTTATCTTTTACGTCCAATCTGCTGCACTTTAGACGTAAAAATCTGCTATAATACCTCTCCGTTATTCTCAATTTTGCCAAACCTCTTGCTGTTGTTTCTTCCTACGAAATTTTTTACAGTATTACCTCTTCCTTATCAGTAGATCCCTTTTGAGTTTTACTTGAATCTCTTTTGAAAATTTCTGAAAAAAATTACATCTTTACTGCTGAAATTTTTTCGGCGAAAAATCTGGTATTGCCCCTTTGTCCTTTTTTCTTCTCCGTAACCTACCAAACCCTAGCCACCTTGCTGCCAAACCAAGACGTCTTTAGGGCATCCCTCTAGCCTCAAGATGCAGCCATCATAACCTAGTTTCATAACCCTAACAGCATCAAAAACCACATCCCAAAACAGTAAACCATTACAGCTGAACCCTTCAATCACCGATCTATTGTCCGAACCTTCCACCACCCCATGCCATTAACCCGTCAACAGAAAAAAGACAAGGGCATCTCTGATCTGCAGACATATGCTATGGCTTCTCAAGATCCAATTGATGCCAAATTTGAAGCATGGGAATCTCGGATTGAATCACGGCTTGAATCGCGCTTGGAAGACAAATTGCGTGCTTTGTTTGCAGAATTCAGAATTGGACAACCATCGAGCCCAACCAAACTGCAGCAAGGAGAGAATTTAGAAAGGACCCCAGAGAAGGAGGGACAGCCCTCGGACATGCTTCAGCCATGCATGAGGGTGGGCTTCCCACGATGGGAAGAAGGAGACCCAGCGGGGTGGATTTCGCGCGCAGAACGTTATTTTCGCTACTACCGAACGTCGGATAATGCTATGGTGGAGATTGCTATCATCCACCTTGAAGGAGATGCTATTCAATGGTACAATTGGCTGGAATATAATCAAGGGGCTCCGACATGGAATCAATTTAAGAATGCACTGCTGAACCATTTCGGACCTACGGAGTATGAAAATATCAACAGTCAACTCGCAAAGATTCGACAAACCTCTACGATTCAAGAGTACCAAACCAGGTTTGAGAAGCTATCCTACCTTGCTCGTGATTGGACTGACCTTCAATTGTTAGGAACATTTATCGAAGGACTCAAGCCAGAGATAAAAGGGGAAGTTAAGGCGCGACAGCCCCGTACCGTGATGGCTACGATTTCTTTTGCCCGAATACAAGAAGAATGACTCAACCAAGATTCTCGGACGATAAGAACCACTCCTAGAACCTCAACATATAAACCCCCTTTTGCTCCCAGCCATCCTTCGCTGCCCAAAAAATTGACAAGAGAAGAACTACGTGATCGATCAGCAAAGGGTCTTTGTTGGCATTGCGACGAGCCGTGGAACCACGATCATCGCTGCAAAAGGGGCCGCCTCCTATTGATTGAACCTCTTGAAGACATGGAGGAGGAGGTCCAGGAGCATGAGGAAGAGATCATGGATGAAGAACAGCAGCCAATTGATATTATGATGCATGCACTTGCCGGTTACGCAAACCCGCAAACAATGGAAGTGGGAGGATTTCTGAAGCAACAACCAATCACCATTCTTATTGACACCGGGAGCACTAATAATTTTATGAATAGTAAGGTTGCTGTCCGGATGGCCTTACCTATTGAGAATTGCAGCAGGTTCGATGTTAAAGTCGCAGATGGACGAATTTTGAAGTGTGATCATAAATGCCCACGGGTGAAACTGTTGCTGCAGGACCAAGAGATAATTGCAGATTTTTTCCTCCTCTCCCTCAATGATTATGAGGCCATGCTTGGCATCGAATGGTTGACGACATTAGGTGATGTTTCCTGGAATTTTTTGAAATTAATTATGAAATTTTACAGCAAGGGGAAACAGGTGATACTGCATGGGAAACGTGGGGGCGACGTAACGACAATTTGCACACAACAAATGGAGAAAGTTTTGCACAAAGCATGCAGCGGCTTTTTGGTACAACTTGAGCAGCAATCTAAGGGAGAGCCAACCAAATTTAAAGATCCAAACCTACTTCCCTTGCTTGCTGAATTTTTAGATATATTTGACGAACCACGCGGGCTACCTCCTAACCGCCGGCACAATCATCG
Source organism: Musa beccarii (assembly GCA_024322285.1). Lineage (NCBI taxonomy): Eukaryota > Viridiplantae > Streptophyta > Magnoliopsida > Zingiberales > Musaceae > Musa > Musa beccarii. The sequence goes on from CM044394.1 coordinate 32,084,410, forward strand.
TATACCGATTCTTCCAGGGAAACCTCCAGCAAATACTCGACCATATCAGTATCCATATCTCCAAAAAGATGAAATAGAAAGGATTATAAAAGAGATGCTTGAAACAGGAATTATTCGGCCAAGTTGCAGCCCCTACTCTTCACCAATGCTCCTCGTACGAAAGAAAGACGGAACATGGCGAATGTGCGTTGATTACCGAGCTCTCAACGACATAACCGTCAAGGACAAGTATCCTATTCCAGTAGTAGATGAATTACTTGATGAATTAAAGGGAGCACGAGTCTTCACAAAGTTGGACCTTCGATCCGGATATCATCAAATACGAGTGTGTAAAAGAAGAAGACATACCAAAACCGCTTTCGAATGCACAACGGTCACTATGAATTTCTATGTAGCTTTCTTCAACAAAAAGTGGAATATCTTAGGCATATCATATCAGAGGAAGGGGTGGCAGTGGACCCCTCCAAAATTGAAGCAATGCAGAACTGGCCAACCCCGAGGAACATAAAATCACTGAGCGGCTTTCTTGGTTTAACAGGTTACTACTGTAAGTTCGTGAAAGACTATGGAAAGATCAGTGCACCCCTTACTTCCTTGCTGAAAAAAGATGCTTTCCAGTGGTCGGACAAAGCCACCACCGCCTTCGAGGAACTTAAAGTTGCAATGATAACAACGCTAGTACTAGCATTACCCGACTTCGATAAGACTATTATTATTGAAGCTGATGCCTCCAGAGCAGGAATTGGTGCTGTATTAATGCAAGATGGCCAACCCCTCGCTTATACTAGTAAGGCATTATCTCCTTCCTACCTCAAGATGACTATTTACGACAAGGAGATGCTCGCGATTGTGCATGTGGTGTCCAAATGGAGACCATACTTAATTGGGCGACGCTTTCACATCAAGACCGACCATAAAAGCCTAAAATATTTCTTGGAGCGCATCGGAGAAGTAGCATACATATTGGACTTACCCGCCAGCTCCCGAATCCATCCAATCTTTCATGTATCATGTTTGAAGCTCAGGTTGGGACAACACGAGACAGCCCAAAGCCATCTACCAAATATAACTACCCAAGGAGAGCTCCAGACCCAACCAAGTGCCATTATTGATCGACGAATCATGACTCGACGATGATGACCTGCTACTGAAGTGTTAATATAGTGGGCAAACCTACCAGCAGAAGATGCCACTTGGGAGAACTACGATGACTTGAAGATCAAATCCCCAGAAGTCATGGAACGTCAGCCTCGAGGACAAGGCTGATTTGAAGAGGGCGGGTCTGTTAGGACTCTAGCTATGAGAGTCCTAATTTAGTTTCATTGATAAGGGCATTCATGTAAATCCTATCTAGCCGACCCCTATTAAAGAGGTGAAGAGGCCGGCTAGGTTAGGGTTAGGTTGCTTCTTAGGAAAAGAGTCCTATTATAAGTAGGAGTTCTATTAGGAAAAGAGTCCTATTAGAAGTAGAAGTCCTATTAGGAAAGAAGTCCTATTATAAGTAGGAGTTCTATTAGGAAAAGAGTCCTATTAGAAGTAGAAGTCCTATTAGGAAGAGAGTCCTATTAGAAGTAGAAGTCCTATTAGGAAGAGAGTCCTATTAGAAGTAGAAGTTCTATTAGGAAGAGAGTCCTATTAGAAGTAGAAGTCCTACTAGAGAAGGAGTCCAAATTAGAAGTTGGTTAGAAGTAGGAGTCTTAAGTAAGAGTCCTATTAAGAGTTGAGGCTTAGAAGCCCTATAAATAGCCATGTATTCATCCTCTTTTAATCAATGAATAGATCAATATTTTGCAGCCTTTGTGCAACAACTTGGAGGAAGGAACCCCTATAGAGTTTCAAGGAGGCCGATCCCCTATAGAGATCAACCCCAAGCTTAGAATCCGCGGAGGGTTCTAACAGAAATTTGCAGCAAAGGATATATAGCAATACTTCTTTTTCATATTTTGAATGAAAAATTATAGCAGCAAAAGGTTTTGATGATAAGAGAATACCAGATCTCTGATGCAATTGGAGGTGGTGGCAGTTGATTGATTTGATCTATGGCAAAATATGATGTTAGAGACGGTGACGTCAAGAGCAATTATGGGAATTACTTGGTTGATGGTGGGCAGCAAGGATGGCAACAAATGCAGCAAGATCATAACTCTGATACCAGATGATAGAACCTCAAAGGAATTCTATGTACATTGATCTTTGAGGGGGATCAACCCTTGGAACGCTATAGGGGTTCCACCCTCCTAGTAGTCGGCCTGATGGCTGCAATTATAAATGAATCTTGTTCTTCCAAAGAGATGGAGGCTACATGCTTATATAGGGCTTCAAACCCTAGCCCTAAGGGCTACTTCCTAAGTGAACTATCTATTTTGCCCTCAACCTTAGTTGACCAGCCCAATAAACGGGGGCGGCGACTAAGAAGCCCAAAGGCCCAAATGTAAACCCTAGCCACTCTTCTTTATAGGATAGAGGTGGCTAGGTGGGGGTTTATTATACTCTCATAGGGTTTTTATTAATAGCTACTTGGTTGAGTAGGACCCAACCCTGCTAGGGTCCTATCACTTCCACTATTGATCTTTCTTGAAGAGCAAAGATCAATCATTATTTTACAGAACTTTTACAAGTGGCTCACTCTTCTTTTACAAACTTTTATACTTTGAAATGGTGGGGGTGAACTCTCGACTTTTTCAAGCTATTCACTATAGTTTCGGTTTAGTTTTTATCACTACTCTGTGCTTAGCCAGCTGAGAAGAGGTATTTATATGCCTCAATTGACTTCAAAAATGGAGCAAAAAAAAGGTCCCATCTCAGATTTTCGAGGTCCTAGTGGTACCATCACTAGTTCTGACAGTACCACCGCCAGTTGACTGACATTAGGCAGTACCACTATCCTGTCTAGCAGTACTACTGCCAAACAGAGTGTCAACTACTAGAACTAGGTGGTACCACTACCTAGTCTTGCGATACCATCGCTTGGCAATTAATGTTGATCTTCTTGGCGAGTTCTAGTGAGCTTCTTTGGCAAGCTCCGATCTTCTCGGCGAGTTTCGATGAACCTTCAACGAATATCCTAATGAACTTTCGATGAATCCTATGGCAAGCTCTCAACACATTCTCGGCCAATTTTGGCAGCACTCTCGATGAACTTTCGGACTCACGATAAACTCTCGGACTCCCAACGAATCGATCGAACTTGACTCTAGCACTTCATTTTGCTTTATGCCTTTATCGCTATTGTGGTTAATCCTGCATAATTTTCTTAACATATAAATTAGATCAAACAATTTACCAATTGATTTCACCATCAAAATCCGAGATTCAACAGTTGGCCCCTAATTGAATTGGCCCAATTCTAACTCAGTTATACCTTAAACCTACTTCGATCTAGACAATTATTACAAAGCTTTGAATCAATTCATTGTCTGGCATGTCATTGGTCCATTAGTGCTTTATCTGATTCTTCAACACATTGTCCTCTCTTGTGACCATTTGCCCAATCAGTAATTATCCTCCAGAAATCCGATCTCCTTGGCGCAATTCCACTCTTCTTGGCCCGATATCCAAATCCCATGTCTGAAGCCTTTTGTCGATATGTCGAGCATCCTCCGGCTTGACGTCCAATCTTTTGACATATTCTCCTCTGGCCCAACTTCTGATTCTTTCTACTTTAATTGTCTATTCCTGATCGAAGGTAGTCCCATGTCACTCAAAATATAGTTAGATCACAAACCCTATCAATTAGTTTCATCATCAAAATTTGAGATTCAACAATCTCTCCCTTTTTGATTATGACAACCAATTAATGATGAAATTAACCTTAACTCTCCCTATCAATATGTCATATTGATAGAAAATTTAAAATTCAAAATTTGAATAAATCATGTATAATCAAAATTTTAATTCAACATACAATGCATGAAATTATCATCATACTTCTCCCCCTTTATCATCAACTAAAAAGAGAAGTGCATCGAGCTAGTTTTAAGGATATGCAAGTTTTACAACATACTAGCAAGATTTACAACATTTAAGCATAGCAAGTTTTAAAGATGTGCAATTTACACTTTTGCTTCTTAAGATAGGCAAGATAGCACTTTGCTTCTCTTGAGATTGCAAGCTTTCAATTTTTGATGGTGTTTATTATAGCAAGTTCATTCTTCTCTTTTGAGAAGTGCAAGCTAGCAAGTTTTCAAGATGAGCCATTTTGCTTCTTGAGATGTGCAAGTTTACAATTTTGTTTCACTTGAGATAGCAACTCTTTGCTTCTCTTTACGATATGCATGCTAGCAAGTTTTGCCTTTCTAGTAATTTTATCTTTCAAGCTAGTAATTTTGGTTCCTTTGTAATGTTATAGCTAGCAATCTTTCTTTCTCTTGTGATGCAAGTTGGGAAATCCAAGGGCAACATCAAATGCACAACGGAAGAATAGAAAATAAAATCCTAAATTTTCATAAAAGGTTTCGTAGTCGTGGGAAGATCGATACAAAAAAACAAATCTATGAATCCAAAACTGCCTATAGGAAAAGATAATACCTAGGGAGATCGTAAATCCCTGAGTTCCTGTAGATCCACGGAGAGAGATGAAGGAGGTCAAGCATCCTCCTCTCTAGCAGTAATCCACATGGTAGGGGCTACGAAGATGCTCCTCTCTAGGGAGAGGAGAATGAGAGGTGACAACAAGAAAACCCTAGCCTATGGACTTCTGGTTCCCTCCTATTGTAGAGGCCCCTTGTAAACCCTAATGAATCCTACCCTATTAGGTATTGGATCTTCATCCAATTACCTAAGCCTCTTAGATTAATAGGCCTTTACCCAATAATTTAGCTCTTATTGGATCTCATCCATGAGATATAATAATACAGGGGCTTATTGGATATCCAATAGGAGCTCTAGCGGATATCTCATATCCGAACCTCTACTTATCATAACACTTGTTAGGAAATCCTTCTGGGGAGCGACATCTCATGCGTAGTGGAAGAAAAAAAACAAAACACTCCAGATTTCCCATAGAAAGGTTCCGTAGTCGTGCGAAGATCGGTGCATCAAAACAAATCTATGAAAACTACATATGTAAAAGAAAATACCTAGGGAGATCGTATATCCCTGAATCCATACAGATTTGTAGGAAGGATGAAGGCGGTCAAGCATGCTCCTCTCTAGCGGTATCAACACAGTAGAGACTGCGATGATGCACCTCTCTGGGGAGAGAACAGAAGGTGGCTACTAAAAGAAACCCTCAGCCTATAGAGCTTCAGTTCCCTCCTATTTATAGAGGCCCCTTGTAAACCCTAGTGGATCTTGCCCTGTTGGATATTTTATCTCCATCCAATTATTGAATCTCAGATTTTGATGATGAAACTAATTGATTGTAATTTATTGTTTAACTACGTTTTGAGTTACGCAGGTCTACTATCGATCAGGATTAGACAGTTGACGCTAGAGGAATTGACGTTGTGCCGAAGGTGATCATGTCAGGATATTGGATGTCGAGCTGGAGGTTCGGTCGACAATCGGCAGAAGGCTTCGTACGTCAGGCATCGGGCCAAGATGCATGTTGTGCCAAGGATATCGGGGTTGCGGAGGTCATCCGTCGATTGGGCAATGGACCGTAAAAGAGGACGATGTGCCGAAGGATCGGATGAAGCATCGACCAATGACGTGTCGGGCAACTGAATGTCAATTCGTGTTGTAATAACTATTTAGATCGAAGTAGTGTTTGTTTATTTATATGCAGGATTAACTACGATGAAGATAAAGACGTAAAGTGAAACAAAGTGCCAGAAGACAAGTGGGATGGATCATTGGGAGTTCAATAGTTCGATGGAAGTCCGAAGATTTATTGGGAGTAGTTGCCGGAACCGACCGAGAACGAGTAGGGAGCTTGCCGAAGGGTTTTCGGAAGTTCACCAAAAGGTTCATCAGAAGTTTGCGGAGCTTGCCAAGAAAGATCGGAGCTTGCCAAAGAAGCTCGATGGAACTCACCAAGATCATCATGAAGTCCAGGAGCTTGCCGGGAGTCCGCAGAATGGTTTCTGAGGGTTCGTCGGAAGACCGCCAGAAGTTCGTCGAAAGCTCACCGAAAGAAATCTTGTCTTATGGACTTTGAAAGAGCTTAAAAAATATTTTTAAAATTTGTAGTTATCACATAATTTGGTTTAGGATTAGGTGTTAATCCTATAAACCAAATTTGAGCCAATTCGAACTTCGTTTGGACCGGTTTCGGCCGAGTTTTCAGTCGAAACCACTATGCTAAAAAAATGACCTGGTGGTGGCACGCCTGAGGCCGAGACCTGGGTGGTGGAAACACCCCAGGCAGGCGGTAGCACCGTCCAGCACCTGCTGTGTCAGTCTGCCAGATTGACAGGCGGTAGCACCGCCCGACATCAAGAAACTAAAAAAAATTCAAATTTGGAGCTCAAATTTGAATCACTTTGAGGCCTATAAATACCCCTCACATTCTTGGATGATGGGAGTCTAGAACTGAAAAAAAGAAGAGGAAAACTCTCTTGAAAGTGTGTCAAATCTTCCCTCTAAGTCTTAAGAGTGTTCTAGTCCAAGAGAGGGGTAAGAGTGCTTGTAAGGGTTATCTCCTAAGCCTATCAAAAGGAGAAGTGCTGTAAGGGAGTTCATCCTCGCCCGTTGGAAGGAGGATAGCTAGTGGAGAAGCCGGTGGCCTCAAGTGAAGTGGAATCGGGAGTGGACGTAGGTCGCATGACCGAACCACTATAAAAATCTGGTTTGCATTTACGTTCTCGCAACTTACTTCGCTGCAAACCATTTTCATTTGCTGCCTTATTTACTCAACTTCATCTTCATCTTATTATGTATGCTTTAAAGTTAAAACGTAATCTTTCTGGGTTCAAACGAAATGTTGCATTCATTCGTACGAAGTTTCCGAACTTGTTTAAATCGTTGAAAAATTTATCGTTCCTTACCGCTGCACTAATTCACCCCTCCCTCTTAGTGCCGCTCGATCCCTAACACCAATTACCCAAGCCTCTTGGATTAGTGGGTCTCTACCTAATAATCTCTTATTAGCAATTATTGGATCTCATCTTAGGATCCAATAATTTAGGGGCTTAATGGATATCCAACAAGATAGGGGCTCCAACGGATATCTCATATCCGAACCTCTACTCGTCGCAACACCTACCATATGTGTATGACCCTCTAGGCCTAATATCGAGCTAGCTGTGAGTTATACTTGTCAGAACTCCTTCTGACTTAGTGAATTATTTTCTCTATAATAATTCACCCAACTCATCGATTGCGGACGTACTAGGCCACTACGCCGCAGCCCCCAAACGATATAGGGGAATCCAATCCTTTGGACCTATCTATCCTCAGTTACCATGTATCTATAGTCCATCATCCATCTAATATCCCAGAGACCCTATATCGGGCATGGTGCTGTCAGGCCCATACTGTCTCTCCTTGAGTCTTGCTCTTGTCGGATTCTCCCGGAGAACTATTTTTCTCTTAATTCGAATAACCTTGGCCAAGGATTTGTTTGAGCAAGAACACATAGGATATTCCTCTCATGATATCAAGAGCGGATGATCCTCTATTAACACTCAATAGCCCTAGTAAGGTTGGCTACCACTCCTAATAATCGGTTGTATTAGATCTAAAACTTTCCAAACCTATAAGTCCAGTATCAAAGAGTGGAGTACTCATACAGGACATTCTTGGTGTCTCAAGTCTAAGGACCAGATACACTTCTGGGACTACAGAATCGCTATTTTACATGAGGTATCAATAACCATTCAGCATTCCGTAGGTAGATCAATTAGTGAACTTATTCACCAATGAGCACCTATACTGTACCCTTAGTGTCATCATATGAGTAGCTATAAGACCAGCCACCTCCATCATATGGACAAGTATACAGCACACAAGTCTATCCGATTATCTCGATGTCCTCCTTGAGTAACCTATGACCAGGATAATTTAGAGTCTATGTTTAAAGGTGAATCGACCTCATTATCATGATCTCATCACGATCCGATTCCCATTGCACAGATCCAAGGACATCACAATATATGTAACACGCAAAATAAAGTGATAAAACACCTAATAATACACAAAGAGAAAAAGTACTTATCAAGTCACAAGTGCCATCACTCATGCGATTGGCTTGCAGGGCACATATGACTAGCAATCTTCCACTTGACCTAAAGCCAATTACTAATATGTCTGTTCCCCATCAGACCTCTGTGACACTCAAAGACAGTCTGAGTCAATGGCTTTGTTAGTGGATCTACAATGTTATCTTTGGATAGAACTCTTTCCATTACTACATCTTTTCTGGCGATAGTCTCTCTTATCAAGTGGAACCTCCTCAGAACGTGCTTTGACTTCTGATGAGACCTAGGTTCCTTCGCTTGAGCAATTGCCCCGTTGTTGTTGCAATATAAGAGAATCGACTCCTCATTGCTCGTGATGACTCCTTGATCTATGATAAACTTTTTCATCTAGACTCACTCCTTTACTGCCTTTGTCGTAACAATTTATTCCGCTTATGTGGTCAAGTCAGTAGTTGTGTCTTGATTGAAACTCTTCCAGCATACTGCTCCTCCATTCAGGGTGAATACACATCCTGAATTAGACTTGCTATCATCGATATTAGACTAGAAGTTTGAGTCCGTGTAGCCCTTAACTCTAAGGCTACTACCTTCATATACTAGTAAAAGATCCTTAGTCCTTCTCAAGTACTTAAGGATACATTTTACTATTTTCCAATGCTCTAAGCTTGGATCTGTATGATACCTACTCGTGACACTCAGAGCATACGCTATATCAGGCCTGGTACATAGCATAGCATACATGATAGATCATATCACTGAGGCATATGGTATCATATCCATATGTGTCCTTTTTTTAGGAGTCTTTGGGGACATACTCCTAGAAAGTGGTATTCCATGTCTTATTGGTATGAGACCTCTCTTGAAATTTTTTATGCCAAACCTTTTAATAATAGTGTCTATGTACCTAGACTGGGACAAGCCTAGCATCCTCTTAGATCTATCTCTATAGATCCGTATTCCCAATTACAAGATGCTTCTCCTAAGTCCTTCATGGAGAAGTGCCTAGATAGCCAAGCCTTTACTGTGGAAAGCATTCTTATATCATTCCTAATGATTAGGATGCCATCCATATATAATACCAAAAAGGTGATAGTGCTCCCACTTACTTTTCTATATACACAAGGCTCATCTACATTCTTAACGAAGTCATAAGATCTGATCGCCTCATCAAATCTTATGTTCTAACTTCAGGAAGCTTGCTTTAGTCCATAAATGGACCTAAGCAACTTGCACACATTATCTAGGTTATCCCTGGATACGAATCCCTGGATACGAATCCCTCAGGCTATATCATATACACCTCCTCCGCGAGATTACCATTGAAGAATCCAGTTTTAACATCCATCTGCCAGATCTCATAATCATAGTGTGCTGCAATAGCTAATAGAATTTGAATGGATTTTAGCATGGCTACGAGTAAGAAAGTTTCATCATAGTCAACACCTTGCATTTGATGATACCTCTTAGCCACTAGCCTTGCTTTATAGGTCTCTACCTTTTCATCTACTCCAATCTTCTTTTTGAAGATTCAATTGCAGCTAATGGGTATAATACCCTCGGGTGCATCAACTAAGTTCCAAACCTTGTTGGAGTACATGGAATCTATTTCTGAATTCATGGCTTCTTGCCATTTTGAGAGTCTATTCTTATAATAGCCTTCTCGTAGGTCTGAGGATCAATATCCTCTCCTCTGATATGTCCCACATATCTCTTAGGAGGATGAGATACTCTACCAGACCTACGAAAAGTTAGAACTTGTGTGCTAGGTACCTGAATAGACTCTAGCTGTGGTATGGTGCTTGAGTTAGGTTCTCCAACCTTACTCAACTCTATCATGCTCCCACTATCTCCATCAAGAATATGTTTCTTCTTAAGAAACATTGCTCTCTTGGCTACAAAGACGTTTTGGTCTTCAGGGTGATAGAAATAATACCCACAAGTTTCCTTGGGGGTATCCCATGAACTTGCATTGTTCCGTCTTAGATTCCAACTTGTCGGGGTTGTGTCTCTTGACATGGGCAGGGTAGCCCCAAATCTTAACAACCTTAAGATTGAGCTTCTTCCCATTCCATATCTCATATGGAGTAGACATCACTGACTTAGTTGAAATTCTGTTCAGAAGGTAAACTATGGTCTCTAGAGCATATCCCCAGAATGAGATGGGTAGGTCGGTGAAACACATCATGGAACGCACCATGTCTAACAGTGTGCGATTCCTCCTTTCTGATACACCATTAAGCTATGGTGTATAAGGAGGTGTCCATTGGGATAAAATCTCATGGTCTTTGAGGAACTGGGTGAACTTTATACTCAAGTGCTCACCTCCTCGATCTGATCGAAGGGTTTTAATACTCTTTCTTGTTTGGTTTTCACTTCAATTTTATATTTCTTGAATTTCTCAAAAGCCTCAGACCAAGTACACATGTCCGTATCTTGAGAAATCATCAGTAAAAGTAATGAAGTAGGAGTAACCACTGATGGCATGAGTCAACATGGGACCGCATACATCACTATGTATGAGTTCTAGTAACTCAGTGGCTCTCTCTCTAGTTCCACTAAATAGAGAGTTAGTCATCTTTCCCCGAAGGCAAGGTTCACATATTGTATATGACTCATAGACAAATGGATCTAGATATCTATTCTTTAGCAACTTTTGAATCCTTCCCTCGTGGATGTGACCTAGCCTACAATGCCAAAGATATACATTGTTCACCTCTTCTCATTTCCTCTTAGACTTACACTCATGATATGTGTAGCTATATCTAGCATAAATAAACTATTATGCAATATTCCTCTCGTGATGATCTCATCATCGAATATTATTGTACAACCATTATTCTCAAAAACTAATTTATATCCACTAACTGTTAAACATGAAATAAAAATAATATTTTTGATAATAGAAGGAATATAATAGCATGTATCTAATGCAATAATAGCTCCACCAAGCAAATGTAAGGTGACCTTGCCAACAGCCACTGCAACAACCTTTGCTCCATTACCCATCTTAAGGTCCATCTCGCTTTTGTTCAATTTCCTAGGTCCTGCTAGAACCTGCAACGAATTACAGATATAATAAGCACTCCCGGTATCCAATACCCATGTGTTATCATAAGATTCTGACAAATGGAGACTGATCATGAATATACTTGAAGCTTCTCTAAGCTTCTGTTTTAACCTCTCTACAAGATACTCTTTGTAGTTCCTTTTCTAGTGACCATCTTTGTCATAGTGGAAGCACTGGCCTTTGTCCTTTGTTGAGTCTTTCTTAGCAACCTTTGCCTTACCCATTTTGCCCTTACCTTTGCCCTTCTTAAGGGTCTTCTTAGCCTTCCATTTCTTTTTGATCTCACTAGCAAAAAGAATTGACTTCTCTTTCTTGATGGTGCTCTCTGCTTCTCTCAACATATTAAGGAGCTCTGGGAGGGTCACCTCAAGTTTATTCATATTAAAATTCATTATGAACTGAGAAAAGAAATCTGATAGGGACTGAAGCAGAAGATCCACACATAGGTTATCCTCTAGGACCATTCCTAGACCTATGAGTTTCTTGATCCACTCAATCATCTTAAGGACATGGTTCTGAACCGATATCCCCTCTGTCATCTTGGCACAGAAAAGACTCTTTGATATCTCATATCGTTGAATTCTTCCCTATTCCTCAAACAGTTTATGGAGATGTAGGAGTATGAAATTAGTATCCATATTTTCATACTATCTCTATAACTCAGTAGTCATAGAGGCCAACATATAACACTAAGCAAGAGTGGAATCATCTATATACTTTACATAACGAGCGATCTCATCCTTGCTTGCCCCTTCATCGGGCATAGGGATCACTATATCAAGGACATACGCGATTTTTGTTGAATCTCGAATTTTGATAATGAAACTAATTAATTATGTTTTGTCATCTAATTGCATTTTAAGTTACACAGGTCTACTATCGATTAGGATTAGATAGTTGATGCTGGAGGAATCGATGTTGCACCGGGTGATCACGTCAGGATATTGGATGTCGAGCCAGAGGTTTAGTCGACAATCGGCAGAAGGCTTCGGACGTCGGGTATCGGGCCAAGAAGAGCGGAGTTATTCCAAAGATATCAGGGTTACGAAGGTCAACCGTCGATTGGGCAACAAGCCACAAGAGAGGATGATACACCAAAGAATCGGACGAAGCACCGACCAATGACGTGTCGGGCAACTGAATGTCAATTCGCATTGTAATAATTGTCTAGATCGAAGAAGAGTTTTGTTTGTGTGTGTAGGATTAACTACGATGATGATGAAGTCGACAAGCAAAACAAAGTGCCGGAAGTCAAGTGTGATGGATCGTTGGGAGTTCGAGAGTTCGATGGAAGTCCGAAGATTCATTGGGATTACTGTCGGAACTGGCCGAGAACGAGTAGGGAGCTTGTTGAAGGGTTTTTGGAAGTTTGCTAGAAGGTTCATCAGGAGTTCGTGGAGCTTGCCAAGAAAGATCGAAGCTTGCCAAAGAAGCTCATTGGAACTCGCCAAGATCATCGTGAAGTCCGGGAGCTTGCCGGGAGTCCGCAGAATGGTTTCCGAGGATTCGTCGGAAGACTACTATAAGTTCACCGGAAACTCGCCGGAAGAAGTCTTGACTTATCAGACTTTGTAATAGCTTAGGAAATATCTTTAATTTCATAGTTAGCATATTAATTTGGGTTAGAATTAGGTGTTAATCCTATAACTCAAGTAGGGGCTCATTGGGCCTTGTTTTGGACTAGTTTGGGCCAAGTTTTTGGCCCAGACTAGTGTGTTGAAAAGTGCTGGGTGGTGGCAATGCCCAGGACCAATGAGCTGGGCGGTGGCACCGTCTAGAGGCCGAGAGCTAGGCGGTGGCACAGCCCAGGCTGGGCGGTAGAACCGCCTAGTGCAGTGTTAGTCTGACAACTGACAAGCGGTGGCACCGCCAGCATCGGGAACAATGAAAGAGATTCAAATTTGGGCTCCAAATTTAAATCCTCTGGGGTTCTATAAATACCCCAAGTGTTCCTGCAAGAAAGATAACAAGCACAACACTTTGAAAGCAAGAAAACTCTGTTCAAATCTCTCTAGAAAATCCTCCTTAGTTTTCACTTGTATTCCACCAAAAGAAAGGAGAGAGTGCTTGTAAGGGTTTCCTCCTAAGCCCGTCAAAGGAGAGGAGTTGTAAGAGAGTTCATCCTCACCCATTGGAAGGAGGATAGCTAGTGGAAAAGCCGGTGGCCTCAAGCGAAGAGGAATCGGGAGCGGATATAGGTCGGATGACCGAACCACTATAAATCGGTTTGCATTTACTTTCTTGGAACTTACTATACTACAAACTATCTTCACTTTACTACCTTACTTACTCAACTTCCTCTTCATCTTCTTACATATGCTTTCAACGTAATTGAAATGGTTTAAATGAAATATTGTTTTCAATGTATGAAGTTTCCGAAAGTTATTTTTAAATCGTCGAAGTTTATCATATTTATCTGCTGCAATTCACCCCCCCCCCCTCTTAGTGCCACTCGATCCCTAACAATTGGTATCAGAGCCATATTATTTCTCATTCGGATTTACACCCGTAAGAAATGGCTCTTCATGGCTTTCAAGAGGGCTTTTCGGTTGTTCGTCCATTGTTCTTTAACGGGTCGGACTACACCTATTAGAAAACTCGAATGAGAGTTTTTTTGCTTTCAATGGATTTGGATTTGTGGAACATTGTTGAAAATCATTTTCAACTTCTCTTTAAACTGACGAATGAATGGTCGGACTTAGAGAAAAAATCTTTTTCTTTGAATGCAAAGGCTATGAATGCCTTATTTTGCGCTTTGGACAAGAATGAGTTCAATTGAATTTTTACGTGCGAAATGAATTTTGATATTTGGCAGGCACTTGAAATCATGTACGAGGGAACTAGTACAGTTAAAGACTCGAAAGTAAACCTCTTATTGCATGATTTTGAGCTCTCCCAAATGACACCAAGCGAATCTATCAACGACATATACACCCGCTTCACGGATATCATCAATAGCTTGAAAAGTCTTGGTAAAAGTTTTTCAGATTTTGAACTCGTAAATAAGATTTTAAGATTCTTTCCAAAAAGGTAGGATCCTAAAGTAACGATGATTCAAGAAATAAAAGATTTAAATGATTATTCTATTGAAGAATTCATTGGATCCTTAATGACATATGAAATGACATTCTTGTAACATATTGAACATGATGAACACATGAACCACCTTCTAAAGAATAAGAAGGATTTGGAACTCTGAACTATGAAATGCCACTTGAGTGATGACTCAAGTGATGAGGACAATGATAAACTCGAGCTTCGAACACTAAATCTTAATAAGTTCATTAAACAAAAATCTAAAATAAATAATAAACTTGAATGGAGAATGAGGCCACCAATGAAGAAGAAGAAGGCTCACCGAGAAAAATCAAGTAAAGAAGAGGCAAACTACACTTTGACGGTTTTCGACAATGAGGTAAGAAACTCACCCAAGTTATTTTTTCCTTATTATGAAATTACTTGAACTATTCATGAGTTGCTTAATATAGTTGGTAGGAATTTTTTTAATGCTTTTTCTTTCTAGTTATTTTTGAAAATTAAAAAAAAAATGATGATTGCTTAACTTGTGCTATTATAAGATCAATCTCATGTATGATTTTGAAATAACAACTCAATGCATGGTTTTTGACGCAAAATGAATCATTATGATAATTGCATCTCCTGCTTGGACACCTAACAAGATTAAATCTAATGAATATTTATCTTGATGAATTCCATATCACTTTTCATAATAACATAATGAAAATATGAAATCATGTGTATCTTGTTGATCTATGTTATGAAATCTATTTTTCGGTTTTAACCTTGATAAATATTGTTTATACAAAAGAATTGAGTATGCTTACATCTAGTCAATGTACTTTACTCCTAACAAATTTTTGGAATGAAAGGTTTTAATGATAATTTCAAATTTATATGATGCTTGGCTTTTGTGTGAAAATGTGAACATGCTTATATGAGATCAACCACATAAAATAAAACACATAAAAATTGAAAATGCGTTATCATGATGTTTTATTTTTGATGTATTTGGTCGTGACGAGTTTATGACTAAACTTATATCTTGTTGATACATGTTTTCATAAAAAGATTTGAATATGCTCACATGAAAACAAATGCATGACATTTGAACATTCTTATGAAAGATCAATTCACTTAAATTGAAACTCATAAAGATGAGAAAATGCACTATCATGATGTTTGATGCATTTGATCTTGATGACTTTAATGATAAAACCTATATTTCAAATTTATATGATGATGGCTTTCATGAAAATATTTGAACATACCTTATGAAATCATCATTGATAATGATAAAATAAAATTGTTAAAAAGTTATTATATCTTGATGACAAATTCATATTTTGGGTTTAAAATTTGATACTCATCTTTTGAAACATGAGCACACTTGTTTGAAACAAACAACTTAAAATAAAACACATTATCATGATAAATTGAATCTCATAATGTGTTATATTTTTGTCTTGATGATTTTTATAATGAAGGTTGTCTTTTGGTGTTGAATGTTGATATTTCTATTTTATCTTACAATAAAAGACAAAGGTATGCTCATATGAAATAAATTATATAATGGAAATGCATGTTTCTTGAAATCTTTCTATCTCTAGAGTTTTTTGATTTTTTCAATTGAAGACAAATTCATGAATCCATGCTTATCATGTATGAATTTATTGAATGTGATTTTGAGGATGATTTTGGATTTGACAAATGCTTGATGCATATTTATGATGCAAGATACATTTTAAATATGAATCATGCTGGGTTAAAGGCATGAATTGTTTGAGGGAAGTGGTGGCTGAAAGGGTTTGTGGATCGGTGGATGTAGGCTGCGGTTTAGGCTTGTTTTGTGGCTATTTTGGGTGCTGTTTGGGGCTGCGATTTGATGGAGTTTTGGGCTGAGATGGTAGTGGATAAAGGTTAGGGAATAGGGTTTTAGATCTGTGGTAGATCGCAGCAAAGATTTGATAAAAATCAGTGGCAATTGCTGCCTATGTGCGCTGCCTCGTAAGAGCAGAATTGTCGTCGAAGAAATAGCGATTTCTTGACGAAATTTCCAGCGAAAACTCAGGGATTTGAGGAGGGGGGTTGACAATAGAATCTTAGTTTAGATAGCAACAAGGATAACAAATTGGATTAAGAAATTTTGGCAGCAAAGCAGTAAAGAAATCGGTGCAAGTTGCGATAGCAGAATTCTCATCGAAAAATTTTAGCAGTTTGCGACGAGAGATTGCAGCAACACACGAATTTGTTTTTGTGATGAATTCCACAATAGATCAATCATGGATGAGAGCCAAGATGATCTATGAGGTGCACAAAAAATTTCGTTCAAAAAGGATAACAATTAGATCGGTTAAAGGCAGCAACACACGGCTGAAATTTTCTGCAGCAATCGTTCGTTCGCAAAGATGGTAACTTTTGCGACGCAAGGAATTCGCAGCAAGGGATCGATAGAAAAACTTCTTTTTGATACTTTAGATGAAAAATTACAGCAGCAAAAGGTATTGGTGGTAGAAAAATACCAGATCTCTAATGCAATTAGAGGTGGCGATCAGATATTGATTTGATCTACGTCAAGAGATGACAAGTGGAGACGACGACGTCAAGAGCAATTGTGGGAATTGCTTGGCTAATGGTGGGCGGCAGGGATGGCAGCAAAAGCAGCAAGATCGCTGCTCTGATACCAGATGATAGAACCCTAGAGGAATTCTATGGAGATTGATCTTTGAGGGGGATCAACCCTTGGAACGCTATAGGGGTTCCACCCTCCAAGTAGCCTGGTGGCTGCAATTGTAGATTGATCTTTCTTATTCCAAAGAGGTGGAGGCTACAAGCTTATATAGAGCTCCAAACCCTAGCCCTAGGGGTTGCTTCATAAGTGAACTACCCAATTTGCCCTCAACCTTAGCGGGCCGGCCCAGTAACAAGGGGGCGACGGCTAAGAAGCCCAAAGACCCAAATATAAACCCTAGCCTCTCTTCTTTATAGGATAGAGGTGGCTAGGTGGGGTTTATTACATTCTCACAGGGTTTTTATTAGCTGCTACATGGTTGAGTAGGACCTTACCCTGCTAGGGTCCTATCAACCTCCTTATACACCACAACTTAATGGTGTATCAGAAAGGAGGAATCATACACTGTTAGATATGGTGTGTTCCATGATGTGTTTCGCTGACTTACCCATCTCATTCTGGGTATATGCCTTAGAGACCGTAGCTTACCTTCTGAACAGAATTCTAACTAAATCAGTGATGTCTACTCCATATGAGATATGGAATGGGAAGAAGCCCGATCTTAAGATTATTAAGATTTGGGATTGCCCTGCCCACGTTAAGAGACACAACCCTGATAAGTTGGAATCTAGGACGGAACGGTGCAAGTTCGTGGGATACCCCAAAGAAACTTGTGGGTATTATTTCTATCACCAAGAGAGCAGTGTTCCTTGAGAAGGAACACATTCTTAGTGGAGATAGTGGGAGCATGATAGAGTTGAGCGAGGTTGGAGAATCTAGCTCAAGCACCATTCTAGAATCTGTTCAGATACCTAACACACAAGTTCCAACTTTACGTAGGTCAGATAGAGTATCTCATCCTCCTGAGAGATATGTGGGACATATCAGAAGAGAGGATGTTGAGGATATTGATCCTCAGACCTACGAGGAGGCTATTATGAGCATAGACTCCAGGAAATGGCAAGAAGCCATGAATTTAGAAATAGATTCCATGTACTTCAACAAGGTTTGGAACCTAGTTGATGCACCCGAGGGTATTGTACCCATTGATTGCAAGTGGATCTTCAAAAAGAAGATTGGAGTAGATAGAAAGGTAGATACCTATAAAGCAAGGCTAGTGGTTAAGGGGTATCGTCAAAGGCAAAGTATTGACTATGACGAAACTTTCTCACCTGTAGCTATGCTAAAATCCATTCGAATTCTATTAGCTATTGCAGCACACTATGATTATGAGATCTGGCAGATGGACGTCAAAACCGCTTTCCTCAATGGTAACCTTGATGAGGAGGTGTATATGATATAGCCTGAGGGATTCGTGTCTAGGGATAACCCAGATAAGGTGTGTAGGTTGCTTAGGTCTATTTATGGATTGAAGCAAGCTTC
The DNA here is from genome assembly GCA_024322285.1 of Musa beccarii. Lineage (NCBI taxonomy): Eukaryota > Viridiplantae > Streptophyta > Magnoliopsida > Zingiberales > Musaceae > Musa > Musa beccarii. The sequence goes on from CM044394.1 coordinate 32,102,690, forward strand.
CCGAAGTTGAAACATAAGATTTGCTGAGGCGATCAGATCTTATGACTTCGTTGAGAAAGAAGATGAACCTTGTGTGTACACGAAAGTAAGTTGGAGCACTATCACCTTCTTTTGGTATTATATGTGAATGACATCCTGATCATTGGGAATGATATAGGAATGTTCTCCACAGTAAAGACTTGGTTATCTAGGCACTTCTCCATGAAGGACTTAGGGGAAGCATCCTACATATTGGGGATACGAATTTATAGAGATAGATCCAAGAGGATGCTTGGCTTGTCCCAGTCCAGGTACATAGACACCATTGTCAAAAGGTTTGGCATGAAAAATTCCAATAGAGGTCTCATACCAATGAGACATGGAATATTATTTTCTAGGAGTATATCCCCAAAGACTCCTAAAGAAAGGGCACACATGAATATGACACTGTATGCCTCAGCGATAGGATCTATCATGTATGCTATGTACCAGGCCTGATATAGTGCATGCTTTGAGTGCCACGAGTAGATATCAGGCAGATCCAGGCTTGGAGCACTGGAAAGCAGTAAAATGTATCCTTAAGTACTTGAGAAGGACTAAGGATCTTTTACTGGTATATGAAGGTAGTAGTCTCAAGGTTGAGGGCTACACGGACTCGAGCTTCTAGTCCGATATCGATGATAGTAAGTCTAATTCAGGGTATGTGTTCACCCTGAATGGAGGAGTAGTATGTTGGAAGAGTTCCAAGCAAGACACTACTGCTGACTCGACCACAAAGGTGGAATACATTGCTGCGGCAGAGGTAGCAAAGGAGGGAGTCTGGATGAAGAGGTTCATCACAGACCTAGGAGTCATATCAAGCAGCGAGGATATGATTCCTTTATATTGCGACAAATACAGGACGATTACTCAAATAAGGGAACCCGGGTCTCATCAGAAGCGTTCTGAGGAGGTTCCAACTTATTAGAGAGATCGTGGCCAGAAAAGATGTAGCAGTGGAAAAAGTTCCATCCGAAGATAACATTGCAGATCCACTAACAAAGCCATTGACTCAGAATATCTTTGAGAGTCACAGAGGTCTGATGGGGATCAAACATATTGGTGATTGGCTTTAGGTCAAGTGGGAGATTGCTAGTTATAGGTGCCCTACAAGCCAATCACATGAGTGATTGCACTTGTAACACGCTGCGTCAATCTCTTTGCTTATGATTATTGGCATTATCTCATAATATCTAGATGTATATTGTGATGTCCTTGGATCTGTGCAATGAGAATTGGATCATGATGAGATTACGATAATGAGACCAATTCACCTTTAAACATAGACCCTAAATTATCCTGGTCATAGGTTACTCGAGAAGGACATCGAGATAATCGGATAGACTGGTGTGCTGTATACCTATTCATATGATGGAGGTATCTAGTCTCATAGCTACTCGTGTGGGGACACTAAGGGTACAGTGCAGGTGCTCATTGGAGAATGAGTTCACTGATTGATCCGCCTACGGAATACTAGATGGTTATTGATACCTCATGTCAGACAGCAATTCTGTAGTCCTAGTAGTGTATCTGGTCCTTAGACTTGAGACACCAAGGATGTCCTGGATGAGTACTCCACTCTTTAATACCGAACTTATAGGTTTGGAAAGCTCCATATCTAGTACAGCCGGTCATTGGGAGTGGTAGCCAACCTTACGAGGGCTATTGAGTATCAATAGAGGATCATCCGCTCTCGGTATCATGAGAGGAATATCCCATGTGTTCTTGCTCGAACAAATCCTTGGCCAAGGTTATTCGGATTGAGAGAGGAAGTCCGCCAGAAGATGTTTGGGGTTCATTGGAAGTCCACCGAAAGTTTGTCGGAAGTCCACCGAAAGATGTTTGGAGTTCATTGGAAGTCCACCGAAAGTTTGTCGAAAGCTCACCAGAACAAGTCTTGATATATCGAACTATGTTTTTGCTTAGTATATGTCTTTAGTTTCATAGTTAGCACGTAATTAGGGTTAGGATTGGATGTTAATCCCATTAACCCTACTAGGGGCCAATTAGGCCCATAAATGAACTAGTTTTGGTCGGATTCAAGGCCCATCCAAAAGTGCTAAATCCTGTCTAGCGGTGGCACCACTAGACTGGAGTGGTGGAACCATTTAGGGTTTAGATTCCCAAGTACTTGGGCAGTGGTATAGCCCAAAGTTATTAACTGCCAGGTGGTAGTACCGCTATCAAGTAGTGGTATTGCCTATCAGGCGATGGTACCACCCCACCATAGAGCCCGAAGCTCTGACCTGGTGATAGTATTGCTAGACTAGGTTGTAGTGCTACCCAATGTCAGGATCAACTAGTAGTGGTACCACTAGTGATAGGCGGTAGTACCGCTAGAACCTAAAAATCCGAGATGGGATCTTTTTTGGCTCCAATTTTGAAGTCAATTGAGCCTATAAATATCCCTTACTTCTTAGTTGGTAAAGCACATTGCGAAGTGATAAGAACTAAGTTAAAACTATAGTCAAATTGCCTTGAAAAGTTTGAGTGTTCACCTCCCAAATTTCCAAGTGTAAAAATTTTATAAAAGGGTGTGAGCCACTTGTAAAGTTCTATAAAAGGGGTGTTTGATCCTTCCCCTTTAAGAAGGATTGATAGTGGAAGCCGATAACCATATCGGAGGAGATTTTGGAAGTGGACGTAGGTCAATTGACCGAACTACTATAAAATCACTACGTTCTTCTCTTGATGCATATTTACATTTGTTGCATTCTTATTTTTACTTAGCTGCAATCTTTTAATCTCTCATTCTCTACTCTCTTTCATAGTCACTCTAATCATTCTCTTTACCGAAATTGTTTTCATCAGATAAAACTTCTCAACACATAAAGTTTTTTGTAATCGGTTTAAATCATCGATTTTTAAACACTGCACTAATTCACCCCCCCCCTCTTAGTGTCGCTCTTGATCCTAACAGTTGGTATCAAAGCAAGGTCACTATCATTCTAGTTTAAAACCCAAGAGAGATGACATTTACCAGCATGCAACAGGGTCACTCAATCACACGTCCGCCTATGTTCAATGGGTCAAATTACACTTATTAGAAAACTCGTATGAGAATTTTTGTTATTTCTATGGATTTTGAACTTTGGAACATTGTTGAAAATGACTTTCAAAAGTCTTCTCTTCCGATGAACGAATGGAATGAGTCGGAGAAGAAAACTTTCGCTCTAAATACCAAGGCTTTGAATGCCTTATTTTGCACCTTAGACAAAAATAAATTTAATGGTGTTTCAATTTGCGAATCGGCTTTTGATATTTGGCATACTCATGAAATTACTCACGAAGGTATTAGTCGAGTGAAAGAGTCCAAAATCAATCTTTTAGTGCATTCTTATGAGTTATTTCGGATGAAACTAAGTCCATTGGAGACATGTACACCCGCTTTATGGATGTCGTCAATGAACTAAAAGCACTTGGGAAAAGTTTTTCTAATTTTAAACTTGTAACTAAAATTTTAAGATCCCTTCCAAAGAGTTGGGATCCTAAAGTGATGGTCATTCAAGAGGCCAATGACTTAAAAAACATTCCTCTCAAAGAACTAATTGGGTCATTGATGACCTATGAGATGACTTGCAATGCTCATGATGAGCTTGAGAACTCTCTTCCAAAGAATAAGAAGGATATGACATTGAGAACACAAAATGATCACTTGAAAGAAACTTCAAGTGATGAGAACTTGCACTCTTGACTCAAAAATTTTAAAAATTTATAAGAAGAAATAAAGCTAAAAATGACTTTAAAAATAAACTTGAACCTAAGAAAGAATAACAAGTGATATGCTATGAATGTAAGAAGTCAGGGCATTTCAAAAGCAAATGCCCCCAAGCAAAGAAGAAGCAACCAAAGAAGAAGAAGGCATTGAAGGAAACGTGGAATGATTCAAGCGGCTCCAAAGACGAACAGCCAAGCAACAAGGAGGTCACCAGCTATGCTCTAATGGCTATTGGAGAAGAGGTAAGTAATATAATTGATGAAAATTTAACTTTTGATGAACTTTCGAATGCTTTTCATGATTTATTTGATGAGTGTAGAATAATTAGTAAGAAGTTTAATTCTTTGAAAAAGGAGCATGCACTTTTAATTGATGAATTTAAAAAATCTAAAAAACATAACAATCATTCTTTGCCTCCATGCTCTAAGTATGAACACTTAGAGGCACTTAAGAAGAACTTGCTACTCAAAGAAATCTTAAATAAATTTAAGGTTGGTAGCGAGTCTTCGAACATGATCCTTGCAAATAAAGGTCATGTTTATAAGAGGAGTGGAATCAGATTTATGAGTGGATCTTACCAAAATCTAACCACTTTCGTTAAAGGACATATATTGCATGTGTCACCTTATACAAAGTATAACTTTTGTTGCAGACCCAAACATGTTGCTTGCAAATGTCCATTTAAGAAACTTAATCCACATAAGTTGATGTGGTTTCCTAAAGGAACCATAAGGAATTCAATGCAAAATAACAAAACAAGTATATCAACTTTTGAGGCACCCAAGGTAAAATGGGTACCTAAAAATCATCCTCTTTTGTAGACCCATTCACCATCATAAGTTAGGAGCAAAAGATGGTATATTGATAGTGGATGCTCAAGGCACATGACCGGAGATCCATCTCAATTCTCTAAGCTCACTAGCCAAGACAAACGGCATATCACTAATAGAACCCTAGAGGAATTCTATGTAGATTGATCTTTGAGGGGGATCAACCCGTGAAACGCTATAGGAGTTCCACCCTCCTAGACATCGGCTAGATGGGCTTCTCAATAAGCACAACTTAGTCCCAAATTAGACCCAATTGATCTCTAATTGAGTTAGTAAGACTATACTTGAATCTAACTCAATTAAGATCTAACTACAATAGTTAAGACCTAAACAATTACAAGCTTAAAAACTAAGTTGTTCGCTAAGTCATTGGTTCATCTGAACTCCCGACAAATTTCTGACGTGCTCCTGGCGAACACCGATGAACTCCCAATAAACACTCGGCGAGCTTTTGGTGCATTATCTGAACTTTCGACGAAGTGCCCATTCCAGCGGCATGTTGATTCCTACAACATTCGTTCTCGATACGTTGTCCAATTCTTTTGATTCGTACCTGATCTTTAACTCTGGCCTAACGTTTGATTCTTCTACTTTAATTATTTTGCCTTTTCAAGATCGTAGTAAGTCCTGCATCATTTTTCTCAACACATGGATTAGATCATAAATTTATCAATTGATTTCATCATCAAAATTCGAGATTCAACATCATTAACCATCTAACATTCCATGAGCGGATCAATCAGTGAACTCATTCTCTAATGAGCACCTACCCTAAACCCTTAGTGTCCCCATATGAGTGACTTTGAGACTAGCCACCTCAATCATACGGATGGGTATATAGCACACCGGTCTGTATGGCTATCTCGATGTCTCTTTCGAGTAACCTATGACTAGGAATATTTATGGTCCATATTTATAAGTGAATTGGTCTCATTATCATTATTTCATCATGATCCAATTTCTATTACATAGATTCAAAGACATCACAATATATTAAGATTATGTAGTGTGTCACACATGTCATCACTCATGTGATTAGCTTGCAGGGTGCCTATAATTAGCAATCTCTCACTTGACTTAAAGACAATCACTTGTATGCTTGATCCCCATCATACTCTTGTGATGCTCAAAGACAATGTGAGACAATGGCTTCGTTAGTGGATCTATGATGTTATCTTCAGATGTAATTCTTTCCACTACTATATCGTTATGGGCTACGATCTCTCTAATCAAGTGGAACCTCTTCAAAATATGCTTAGACTTCTGATGAGACTTGGGTTCCTTCGCTTGAACAATCACTTCATTGTTATCATAATAAAAGGGAATCGACTCCTCGTTGCCCTACATGACTACTAAATTTGTGACAAACTTCTTCATCTAGACTCCCTTCTTTGTTGCTTCTGCCACAGCAATGTACTATGCTTCTGTGGTTAAGTCAGTAGTAGTATCATGCTTTGAACTTGATAGAACCCTAAAGGAATTCTATGTAGATTGATCTTTGAGGGGGATCAACCCTTATAGAACTCTATAGGGGTTCCACCGTCCTTGGTAGTCCGCTAGATAGCTGAAATTATAGATTGATTTTTTTTATTCAAAATAGGTGGAGGCTACATGCTTATATAGGGCTCCAAACCCTAGTCCTAGGGTGCTTCTTCCTAAGTAAATTATCCCTTTTGCCCTTAACCCTAGTCGACCTGCCTAGTAAAGGGGGCGGTATCTAGGAAGCCCTAAGGTCCTAAATATAAACCCTAGCTACTATTCTTTATAGGATAGAGGTGGCTAGGTGGGGTTTATTATAATCTCATAAGGTTTTTATTAGTTGGTACTTGGTTGAGTAAGACCCAACCCTACTAGAGTCCTATCAAGCCCGCCCTCTTCAAATCAGCCTTGTCCTTAAGACTAAGGTTCCATGAACTCTGGGAACTGGGTCTTCAGCTCCTCATATGATTCCCATATGGCATCTTCAAGTGGTAAATTATTTCAATACACTAATACTTTAGTAGAGAGACGTTGGTGACGCATCATGATTCTGCGGTCGAGGATGGCTTGTGGTTGGGCTTGAATATCTCCATTATCAGTGGTGTTAAATTTGGAGTGACTCGTGTTCTCCCAACTTGGGCTTCAAGCATGACACATGGAAGACAAGGTGAATTTTGGCATCCTTAGGCAATTTAAGTTTGTATGCCACAGCTCCAATACACTCTGTGATTTGATAGGGCTCATAAAAGTATAGGGATAGCTTCATGGAGGCTCGTGTGTTGATGGATAGTTGTTTGTACGGCTGTAGGCGAAAATAAACCTAATCTCCAATTGAAAATTCTCTTTCGCTTTGTCGTATGTCGGCTTGCTGCTTCAATTTGGCTTAAGTGGGAGAGAGATTATCTTTTAATAGCTATAGGAGTTTGTCCCTATCAATTAAATCTTGGTCGACCTAATCTACTTTGGCCGAGTCAATTAAATACTTTGGAATCACAAGGGCTGATTGACCATATAGTGCCTCATATGGGGTGCATTTTGTAGATGAACGATACGTAGTATTATACCACCATTCGGCCCAGGGGAGACATTTCACCCATTCCTTTGGCCAATCATTAGCAAAACACCGATGGTATGTCTCTAAACACCTGTTCACCACCTCTATTTGGTTGTTAGTTTGTGGATGATATGCTATGCTCATCTTGAGTTTGGTGTCCTACAACTGAAGTAACTTGATCCAAAATTTACTAGTGAAGACCCTATCATGATCACTTACAATGGACGTCGGCATCTCATACAGTTTAATAATATTTTCTATGAAAATCTGAGTAATACTAGCAGCAATGTAGGGACTTCGTACAGCACAAAAATAAGCATATTTCGTAAGTCGATCAACCACCACAAGGATTGTGCTTTTATCTTTGGAAGGTGGCAATCCTTCGATGAAGTCCATGAAGATGTTAGTTCACACCGAGTTTGGTATGGGTAGTGGTTGTAGCTTCCCCAGACTCACCACTGTTTCACCCTTTTGTTGTTGACATACATCACATTGTGCCACATATTCAGAAATAATTTTTTTCATGCCTCTCTAGTAAAAATTTTGCTTCACTAATTTGTAGGTTCTTTAATTTTTTTATGATGTTGCTGGTCTCTGGGCCCTTCTTCCATTCCTCCCTAATGTCCTCAAGGAAGCTAGTGGTAGGAAGTGAGATGGCTAAAAATTTAGCTTACTCAAGTAACCGTGAGAGTGCATCTGCAATAATATTTTCTTTCCTCTTTTTATAAATAATTTCATAATCAAATCCTAGAAGTTTGGTTACCCATTTTTACTGCTCAGGGGATGATATCTTCTGCTCCAAAAAGTACTTGTGGCTTCTATAGTCGATTTTAATTTGAAATCGCTGATCGATCAGGTAGGGTCTATACCTCGTTATTGTGTGCACAATGGTAAGCAACTCCTTATCATATATTGATATTTTTTTATGGGAGGGAGACAATGCCTTGCTGGTGTATGCGAGTGATCGACCATCTTACATGAGAATGACTTTAATTTTGACTCTAGATGCATCAGCCTAAATGATGAAGGGTCAGTTGAAATTTAGCATTGGAAAGCATCTTTTTTCAGTAAAGAAATGAGGGGTGCACTGATCTTCCCATAGTCCTTCACAAATTTTCAGTAGTAGCCCATTAGTCCAAGAAACCCACGCAGTAATTTCATGTTTTTAGGTTACGGCTAGCCCTACATTGCTTCAATTTTTGTTGGGTCTACTGCCACTCCTTATATTATGTGCCCATGGTACTCTACTTTTTGTTGGAGAAAGTTGTACTTTGATTACTTAACAAAAAGAGTATTCTTCCAAAGGATCGTCAAAATAAACTACAAGTTCTTAAAGTGAGTCTCAAGAGAAGAGCTATAAATGAGAATAACATTAAAAAATACCAGCACAAATTTGCAAAGAAGGATCCAAAAATATCATTCATAAGACTATGGAAGGTTGAAGGAGCATTAGTGAGTCCAAAAGGCATTACTAAGAATTCATATTGGCTGTTATGTGTGCGAAATACAGTTTTTGGAATGTCGTCTTCACATATACCCAAATTTGGTGGTAACCGGACCGAAGGTCCAACTTCGTGAAGACTCGAGCTCCTTTTAACTCATCAAGAAGTTCATCCACCACTGGTATTGGGTACTTGTCCTTGACGGTGATGCCATTTAAAGCTCGTAGTCAATGCACATCTGTCAAATTTCATCCTTGTTGCATACAAGCAGCACCGATGAGGAATAGGGGCTGTAGCTTGGCCGAATCACCCATGTTTCAAGCATCTCCTTTATAATCTTTTCAATTTCATCCTTTTGGAGGTGAGGATAATGGTACAGCTAAGTGTTCGCTGGTGGTTTGCCTGGAAGAATTAGAATCCGTTGGTTTATTAGAACCCTTGCAGATTCTAAACTTGGGGTTGATCTCTTTAGGGGATCAACCTCCTTGGAACTCTATAAGAGTTCCTTCCTCCAAGTTGCTGCTCAAAGGCTGCTAAAAGGATTGATCTATTCATTAAGAAAAGTGAGTGAATATATGGCTATTTATAGGGCTTCTAAACCCTAACTCATAATTGGACTCCAACTCCTAATAGGACTCAAACTCAAGACTCTTACTTCTAGTTAACTCCTAATGCTTCTCTAAGAGGCAACCTCCAAACTAATCCTAACATAACCGGCCTCTTCACCTCTTTAATAGGGATCAGCTAGATAGGATTTACATAAAGAGCCTTAGGATTTACTTGTTTGCCCCATTCAATGAAACTAAATTGGGACTTTCCTAGCTAGTGTCCTAATAGACCCGCCCTCTTTAATTCAGCCTTATCCTCGAGGTTGACGCTCCATGAATTTTGAGAATTTGATCTTCAAGTTGTCATAGTTCTCTCCATCGGAAGTTCGCTGAAAACTCGTCGGAAGAATTCTTGACTTATCAGACATTGTAATAGCTTAGAAAATATCTTTAATTTTATAGTTAGCACATTAATTTGGGTTAGGATTAGGTGTTAATCCTATAACCCAAGTAGGGGCTCATTGGGCCTTGTTTTGGACCGGTTTGGGCCGAGTTTTTGGCCCAAACTAGTGTGCTAAAAAGTGCTAGGCAGTGGCATCGCCCAGGACCAGTGAGCTGGATAGTGGCAGCACTACCCAAAGGCCAAGAGCTGGGCGGTGGCACTGCCCAGGCTGGGGTGGTGCCACCGCCCAGCACCCGAGAGCATGGGCGGTGGCACCGTTGCCTTGGGCGGTGGTACCACCCTGTACACTGTTAGTCTGACAACTAACAAGTGGTGGCACCACCACTGATAGGTGATGGCGCCACCAGCATCGGGAACAACAAAAGAGATTCAAATTTAGGCTCCAAATTTGAATCCTCTTGGGGTCTATAAATACCCCAAGTGTTCCTACAAGAAAAACAACAGGCACAATACTTTGAAAGCAAGAAAACACTGCTCAAATATCTTTAGAAAATCCTCCTTAGTTTTCACTTGTATTCCACTGAAAGAAAGGAGACAGTGCTTGTAAGGGTTTCCTCCTAAGCTCGTCAAAAGAAGAAGAGCTATAAGGGAGTTCAACCTTACTCGTTGGAAGGAGGATAGCTAGTGGAAAGCTAGTGGCCTCAAGCAAAGAGGAATCGAGAGTGGACGTAGGTTGCATGATCGAACCATTATAAATCGATTTGCATTTACTTTCTTGCAACTTACTATACTGCAAACTATCTTCATTTTGCTGCCTTACTCAACTTCCGCTTCATCTTCTTACGTATTCTTTTAAGTTAAAACGCAATCGAAATGGTTTCAAACGAAATGTTGCTTTCAATAGTATGAAGTTTTCCAAAAGTTATTTTAAATTACCAAAAGTTTATCATTCTTTACTACTGGTCGGACTTATTTTCAACTTCCCTCTAAATCGACGAATGAATGGTCGGACTTAGAGAAAAAATCTTTCTCTTTGAATGCAAAGGCTATGAATGCCTTATTTTGTGCTTTAGGCAAAAACGAGTTCAATCGGATTTCTACGTGCGAAACGGCTTTTGATATTTGGCAGACACTTGAAATCATGCATGAGGGAACTAGTAGAGTCAAAGACTCGAAAGTGAACCTCTTATTGCATGATTTTAAGCTCTTTCGAATGACACCAAGCGAAACTATCGGCGATATGTACACCCGTTTCACAGATGTCGTCAATAGCTTGAAAAGTCTTGGTAAATGTTTTTCGAAGTTTGAACTCACTAACAAGATTTTAAGATCCCTCCCAAAGAGTTGGGATCCAAAAATAATGGCTATTCAAGAGACTAAAGACTTGAACGTTTATTCACTTGAAGAACTAATCGGGTCTTTATTGACCTATGAAATAACTCTTAAACATGATGAACACATGAACCACCTTCTAAAGAACAAGAAGGTTTTGGAACTCCGAACTTTGAAATGCCATTTGAGTAATGACTCAAGTGATGAGGACACTATTGAGAACTTTGAACTTCAAATACTAAATCTTAATAAGTTCATGAAACAAAAATCTAAAATAAACAATGAACTTGAACGGAGGAAGAGGCCAAAGAAGAAGAAAAAGCGCAAAGAAGAATCAAATGATGAAGAGGCAAAATGTGCTTTGACGGGCTTCGACTACAAGGTAAGTAACTTAACTCCCTTGAATTATTTTGAAATTACATGATGTTTTTCATGAGTGCTTAATTTAGAAAGTAGGTAATAAAAATTATTTTTCAAAAATTATATCATGTTTCTCTTTTTAGCACCTTTAAAAGTTAAAAACTTGACCATGAAAATTATATTGCTAAGCTTTCATGCATGTTATGTTTTGAAATTTAGATTGATGCAACATTATGGGTGATAATCACTTGATTTGTGTACAAGATTAATTCCATGAATGTTTATGATTTTTGTATCGGTTTTTGATGCATGATTTATAATATTGCCTAGGATTAATTCATGCATGTGCATCTTAATGTTTTATATTTCGTTTCTAAACATGATGCTTGATCTTTAGATTTTTGTATCATGCTTAATGAGGAATTGAAATGATGAAGATTAAAATCCAACATTTTGGAATAATGTATATTTGGACTTGATGGTTTTTATGACGAAAATTATTTTTCACATTTATAAAATGATGCATGATTTTAGCAAAAATTTGAGTATTGATCATCTTGTTATAATAAATGAAAGAAAGAATTAAAATGATTTTGATGATGCTTTCGGTTTTAAAAATGATGCATGGTCTTTACATGAAAACGAGAGCATGCTCGTATGAAAACAATTTACACGAAATGAAATACACAAAAATGAGGAAATATACTATCATGATGCTTTATGTTTTGATATGTTTTGTCTTAATGGTTTTAATGGCAAACTTGTATTTTGAATTTATACAATGATGGCTTCCGTATAAATATTTGAATATACCTTATGAAATAATCATTGATAATGATGAAATGAAAATATTAAAAGTTTGTTGTCATGCTTAATGATTTTATAATATCATGAGAATTTGAAGTTGTTATATCTTGAAGTTGTTATATCTTGATGACAAACTCATGTTTTGGTTTTAAAATTTGATACTCATCTTTTGAAATATGAGCCCACTTGTTTGAAACAAACAACTTAAAATAAAACACATTATCATGATAAATTTAATCTCATAATGTGTTATATTTTTGTCTTGATGATTTTTATAATGAAGGTTGTGTTTCGGTTTTGAATATTTTGAGTTGGCATATAAAGACAAGGCATGCTTAGATAATAAAAAATCATAAAAAGGAAATACATGACTCTTGAAATTTGTCTATCTTAAAGTTTTTGATTTTTCATAAAAGACAAGTGATGAATTCATCTAGTTAATATTGTGAATCTCGTAAATTTCTTGAATATGATTTTGATAATGTGTTAAAAGAATCACGTAATGCTTTTCTCATCTTATCGAGATTAATGATTTCATAATATCTTAAGAATCTCGTAAATTATAAAAGTGATTTCGATGAATTGATATGAGTTGATAAATTGAATTAGAATGAGTTTTATTTATATCGAGATCTTGATAACTTAAATTTTTTCAAGACCTCTTACTTTATACTATGATTCTCCCATGTTATTGAAGAGAAATCCAAATAAATCATAAGTTATTTTCTCTTGACTTATTGATACTCAACTTGAGAAAATATGTTTTGAATGTTGAAACATTACGTGTAATTTGAGCTTTTCTCTCATATTTCAATACCACTTTATATGCTTCATGACTTGATGATTGAAATATTGATGTAGACTTTTGATGTATCACTTGTCATGATTAAAGCAAATTGCTAGCATTTTGAATCTTGGAAATGATTTTGTTTTGATTATGAGTTTCAAGTTGTCAAATTATTTTGAATGAGATTTTTTTGTGAATTATGAACTATCTCTTAAATTCTTGGCTTGATTTTTATGTGAATTGAAATACTTTCCTCTATAATTGCTTCTTTTTATCATTTACGAAAGAGAAAAACAATCCAAGTCTTGATATATCGATAAGTGATACTTGAAATTATTTTTCATGAATTTAGATCTATCATGCATAAATCAAGTTGTTGCTTTTACTATCAAATGAATCATGAGACTTGACATCATATCTTTCATGATATAGAAATGACAAGAATTCTTTCGCTCGAATGCCTTCTGTGATGATTGAAAATTTGATGAAAAAGAAATATGCTTAATGATTGAATTCTTTTATCATGGCTTAAAAATGAATGAAAAGAAAATATGTTAGCACTTGTAATCATGACTTGATCCTTGATATTGATATGCTTCTATATATCATGATTCTTGGTTGTATGACATTTATCTTAAATTGAAAATTGATACATTTATCTTGATCTTGCTAAAAAAAAAGTAATGAATCATAAATGATATCTCTTGGTTTTGATCCTTGTTGAATTTACATATTGATATCCTTCATAACATGATTTCTTGTCTTGTATGCATCTTGTTATGATTGATATATTGATGCAAATTTATAATTGATCATTGGTTCCTTCCTTCTTTTCGATAATAATAAAGGGAGAGTTAAATTGCTAGCTTGTGCATCAAAAGAGAAAATTTTGCTAGCTTAAACATTGAAAAGCAAAAAGTTGCTATCTCAAGAGAGGCAAAAATCTTGCTCAACTTCACTTTTTCAACAAAATTGCTTGCATTTTTGTTACAAATTATTGTTGAATCTCATGCAAGATTATTTGAAGTATTAATCTTCCCTTTCTTTTTGACATTGATAAAGGCAGAGAAGGCTTTTGCTAGCTTGCATATTACAAATGAATGCAAAAGTCCTAACATGTAAAGAAAGCAAAACTTGCAAGCTTGCTCTTCTCAAAAGAGAAGAAAGAAATTACAAAATTGCATACATATCGCAAAGGAAGTCAAGAAAATGCACATCTTTAAAATACTATTTCCTTGCACTTTTCAAAGGAGAATAGAAAAACTTGCGATCATGAATACCATCACAACAAGTGCTATCTTACATATCTTGAAACTTGCTATGTTTGAATGGGATGATTGGATGTTGTATTGCAAAGCTATGCTTAAATGTTGTATGATGTGATAATAGCTAGTGTGTTGTAAAACTTGCATATCTTTTAAACTAGCTATGATGCAACTTCTCCTTTTTGTTGATGACATAGGGGGAGAAGTAGATTGATGACTTCATGCATTGTAATGATAGTTTGATATATTTGCATGATGGTTTGATATTTCTCTTAATATGTGATGAATGTTGCTTGGATATAGAATAATCCAAGTGTTCTATAAATGGCATATTGATAAGGGGAGTTTGGTTAAACTCTAGGGAGTTATGGTTAACTCTGTTAGTCATCAATTAGTTGTCATCATCAAAAAGGGGGAGATTGTTGAATCTCAGATTTTGATGATGAAACTAATCGATTCTGTTTTATGGTCTAACTGTGTTTTGAGTTACATAAGTCTACTATTGATCAAGATTAGACAGTTGACACTAGAGGAATTGACATTACGTTGGGTGATCACGTCAGGATATTGGATGTCGAGTCGAAGGTTCGGTCGACAATCGGTAGAAGGTTTCGGACGTCGAGCATCGGGCCAAGAAGAGCGGAGTCACTCCAAGGATATCAGGGTTGCAGAGGTTAACCACCGATTGGGCAACAAAACGCAAGAGATGACAATGTGTTAAAGAATCGGATGAAGCACCGACCAATGACGTGCCGGGCAACTGAATGTCAATTCGCGTTGTAATAATTGTCTAGATCGAAGTAGAGTTTTTGTTTATGTGTGTGTAGGATTAACTACGGTAACGATGAATACATAAAGTGAAACAAGTGTCGGAAGACAAGTGTGATGGATCATTGAGAGTTCGAGAGTTCGATAAAAGTTCGAAGATTCATTGGGAGTGTTGCCGGAACTGGTCGAGAATGAGTAGGGAGCTTGTCGAAGGGTTTTCAAAAGTTCGTCGGATGGTTCATCGAGAGTTCACGGATCTTGCCAAGAAAGATTGAAGCTTGCCAAAGAAGCTCGTTGGAACTCGCCAAGATCGTCGTGAAGTCCAGGAGCTTGTTAGGAGTCCGCGGAATGGTTTCCGAGGGTAAGTCGGAAGACCACCGAAAATTCATCGGAAACTCACCGGAAGAAGTCTTGACTTGTCGAACTTTGTAATAGCTCAGGAAATGTCTTTAATTTAGTAGTTAGTATGTTAATTTAGGTTAGGATTAGGTGTTAATCCTATAACCCAAGTAGGGGCCCATTGGACCGGTTTGGGCTGAATTTTTGGCCGAAACTAGTGTACTAAAAAGTGCTGGGCAGTGGCACCACCCAAGACCAGTGAGCTGGGTGGTGGCACCGCCCAGGCTGGGGTGGTGGCACTGCCCAGCACCCGAGAGCATGGGCGGTGGCACTGTTGCCTTGGGCAGTGGAACCGCCCTCTACACTATCAGTCTGACAACTGACAGGTGGTGGCGTACATCGACAAAGTGTGCACTGCCAACATCGGAAACAATAAAAGAGATTCAAATTTGGGCTCCAAATTTGAATCCTCTTGGGGTCTATAAATATCTCAAGTGTTCCTACAAGAAAAACAACAAGCACAACACTTTGAAAGTAAGGAAACGTTGCTCAAATCTCTTTAGAAAATTCTCCTTAGTTTTCACTTGTATTCCACCGAAAGAAAGGAGAGAGTGCTTGTAAGGGTTTCCTCCTAAGCTCATCAAAAGGAGAAGAGCTGTAAGGGAGTTCATCCTCGCCCGTTGGAAGGAGGATCGTTAGTGGAAAGTTGGTGGCCTTAAGCGAAGAGGAATTGGGAGTGGACGTAGGTCGCATGACCAAACCACTATAAATCAGATTGCATTTACTTTCTTGCAACTTACTATACTGCAAACCATCTTCATTTTACTGCCTTACTTACTCAACTTCCTCTTCATCTTCTTACGTATGCTTTTAAGTTAAAACGCAATCGAAACCGTTTCAAATAAAACATTGCTTTCAATAGTATGAAGTTTTCCAAAAGTTATTTTAAATCACCGAAAGTTTATTATTCTTTACCGCTGCACTAATTCCCCCCCCCCCTCTTAGTGCCGCTCGATCCCTAACATAGCCACTGTAGCAATCTTTGCTCCATTGCTCATCTTAAGGTCCATCTCGCCTCTTTTCAATCTCCTAGGTCCTGCCAGAACCTGTAATGAATTACAGATTTGATAAGCACTCCCGGTATCCAATACCCATGTGTTATCATAAGATTTTGATAAATGGAGACTTATCATGAATGTACTTGAAGCTTCTCCAAGCTTCTGTTTCGCCCTCTCTGCAAGGTCCTCTTTGCAGTTCCCCTTCAAGTGCCCAATCTTTGTCATAGTGGAAGCACTGGCCTTTGTCTTTTATTGGGTCTTTCTTGGTAACCTTTACTTTACCCATTTTGTCCTTGCCCTTGCCCTTCTTAAGGGACTTCTTAGCCTTCCTTTTCTTTCTGGCCTCACCAGCATAGAGATTTGGCTTCTCTTTCTTGATGGTGCTCTCTACTTCTCTCAACATATTGAGGAGCTCTAGGAGGGTCACCTCAAGTTTGTTTATATTAAAATTCATTATGAACTGAGAAAAACAATCTGGTAGGGATTGAAGCACAAGATCTACATATAAGTTATCCTCTAGGACCATTCTTAGACCTATGAGTTTCTCAATCTACTCAATCATCTTAAGGACATGGTTCTGAACTAGTGTCCCCTCAGTCATCCTTGTACGAAAAAGACTCTTTGATATCTTATATCGCTGAGTTCTTCCTTGTTCCTCAAACAGTTTGTGGAGATGCAAGAGTATAGAATTAGCATCCATATTTTCATGATATCTCTGTAACTCAGTAGTCACAGAGGCCAACATATAACACTGAGCAAGAGCAGAATCATCTATGTACTTAACATAATGAGCGATCTCATCCTCGCTTGTCCCTTCGTCGGGCGTAGGGATTACAGTATCAAGGACGTACGCAATTTTCTCCGTCATGAGAATGATTCTCAGATTGCAAAGCCAATCCATATAATTTGAACTAGTGAGACAGTTGGCATCAAGTATGCCACGTAAAGGATTTGAAAGTGATATTTTTCTAAAATTATAGATGTAGCAGAAATAAATAACATACAGACTTTACAAAAATTAAACAGTTAAGATAAGGACTTCTATCTTAATGTATTCTCACTAATTTTTCGTGAGACATACAACACCCTCTGATATGTGAATTGGAGACCCTCGACGGATCTCTAGTGGGGATCGAGATCCAATCGGCATCTTAACGTAACCTCGAGGGACTCGACCAATTATGTTAAGCCCATAAAGGTAGGCAACTCTTGCCAATCACAACTCCTTGTGATTCCCGTCCTGTTCGGCCTTCGAACCACCATGGCCTCGAGGGACTCAACCAACCATGATGTTCGTTTAAGTCATCACCATCGTTACAAGATGAGTCTGATTTGATGATATACTCTCGAGGGGCTCGACCAAGCATATCATATCCTCAGGTCACCACTGACATCTCTATGCCATAGATAAGATAGCGAAATGCGATATAGGTGAGTCTCAAGGGACTTGACCAACTCATCCTATACCAGGAATCGGTTCCTACCTATAACGATGGAAGGCCACGTGGGTCAATCTAATTGTCTCACGTTTACCGACTTAATATTATTAATAGAGAGGATTTTTATTTGATCTCCTAACAAAATATGTCACACACATGCATATTTAATATATATCTACATCGCATGCAAATATATATACATATCTAGTAGGTGCATAATCAATCACACATCACATGAGCAATCACACTCGATGATCATGGACCACATCCTAATATGATCAGGCCCGAGCTAGTGGGCCCAATCACTCACATCAAGATCTATGTGTGCTTCGGCACATCTCCATGCCCTGTGATCGTCCTTCTCGCTTCGTCGATTCTATCGGCATTTCAATGCATCTCCATGCGTTGGATCGTCCGTCTCGACCTCGTGGGTCTTGCTTCCACTACGTCTCCTCATATAATTACAATATAATTACAAGCACACTGACCTGACAATAAATGAGAAAAATACAAGCTCGCAGGCTCCAATAATAATAATCACATATACACACATCACATCACAAGTCCATGATCATCTGTCTACATCATGCATCACATATATATGTTATTTTATAGGACTACTAGATAAATAATAATAGTTAATTAAACTATTTAATTAACATATATATTATTTTGAAAATAGGGATATTCAGAGAATTTTCTAAATTCCGAGGGGTATTTTGACCATTTTGTCAAAAGGGACAAAAATCAAAATTTTTAAAATTGTGAGGGGTATTTTGGTTATTCTGTCAAAAGGGACAGAAATCAAAATTTCTAAAATTTCAAGGGGCAAAACTATCTTTTGCCTGAAAACCCTAATCCCTCTACTACGTTGCTACGTTGTGGCCACTGCCACCCTATCGGCGACAGCCACTACCTACGGGCACACCGTCGCAACGAGCGCTTCTGCTCGTGGGCGAGCGCCACTGCCCCGCAAGCAACACTGCCGCCGCAGGTGCCGCCTGCAGGGACCTTGCGGGAGTTGCTGCCCCGCAGGCAATGCTGCCGCCATAGGTGCCTCTGCTCGCGGGCTATGGGGTAGCGCCCGTAGTCGCCGCTGGCCTCGCGGGTGTCACTGCCTACGCCTTGTAGGCAAGCAGCAGGCCGCTGGCCACTTGTCGCCGCTCGCAGCTTGCTTGTGGGGTCCTTGCACTCAGCCACCACCATCGCTGTTGTTGCAGGCAGTAAGGCTGCAAGCAACCTTACGGTCGCTTGTGCGACCACAGCAAGGGCGACAACACTTGCTACCCTTCGTCACCTTTTGCGCTAATGATTTTGATGACAAAAACTAGTCTAGATTACAACACAGTTTAAGATTTGATCTTCGCATGAACAACCTGGCTCTGATACCATTGTTGGTAAATCCTATGGGGCGACATCTCATGTGTAGCGAAAGAACAAAAACAAAAATCATAGATTTCCCATAGAAACATTTCGTCATCGTGCAAAGATCGGTGCATCATAACAAATCCGTAAAAACTGCATATGTAAAAGAAAATACCTAGGGAGATCATATATCCCTGAATCCTTGCAGATCTGTAGGAGAGGATGAAGAAGGTCAAGCGTCCTCCTCTCTAGTGGTACCCACACGGTAGGGACTGCGACGATGCATCTCTTTAGGGAGAGGAGAATAGGAGGTGGCTACCAAAAGAACCCCTAACCTATAGAGCTTTGGTTCCCTCCTATTTATAGAGGCCTCCTATAAACCCTAATGGATCTTGCTCTATTGGGTATTGGATCTCCATCCAATTATCCAAGCCTCTTAGATTAGTGGGTCTCTACCCAATAATCTCTTATTAGTAATTATTGGATCTCATCTTAGGATCCAATAATTTAGGGGCTTAATGGATATCCAATAAGATAGGAGCTCCAACGGATATCTCATATCTGAACCTCTACTTGTCGCAACACCTACCATATGTATGTAACCCTCTAGGCCCAATATCGAGCTGGCCATGACTCATACTTGTTAGAACTCCTTCTGACTTAGTGAATTATAATCTATATAATAATTCACCCAACTCATTGACTGCGGACGTACTAGTCCACTACGCCGCAACCCCCAAACAATATAAGGGAATCCAATCCTTTGGACCTATCTATCCTCAATTACCATGTATCTATAGTCCCTCATCCAGTTAATATTCTAGAGACCCTATATCGAGCATGATGTTGTCAGGCCCACACGGTCTCTCCTCGAGTCTTGCTCTTGTCGAATTCTCCCAGAGAACTCTTTCTCTCTCAATCCAAATAACTTTGGCCAAGGATTTGTTCGAGCAAGAATACATGGGATATTCCTCTTATGATACCGAGAGCGGATGATCCTCTATTGACACTCAATAGCTCTCATAAGGTTGGCTACCACTCCCAATAACTGGTTGTACTAGATCCGAAACTTTTCAAACCTATAAGTCTAGTAACAAAGAGTGGAGTACTCATACAGGACATCCTTGGTGTCTCAAGTCTAAGAACCAAATATACTCTTGGGACTACGGAATCGCTGTTTGATATGAGGTATCAATAACCATCCAGCATTCCGTAGGTGGATCAATCAGTGAACTCATTCCCCAATGAGCACTTGCACTGTACCCTTAGTGTCCCCACACGAATAGCTATGAGATTAGCCACCTCCATCATATGGATGGGTATACAGCACACTATTCTATCTTGTTATCTCGATATCCCTCTCGAGTAACCTATAACTAGGATTTTTTAGGGTCTATGTTTAAAGGTGAATCGGTCTCATTATCGTGATCTCATCATGATCCGATTCCCATTGCATAGATCCAAGGATATCATAATATATGTAACACACAAGATAAAGTGATAAAACGCCTAATAATAAGCAAAAAGAAAGAGTGTATATCAAGTCACAAGTGTCATCACTCATGTGATTGGCTTGCAGGGCACATATGATTAGTAGAGACACCAAGGATGTCTTGTATGAGTACTCCACTCTTAATACCGGACTTATAGGTCTAGAAGTTTTAGATCTAGTACAACCAGTTATTAGGAGTGGCAACCAACTTTACAAGTGCTATTGAGTATCAACAAAGGATCATCCACTCTTAGTATCATGAGAAGAATATCCCATATGTTTTTGCTCAAGCAAATCCCTAGCCAAAGTCATTCGAATTGAGAGAGAAAGAGTTCTCTGGGAGAATCCAATTAGAGCGAGACTCGAGTGTAAACTATATGGGCCTGACAGCACCATACCCAATATACAATTTTTGGGATATTAGATAGATATGGGATTATAGGTACATGGTAATTGAGGATAGATAGGTCCAAAGGATTAGATTCTCTTGTATTGTTTAGGGACTACGACGTCATGGCCTAGTATATCTGTAGTTGATGAGTCGAGTAAATTATTATGGAGATAATAATTCACTGAGTTAGAAGGAGTTCTGACAAGTATGACTCATGGCCAGGTCGATATTGGGCCTAGAGGGTCACACACATATGGTAGGTGTTACGACGAGTAGAGGTTCGGATCTGAGATATCTGTCGGAGCCCCTATCTTATTGGATATCTAATAAGCCCCTAAATTATTGGATCCCATGAATGAGATCCAATAAGAGCTAATAAGATATTATTGGGTAGAGACACATTAATCTAAGAGGCTTGGGTAATTGGATGGAGATCTAGTACCCAATAGGGCAGGATCTATTAGGGTTTGCAAGGGGCCTCTATAAATAAGAGGGAACCAAATATCCATAGGCTAGGGTTTTCTTGGTAGCCACCTCCTATTCTCCTCTCCTAAAGAGGAGCATTTTCGTAACTCCTATCATGTGGATCACTGCTACAGAGGAGGACGCTTGACCTCCTTTATCCTCCCCCATGGATCTATAGGAATCTCAGGGATATACGATTTACTTGTTGGGAAATCCAAGGGGGTGACCTCTCATGCGTAGCGGAAGAATAGAAAACAAAACCCCTTAGATTTCCGCAAAAGGTTCCGTCATCGTGCGAAGATCAGTGCATCAAAAACAAATCCACGAATCCGAAAACTACATATGTAAAAGAAACGATAGTACCTAGGGAGATCGTATATCCCTAAGATTTTTGTAGATCCATGGGGGAGGATGAAGAAGGTCAAGCGTCATCCTCTCTAGTAGTATCCACATGGTAGAGTCTGCAATGATGTTCCTCTCTAGGGAGAGGAGAATGGCTACCAAAAAAACCCCCAGCCTATGAAGTTTTGGTTCCCTCCTATTTATAGAGGTCCCTTATAAACCCTAATAGATTTTGCCCTATTGGGTATTCGATCTACATCTAATTACCCAAGCCTCTTAGATTAATGGGTCTCTACCCAATAATCTAGCTCTTATTAGATCTCATCCATGGGATCCAATAATATAGGGGCTTATTGGATATCCAATAAGATAGGGGCTCTGGCGGATATCTCATATTCAAACCTCTACTTGTCGCAACACCTACCATATGTGTGTGACTCTCTAGGCCCAATATCGAGTTGGTCGTGAGTCATACCTGTTAGAACTCCTTTTGACTCAGTGAATTATTATCTCTATAATAATTCACTCGACTCATCGACTGTTGACGTACGCCGCAGTCCCTAGATGATACAGGGGAATCTAATCCTTTGGACCTATCTATCCTCAATTACCATGTACCTATAGTCTCTCATCCATCTAACATCCCAGAGATCGTATATCGGGTATGGTGTTGTTAGGCCCATACAATTTCCAATCGAGTCTCGCTCGAATCGGATTCTCCTAGAGAACTCTTTCTCTCTCAATCCGAATGACCCTGGTTAGGGATTTACCTAAGCAAGATCATATGGGATATTCTTCTTATGATACCGAGAGTGGTTGATCCTTTAATGATACTCAATAGCTCTCATAAGGTTGGTTGTCACTCCTAATAACCGACTGTACTAGATCTAGAACTTCCAAACCTATAAGTCCGGTATCAAAGAGTAGAGTACTCATACAGGACTTCCTTGGTGTCTCAAGTCTAAGGACCAGATACACTATTGGGACTATGGAATCACTGTCTAAAGAGAGGTATCAATAACTAGTTAGCATTCCGTAAGTGGATTAATCAGTGAACTCATTCTCTAATGAGCACCTATACTGTACCCTTAGTGTCCCCACATGAGTAACTATGAGACCAGCCACCTCCATCATATGGATGGGTATACAACACACTAGTCTGTCCGGTTATCTCAAAGTCCCTCTCAGGTAACCTATGACCGGGATTATTTAGGGTCTATGTTTAAAGGTGAATCGATCTCATTATCATGATCTCATCATAATCTGATTTCCATTGCCCAGATCCATGGACATCACAATATACATCCAAATAATGTGAGAAAATGCCAATAATCATAAGCTAAGAGATTGACGCAGCATGTTACAAGTGCAATCACTCACGTGATTGGCTTGTAGGGCACCTATAACTAGCAATCTCCCACTTGACCTAAAGCCAATCACCTATGTGTCTGATCCCCATCAGACCTTTGTGATGCTCAAAGACAATCTGAGTCAATGGCTTTGTCAGTGTATCTGCAATGTTATCTTCGGATGAAACTTTTTCTACTGCTACATCTCTTAAGGCCACGATCTCTCTAATAAGTTGGAACCTCTTCAGAACACTTCTAATGAGACCCGGGTTTCCTTATTTGAGTAATCGCCCCATCGTTATCATAATATAAGGGAATCAGCTCTTCGTTGCTCTGCACGACTCCTAAATCTGTGATGAACTGCTTTATCCAAATTTCCTCCTTTACTACCTCTACCGCAGTAATGTATTCTGCCTCTCTATGGTTGAGTCAGTAGTAGTGTCATGCTTGGAACACTTCTAGCATACTGCTCCACTATTCAGAGTGAATACTGAATTAGACTTGCCATCACGGACTAGAAGCTCGAGTCCGTGTAGCCCTCAACCCTAGGGCTACTTTCTCAATATACCAGTAAAAGATCCTTAGTTCTTCTCAAGTACCTAAGGATATACTTTACTGCTTTCCAGTGCTCCAAGCCTGGATCTGCCTGATACCTGCTTGTAACACTCAGAGCATTAGCTATATCAGGCCTGGTACATAGCATAGCACACACGATAGACTATATCACCGAAGCATAAGGTATTATATCTATGTATGCCCTTTCTTTAGGAGTCTTTGGGGACATACTCCTAGAAAGTGATAGCCTATGTCTCATCGGTATGAGACCTCTCTTTGAATTTTTCATGTCACACCTTTTGACAATGGTGTCTATGTACTTGGACAGGGACAAGCTAAGCATCTACTTGGATCTATCTCCATAGATCTGAATCCCCAATAAGTAGGATGTTTTCTCTAAGTCCTTCATGGAGAAGTGTCTAGATAGCCAAGTCTTTACTGTGGAGAGCATTCCTATATCATTCTCAATGATCAAGATGTCATCCACATACAATATCAAAAAGGTAATAGTACTCCCACTTACCTTCCTATACATACAAGGCTCATCTTCGTTCTTAACGAAGTCATAAGATCTGATTGCCTCATCAAATCTTATATTCTAACTTTGGAAAGCTTGCTTCAGTCCATAGATAGACCTAAGCAACCTGCACACCTTATCTAGACTATCCTTCGACTCGAATCTCTCATGTTGTATTATATACACCTCCTCCTCGAGGTTACCATTGAGGAATACGATTTTGATGTCCATCTACTAGATCTTATAATCATAGTGTGCTACAATAGCTAATAGAATTTAAATGGATTTTAGCATAGCTACGGGTGAGAAAGTTTTGTCATAGTCAACATCTTGCCTTTGACAATATACCTTAGCCACTAGCCTTGCTTTACAGGTCTCTACCTTTCCATCACTCCGATCTTCTTCTTAAAGATCTACTTGCAGCCAATAGGTACGATACCCTCGGGTGCATCAACTAGGTTCCAAACTTTATTGGAGTACATGGAATCCATCTTTGAATTCATGACTTCTTGCAACTTCCCGGAGTCTATACCCATAATAGGCTTCTCGTAGGTCTGAGGATCAATATCCTTAACATCTGCTCCTCTGATATGTCCCATATACTCTTAGGAGGATGGGATCCTCTACTGCACTTATGTAAAGTTAGAACTTGTGTGCTAAGTACCTGAACAGACACTAGCTATGGAATGGTGCTTGAGCTAGGTTCTCTAATCTCGCTCAACTCTATCATGCTCCCACTATCTCCACCAAGAATGTGTTCCTTCTTAAGGAATACTACTCTCTTAGCTACAAAGATAGGGTGATAGAAATAATATCTACAAGTTTTCTTGGGATATCCCATGAACTTGCACCGTTCCATTCTGGATTCCAACTTGTCAGCCTTGTATCTTTTAACGTGGGTAGACAGCCCCAAATCTTAAAAACCTTAAGATCAGACTTCCCTTTCCATATCTCATATGGTATAGACACTACCGACTTAGTTAGAACTCTATTCAGAAGTAAGCTGCGGACTCTAGGGTATATGTCACGCCCCGAATCATCACATTCAGGAGGTGTGATCCTGTCTTAAATCCATAATAATATAATTCATCAACAATTCAATCCAGGATCCATTCTAACAATTTGAGGATCGTAAGAACCATTCAAATCAATATTCATAATTCATCAACCTGTACATTTCATAATATCATACTCCACTTCCCTCAGAGATTCATAAAATCCAAAGCCAACTCAACTAAACATCAACCACAACACAAATCCATAATCGTAGAAATATATACAATCACAAAACATAATATTTACCGTAAGTTCATATCCTTATGCAATTTAAACTTATCATTCCATCTACATGAGCGGTCATTTAAACTTTTACAACACATAAGTGTCAACATATCCTTAACATTTCATCAGAAGTAAAGTATACTATACAACAAATGACTTATCAACTAACAAAGATTAGCCCAAAAATCTTCTAGCCTTTCTTTACTTCAACCAATTCTAGCTTTTACGTGCATGACAAGCTAACCTGAAAAAAATTATATATAGCAACGGGGTGAGCATAAAGAGCTCAGCAAGCGACTAACATATCCATGGCGATAGGAGCAGTTCAAGCAGGCTTGGTATCAAAATACAAAAGCATAGCTACAAGTGTTCAATGAAAAGCATCTCATTTGATATAAAATCACAAAGGGTTATCTCATTTGAAACCGGCATTATACATAACAATAGGAGAAAGGAAATTAGAGCATTTCATTAGCAAAAGAAGCATTTAGGTACATATCAAAGGTGTAAGAGTGTTTGGGAGCATAACAATGACATACGAAGCACTTCAAAGTATAACAAGTGAACCGAATAACAAAAACAAGCTTGTATGTCATTTTTGATGTAGCATGCATTCCATTTTTATCCAAAGCATAAATATAATCTCGTAGGCAAAGCTTTGGATATCATATCAAATAAACATAGAGGGTACTATGGGACCACATTCATAACGTGATTCATCCATTTCTGGATGACCACCAAACATTAGTCTCCCACGTCTGGGAGCTCTATCCACCCACGTCTGAGTGAAGTCAATGGGGCCGGCAGAGCAATCGCGGGCTCTAAGCATAACTCCCTTTACCATTTCTGGCAAAGGTTCACATTATCCCACAAGATACTAGAGTACAAAAGGGTAGCATGAACAATAACATTGGCACATATCGGAAGCACATGCGGAACAACGAAAATATGCGTGTGCCTTTACGAAACAAGATAATGCAAACATGAACATTACATATAGATTTCAGGTATATAAACAATTTTAGGATGAACAATACAATAATTTTCAAAGGACCATTATAAAACTCAATTGAAGAAGAATTTAGCAGAAATTAGATTTCCAATAGGATGAAACTTGAATAGGCAAAACTCAACTAAATTTCAGGTTTGATAGAAATTGAGTGGTACATTTCCTAAATTGTTTGAGTGACCAAATATGGTCCAATTCGCTCATAATAGGTGTCATTGGAAAGCTGTATCAAATTATTTTCAGATGAACTCAGATTTGTAAATTTTTGAGTTTCTAACAGGAAGTTACAACAAATAGAGTAAAGAAAGGTCAGAATTGATTATCTCTATTTTGTAGAATTGGTAGAATAAATTTAAACTGATGTTTCAGAGGGCAAACATAATTCAAAATTTCCAGATTATATGTCAAAAGAAAGATACAGAATCTAATTTCCAAAGAATCAAATTTTACATAATTCAGAATTTTCATTAGAGAGTTATGATCCATTTAGTAACAGAAGGTTAGGAGCTATAGTATCTGCTTTACCGAATACATGAGGTCTTTTCATTCATATATTTGGATAAATAAATTTACTCCAAATCTTTAAATTTTATGTCAAATGAAAGCTCTATAAGTCTTCTTTCGTATGAAAAAGGTTTCTCCTCAATCAGAATTTAGTGTAAAAAGTTATGGCCTCAATAGTTCTAAAAGGTCAAAATCCAAAAAATTCCAGATTCAACATTTAGATTCCAAACAATAGATATATCAGATTTCAAGGCTAGAATAACTCAAATTTCTCATATCAAAGGCAAAAACAAAGATTTGAATTGCAGTAGAAAGGAGTGGAACACTTGCCTTATAAAAGTTTGATTCCCAACTATGGAGAGTTGATGCAAAACCTTGAGCTATGATGAAAGTTCTTCTTCTCCTTCAATTCCTTCTCCTTCAATTCCTTCTCCTTCTCCTCTACGTTGGCAGCAAGCTTCTCATGTTAAGTTTTCCTTAACTCCTCATCTATTTACTTAAGTTTTATCTAATATAAGGATAGGTGGCAAGCATGCATGAGGAAAACATGTGTCATCCATATAATTAACACAAGTGGCTCATTCTTATGTTAGGTAATGCCACTTGTCCTCTCTTTTTCTTTCTTTCTTTTTTTTTTTTAAACTGAATACCAATCTTTCATAAATCCTATATAATTGTTAATATTCATATTTTGGTCCCTAACACTCAACTTTCAACATAAAAATATTTAGTACCAAAGGATTATTAAAAGAAACCCTCATATTTACAAATAAGTCCTTTTAAATTTTTTTCAAAAATGAGGGATGTTACGCTCTCCCCTCCTTAAAAGAAAATTTAGTCCTCTAAATTAGTCATACCTCTTTCGACGAAAAGATGAGGATAAGCTTTCTTCATTTCTTCCTCTAGCTCCTAGGTCGTTTCATTTGTAGAATGATGCTTCCAAATTACTTTAACCAGAGTAATGATTCTATTTCTTAAGATTTTCTCTTTCTTATCAATAATCCGAATGGGCTCTTCCTTGTAAAACAAGTCTTTCTCAATCACAATCGGCTCATACTCAATGACATGAGAGAGATTAGGTATATACTTTTTTAGTATTGAAACATGAAATATATCATGGATATGACACAATGATGGTGGTAAGGTAATTTTGTAAGCGACAGAGCCATCTTTCAAGGATTTCAAAGGGTCTAATAAACCTTGGGTTTAACTTTCCTTTCTTTCCAAATCTTATAATGCCTTTAGAAGGAGAGACCTTTAGGAATACAAACTCTCCTATTTGGAACTCGATATCTCGTCTTCTATTGTCAGCATAGCTCTTTTGTCGACTTTGAGTAGTCTTTAGCCTCTTTCTGATAACTTGAATCTTTTCAGTAGTCTCTTGTACTTTATCTGGTGCTAACAGCTTTCTATCGCCAACTTCCTCCCAACATATAGGCGTTCTGCACTTTCGCCCATACAATGCTTCATAAGGAGCCATCTGAATGCTCGAATGATAACGATTATTGTAAGTGAACTCAATAATAGAAATATCTTTATCCCATTCACCTCTCCAATCCATAACATAGGCTCTAAGTAAATCCTCAAGTACTTGAATAGTCCTTTCAGATTGACCATCAGTCTGAGGGTGATAGGCAGTGCTAAACTTTACTTTAGTGCCCATAGAATCTTGTAATCTCCTCCATAATCTAGAAAGAAATCTGGAATCTCTGTCCGAGATGATCTCCTTTGGGACACCATGAAGTCTTACTATTTCATCAACATACAAATCTGCAAGCCTATCAAGGGAATAAGTCATATTGATTGGTAAGAAATGTGCCGATTTGGTTAACCTATCGATAATGACCCAAATAGCATCATGCTTTCTAGAGATTCTGGGTTGTCTTGAAACAAAGTCCATAGTAATGCATTCCCATTTCCATTCAAGAATATCTAAGGGCTGTAACAAACCTCAAGGTCTCTGGTATTCTGCTTTGATTTGTTGACATGTCAAACACCTTGAAACATATATTGCAATCTCCTTCTTCATGTCTTTCCACCAATAATGACTTTGGAGATCTCTATACATTTTAGTGCTACCTGGATGCATGGTATACTTTGAATTGTGACCTTCCTTCAAGATTTGGTCCTTGAAATCTAGGTCATTTAGAACACATATTCTATCCCCAAATCTCAATAAGCCATCATCTGAAATTTAAAAATTCAACTTCAATCCCTTTTTAACTTCATTTCTCAAGTATATTAAATATTGATCTCATAGTTGTCCTTCTTTAATTTGTTGAATGAGATCAGTTTGCACTTGGATAGAGGCCATCAACATTATTGAGTCTTGCCCTTTCCTCATTACATTCGAATCATAATTTCTTTCTAATGGCTTCCATTGTTTCACAATCAGACTAGCCATAAAACTTGTAGATTTTCTACTAAGTGCATCAGCTACAACATTTGCTTTACTTGGGTGATAACGGATGGTACATCATAATCCTTTATAAGTTCTATCCATCTTCGCTGCCTCATATTTAACTCTTTCTATGTAAAAATGTACTTTAAACTCTTGTGATCAGTAAAGATATCAAATGTCCGCCCATATAAGTAATGTCTCCAAATCTTTAGAGCAAAGATGATTGCTGCCAATTCTAAATCATGAGTCGGATAATTCAATTCATAGCTCTTCAACTGCCTAGAAGCATAAGCAATTACTTTCCCTTCTTGCATTAAAACACATCCAAGACCCTTACTTAAAGCATCAGTATAAATTACGAATCATTCGTTACCACTCGGAATAGTGAGAATAGGGGCACTAGTCAATCTTCTTTTTAATTCTTGAAAACATTGCTCACAATCACCACTCCATTCAAATTTTGCATTCTTTTGAGTCAGTTTGGTGAGGGGATGAGCAATTTGAGAAAATCCCTCTACAAATCTCCTGTAATAACCTGCCATGCCCAAGAAACTTCTAACTTATGTTACATTTGTTGGTACTTCCCAATTAACTACTGCTTCCACCTTCTTTGGATCAACAGATATGCCCTTTCCTGAAATCACGTGGCCTAAGAAAGCAATTTCCTTCAACCAAAATTCACATTTGCTGAACTTTGCATACAGCTTCTTTTCTCTTAGTATGGATAATACATTTCTCAAGCATTTCTCATGCTCCTGATTACTCCTTGAATATACTAATATGTCATCAATGAATACAATTACACAATTATCTAAGAGTGGCTAAAATATTCTGTTCATCAGTTCCATAAAAGCTGCAGGAGCATTAGTCAAGCCAAAAGGCATTACTAAAAATTCATAGTGACCATATCGAGTTCTAAAGGCTATTTTTGGAATATCATCCTTCTTGACCTTCAACTGATAGTAACCTGATCTTAGATCAATCTTGGAGAATACTTGTGCACCCTGCAATTGATCAAACAAATCATCAATCCTCGATAGGGGATACTTGTTTTTTATGGTCACCTGATTCAACTGTCTATAATCAATACAAAGCCTCAACGTCCCATCCTTTTTCTTAACTAATAGCACTAGAGCACCCCACGGTGAAACATTGGGTCGAATGAAACCCTTATCTAATAACTCTTGTATTTGCTTCTTCAATTCCTCGAGCTCGAGTGGTGCCATTCTGTAGGGAGGTTTAGATATTGGGGTCGTCCCGGGGACTAAATCAATAACAAATTCACCTTCCCTGTCTGGAGGTAGTCCAAGCAAATCCTCCGGGAATACATTAGGGAACTCTTTAACCACGAAAATTTCGTTTAGGTGAGTTTCTTATTCTGAATGCTCCTTTACATATATAACATAACAAAAACATCTTTTCTACATAAGGTGTTGAGTTTGAAGTGCCGATATTAAGCAAGGAGGCAAATCATGTCTAATACCCTCAAAGTAGAAGATAGGCTGATTTTGTACGCAGAAAGTAATTATTTTTGTATAGCAATCAATACTAGCATGATACGAAGATAACCAATCCATGCCCAGTATAATATCAAAACCTTGGATTTCTAGGAGTATCAAATCAGCAAAGAATTCATGTTCTCCGATAGAAATCAAACATAATGGATAAACCAAATTTGTAGTCAAGGAATCCCCAACAACAGTAGATACATGTAGCAAATAATCTAGTGGTTTAGGTTGAATGCCCAAGTGACAAGCAAAATAGTGTGATACAAAAGTTAAGTTGGAACCCAGATCAAACAAAACTTTTGCATTTTTATTAAAAACATGTAGAATACCTTCAATCACTGATTTAGAGGCTCTGGAATCTTGTTCTGTGATAGCATAGACTCTAGCATGGGCTGTTGGCTTAGGGGGCTGTGGCTCTTTCTTCTTGTTTAGTGGGCAGTCTCTTACTTTATGATCCAACTTTCCACAGGCAAAACAGGCTCCAGTCACCCGAAAACACTCTCTCGTTTCATGATTACGTCCACATTTTGCACACGATAGAGTTCTTTGTGATATATTTCCTTTCTCAAATCTAGGTGCCTTCACCCTCTTGTTACTTCTTTCTACTTCATTTCCTCTCTTACTTCTACCAACAAACTTATCCTTGCTGTTCTTGTCCCTGATTTCTTGGATCTCCTCCAAGTCTTTTTCAAGTATGAAAGCTTTTTCTACTACGTTAGTGTATACCTGGAGTTTTAAAGCTGATATCCGGCTTCTTATTGCTGGCCTTAGTCCCCTTTCAAACCTTCTTGCTTTCTTAGATTCATCGTCAATCATATGCGTGGCAAATCTAGAGAGCTCAGTGAATTTAGACTCATATTTGGCTACTGTCAAATTTCCCTAGATGAGATTCAGGAACTCCAATTCTTTCTGCTCTCTAATACAATCTGGAAAATATTTTTCATTGAACTTTTCTGTAAATACCTTCCAAGTGATTGGCTCCTATCGAGCTTCAGAAATCCTCTTCATGGTTCGCCACCAGTGCTCAGCCTCACCTTCTAGCATGAAGGAAGCAAGAGAAACCTTCTTATCATCAAGGCAACTTAAAATGTCAAATATTTTTTCTATCCGCATCATCCATTATTCTGCTACCATTGGATCAGGCTCACCACTAAAACTAGGAGGACTAAGCTTCTTAAATTGTTCGATTCCAAACCCAGTCTGGTTTGAAGTCCCCGCTTCATCATTTCTTCCTTGTCGGACTTGTTGTTGCATCACTTGTGTCATAGCCTCTAGAGTTTTCATAATTCCACTCAATTGATCGGAAGTAGATGCATCAGGAGAACCAGATGACCTTGTCATCCTTGCTTCCTAAAACAACAAAAGAAAACTTTTGATTAGTCTCTAAATTGAAATCACTAAACCTAAAAATTTATTATTCATCTAGCATATCAAATTTCTTAAGAATCCTCAAATCATGCTCTGATACCAAACTGTCATGCCCCCCCCCGAATCATCACATTTAGGAGGTGTGATCCTATCTTAAATCCATAATAATATAATTCATCAACAATTCAATCTAGGATCCATTCTAACAATTTGAGGATCGTAAGAACCATTCAAATCAATATTCACAATTCATCAACCTGTACATTTCATAATATCATACTCCACTTCCCTCAGAGATTCATAAAATCCAAAGCCAACTCAACTAAACATCAACCACAACACAAATCCATAATCGTAGAAATATATACAATCACAAAACATAATATTTATCACAAGTTCATATCCTTATGCAATTTAAACTTATCATTCCATCTACATGAGCGGTCATTTAAACTTTTACAACACATAAGTGTCAACATATCCTTAACATTTCATCAGAAGTAAAGTATACTATACAACAAAAGACATATCAACTAACAGAGATTAGCCCAAAAATCTTCTAGCCTTTCTTTACTTCAACCCAATTCTAGCTTTTCCGTGCGTGACAAGCTAACCTGAAAAAAATTATATATAGCAATGGGGTGAGCATAAAGAGCTCAGCAAGCGACTAACATATCCATGGCGATAGGAGCAGTTCAAGCAGGCTTGGTATCAAAATACAAAAGCATAGCTACAAGTGTTCAATGAAAAGCATCTCATTTGATATAAAATCACAAAGGGTTATCTCATTTGAAACCGGCATTATACATAACAATAGGAGAAAGGAAATTGGAGCATTTCATTAGCAAAAGAAGCATTTAGGTACATATCAAAGGTGTAACAATGACATACGAAGCACTTCAAAGTATAACAAGTGAACCGAATAACAAAAACAAGCTTGTATGTTATTTTTGATATAGCATGCATTCCATTTTTATCCAAAGTATAAATATAATCTCGTAGGCAAAGCTTTGGATATCATATCAAATAAACATAGAGGGTGCTGTGAGACCACATTCATAACGTGATTCATCCATTTCTGGATGACCACCAAACATTAGTCTCCCAAGTTTGGGAGCTCCATCCACCCACGTCTGAGTGAAGTCAATGGGGACGGCAGAGCAATCGTGGGCTCTAAGCATAACTCCCTTTACCATTTCTGGCAAAGGTTCACATTATCCCATAAGACACCAAAGTACAAAAGGGTAGCATGAACAATAACATTGGCACATATCGGAAGCACATGCGGAACAACAAAAATATGCGTGTGCCTTTACGAAACAAGATAATGCAAACATGAACATTACATATAGATTTCAGGTATATAAACAATTTTAGGATGAACAATACAATAATTTTCAAAGGACCATTATAAAACTCAATTGAAGAAGAATTTAGCAGAAATTAGATTTCCAATAGGATGAAACTTGAATAGGCAAAACTCAACTAAATTTCAGGTCTGATAGAAATTGAGTGTTACATTTCCTGAATTGTTTGAGTGACCAAATATGGTCCAATTTGCTCATAATAGGTGTCATTGGAAAGCTGTATCAAACTATTTTCAGATGAACTCAGATTTGTAAATTTTTGAGTTTCTAACAGGAAGTTACAACAAATAGAGTAAAGAAAGGTCAGAATTGATCATCTCTATTTTGTAGAATTGGTAGAATGAATTTAAACTAATGTTTCATAGGGTAAACATAATTCAAAATTTCCAAATTATTTGTCAAAAGAAAGATACACGAATCTAGTTTCCAAAGAATCAAATTTTGCATAATTCAGAATTTTCATCAGAGTTATGAGCCATTTAGTAACAGATGGTTAGGAACTAGAGTATCTGTTTCACCAAATACATGAGGTCTTTTCATTCATATATTTGGAAAGATAAATTTTCTCCAAATCTTTAAATTTTTATGTCAAATGAAAGCTCTATAAGTCTTCTTTCGTATGAAAAAGGTTTCTCCTCAATCAGAATTTAGTGCAAAAAGTTATGGCCTCAATAGTTCTAAAAGGTCAAAATCCAAAAAATTCCAGATTCAACATTTAGATTCCAAACAATAGATATATCAGATTTCAAGGCTAGAATAACTCAAATTTCTCATATCAAAGGCAAAAAAAAAGATTTGAATTACAGTAGAAAGGAGTGGAACACTTGCCTTATAAAAGTTTGATTCCCAACTATGGAGAGTTGATGCAAAAACTTGAGCTAAGATGAAAGTTCTTCTTCTCCTTCAATTCCTTCTCCTTCTCCTCTACGTTAGCAGCAAGCTTCTCATGTTAAGTTTTCCTTAACTCCTCATCTATTTACTTAAGTTTTAGCTAATACAAGGATAGGTGGCAAGCATGCATGAGGAAAACATGTGTCATCCACATAATTAACACAATTGGCTCATTCTTATGTTAGGTAATGCCACTTGTCCTCTCTTTTTCTTTCTTTCTTTTTTTTTTAAAACTGAATACCAATCTTTCATAAATCCTATATAATTGTTAATATTCATATTTTGGTCCCTAACACTCAACTTTCAACATAAAAATATTTAATACTAAAGGATTATTAAAAGAAACCCTCATATTTACAAATAAGTCCTTTTAAATTTTTTTCAAAAATGAGGGATGTTATAGTATATCCCCAAAATGTGATGGGTAGGTCGACGAAACTTATCATGGACCGCACCATGTCTAATAGTATGAGATTCCTCCTTTTGAATACACTATTGAGCTAGGGTGTATAAGGAGGTATCTATTAGGACAGAACCCCATGGTCCTTGAGGAACTGAGTGAACTCTATACTCAAATACTCACCTCCTCGATCTGATCGAAGAGTCTTGATACTCTTTCCAATCTGAACCTTTACTTCGTTCTTATACTCCCTAAATTTCTCGAAGGCTTCAGACTTATACTTCATCAAGTACACATGTCCGTACCTAGAGAAATCGTAAGTAAAAATAATGAAGTAGGAATAGCCACTGATAGCCTGAGTTGACATGGGACCACTTACATCACTACGTATGAGTACCAACAACTCAGTGGCTTTCTCTCCAGTTCCACTAAATGGAGAGTTGGTCATCTTTCTATGAAAGCAAGGTTCGTAAGTCATATATAACTCATAGTCAAATGGATCTAGGTATCCATCTAATAATAATTTTTGAATCCTTCCCTTACAGATATGACCCAGCCTACAATGTCATAGGTTTGCACTGTTCACCTCATCTCGTTTTCTCTTGGACACACTTACATTTATGATACGTAGAGTAGTGTCTAACATAATCAAGTAATTATGCAATGTTCCTCTCGTAATGATCTTATCATCCTTAATAGTTGAACAACTATTATTCTCAAAAACTACTTTATAACCATTCAATGTCAAACATAAAATAGAAATAAGGTTTTTGATAATAAAGGGAACAAAATAGTATGCATCTAATGCAATAGTAGCTCCACCAGGCAGATGTAGAGTGACCTCGCTAATAGTAATAACAACAACTCTTACTACATTACCCATCTTAAGGTTCATCTTGCCTCTCATCAATCTCTTAAGTTTTGTCAAAACCTGCAACGAATTATAGATATGATAAACACTATCGGTATCCAATACCTATGTGTTATCATATGAGTTTGACAAATAGAGACTAATCATGAATGCATATCTGAAGCTTCTATAAGCTTCTGTTTCACCTTCTCTACAATATACTCTTTACAGTTCCTCTTCCAATGCCCATCTTTGCTATAGTGGAAGCACTGGCTTTTGTCCTCTTCTGGGTCTTCTTAGCAATCTTTGCTTTACTCGATCTACCCTTGCCCTTTTCCCTTCTCAAGGGACTTCTCTATCTTTCTTTTCTTTTTGGTCTTACTAGCATAGAGAACTATAAAAAGGAATCGAGTAGGGACTGAAGCACAAGATCCACAAATAGGTTATCCTCTAGGACCATTCCTAGACCTGTGAGAGTCTCTATCCACTCAATCATCTTAAGGATATGGTTCTAAATCAGTGTCCTCTCAATCATCTTGGCATGGAAGAGACTCTTCGATATCTCATATCGTTAAGTTCTTCCTTGTTCCTCAAATAATTTACGGAGATGCAAGAGTATAGATCTGTCATCCATCCTTTTATATTGAGTGGAGTCATCTGCGTACTTCACGTAGCGAGCGATCTTATCCTCACTTGTCCCTTCTTTGGGTATAGGCATCACTATTTCAAGGACATATACGATTTTCTCCACTAGGAGAACTATTCTCATGATACAGAGTCAGTTCGTATAGTTTTGACTAGTGAGGCGGTTGGCATCAATATGCCATATAGAGAGTCTAATAGCAATATTTTTAAAAGATGTAGCAATAAATAAATAACATGTAGATTTTGTAGAAATGTAAATAATCAAGATATGGACTTCTATCTTGACATGCTCCCACTATTTTTTTGGTGAGTCACACGACACCCTCAACATGTGAAACGGAAGTCTTTGGCAGACATCTAGTGGGGATCGAGATCTAATTGGCATCTTAGTATAACCTCGAGGGACTCGACCAATCACACTAAGCCCAAAAGGTAGGCAACTCTTGTCAATCACAACTCCTTGTAATTCTCATCCTGTTTGGCCTCCGAACCACCATGGCCTCGAGGGACTCGAGCAACCATGATTTTCGGTTAAGTCATCACCATCGTTACAAGATGAGTCTGATTCGATGATATACCCTCGAGGGACTCGACCAAGCATACCATATCCTCAGGCCACCGGTGACATCTCTATGTAGTAGATAAGATAGTGAATCGTATTATAAGTGAGTCTCGAGGGACTCGACCAATTTAATATATACCGAGAATCGGTTCATACCTATAACGATGGAAGGCCACATGAGTCAATCTAATTGCCTCACGTTTACCGACTTAATATTATCAAGAGAGGGGATTTTTTAATTCAATCTCCTAATATGACGTGTCACACAAATACATATTTAATATATATCTGCATCGTATGCAAATATATATACATATCTAGTAGGTGTATAACCAATCACACATCACATGAGCAATCACACCAGATGATCATGGACCACATCCTAATGTGATCAAGCCCGAGCTAGTGGGCCCAATCACTCACATTAAGATCTATGTGTGCATCGAAGATTCTCCATGCCCTGTGATCATCCATCTCACTTTGTCGGTTTCGTCGGCATCTCAATGAATCTCTATGCGTCGGATTGTTCGTATCGGCCTCGTGGGTCCCGCTATCGCTTCCACGCTCTCGCTGTACCTCCTTGTGTAATTACAACATAATTACAAGCATGCAGGCCCGACAATAAATGAGAAAAATAGAGGCTCACAGACCCCAATAATAATAATGATCACATAATACACATACATTACATCACACGGTCCATGATCATATGTCCAATCAAACATCACATATACATGTTATTATATAGGACTACTAGATAAATAATAATAATTAATTAAATATTTTAAATAACTAATATTGTTCTAAAAATAGGGATATATAGAGAATTTTCTTAATTCTGAAGGGTATTTTGGTCATTCGATAAGAAGGGATAAAATTGATATTTCTAA
The DNA here is from genome assembly GCA_024322285.1 of Musa beccarii. Taxonomy (NCBI): domain Eukaryota; kingdom Viridiplantae; phylum Streptophyta; class Magnoliopsida; order Zingiberales; family Musaceae; genus Musa; species Musa beccarii. Next base: position 32,140,489 of record CM044394.1, read on the forward strand.
AATTTTCAGGGGCAAAATTATCTTTTGTTTAAAAAACCCTATTCCCTCCTCTTCTTGCTGCTACGTTGTGGTGCAGTCGCCGCCACCCTGCCGGCAACAGCCATGCGTGCGGGGCGGGCGTGGGAGGTAACACAGTGGCGCCCATGCCCATGGGTGGCGCCGCTGCAGCAGGTGAGCACCCATGCCACGGGTGCCCCTGGCAGCTCTGTGCTCATGGCGGCAGTGGCCCTATGGGTGAGGCTACCACAGCGGGTGCGCGCCACCCTTGCGGGCTCTTCTGCCGACGGGCGCAGTACCCGTAGGCGAGCAACTCGCCCGCGGGTGGCATCGCTGCAGGCAAGCGCCGCCTCCTCAAGCGGCCTTGCACCGTATGGGAACCGCCCCTGCGGGTGGCGCCACTTCCCCATGGGCGCAGCGCCCACAGGCGCTCCCCACCTATGAGAGCAGGCAGCCCCACAGGGGCTGCTGCTGCAGGTGGGCTTCCAGCCATCTACCGCCTGTAGCCAACCTGTGGGCCCCTTGCCCGCAACTGTCATCATTACCGTTGGAAGCAACAAAGGCTGCAAGTAGCCTTCCGATCGCTGTGCGAGCCCAGCAAGGGTAGCAATAGTTGCTGCCCTTCCTCACCACTTTTTGTAAACAATTTTGACGATAAAAGCTATTCTAAATCACAACACACGCAGTTTTAGATTCGATCTTCGCACGAACAACCTGGCTCTGATACCACTATTAGGAAATCCAAGGGGGCGACATCTCATACACAGCGAAAGAACAGAAAATAAAAACTCTTGGATTTCCACAAAAGGTTTCGTTGTCGTATGAAGATCGGTGCATCAAAAACAAATCCGCATATCCGAAAACTGCATATGTAAGAAAGGAACGATAATACCCAAGGAGATCGTATATACCTGAGATTCCTGTAGATCCATGGGGGAGGATGAAAGAGGTCAAGCATCCTCCTCTTTAGTGGTATCCACACGGTAGAGTCTACAATGATACTCCTCTCTAGGGAGAGGAGAATAGAAGGTGGCTAGCAAGAAAACCCCCAACTTATGGAGCTTTGGTTCCCTCCTATTTATAGAGGTCCCCTATAAACCCTAATGGATCCTACCCTATTGGGTATTGGATCTACATCTAATTACTCAAATTTCTTAGATTAATGAGTCTCTACCCAATAATCTAGCTCTTATTGGATCTTATCCATGAGATCCAATAATATAGGGGCTTATTGGATATCTAATAAGATAGGGACTCTGGTAGATATCTCATATCCGAACCTCTACTCGTCGCAACACCTACCATATGTGTGTGACCCTCTAGGCCCAATATCGAGCTAGCCATGAGTCATACCTATCAGAACTTCTTTGACTCAGTGAATTATTATCTCTATAATAATTCACTCGACTCATCGACTACGAACATACTAGGCTACTACACCGTAGTCCCCAAACGATACAACAGAATCCAATCCTTTTGACCTATCTGTCCTTAGTTATCATATACCTATAGTCCCTCATCCATATAATATCCTAGAGACCGTATATCGAGCATGGTACTGTCAGGCCCATATGATTTCCAATCGAGTCTCACTCTAATCGGATTCTCCCCGAGAACTCTTTCTCTCTCAATCCGAATGACCCTGGCCAGGGATTTACCTAAGCAAGATCATATGGGATATTCCTCTCATGATACTAAGAGTGGATGATCCTCTATTGACACTCAATAGCCCTCGTAAAGTTGGCTGCCACTCCCAATAACAAACTGTACTAGATCTGGAACTTCCAAACCTATAATTCCGGTATCAAAGGGTAGAGTACTCATACAGGACTTCCTTGGTCTCTCAAGTCTAAGGACCAGATACACTACTGGGACTATGGAATCGTTGTCTGATATGAGGTATCAATAACCATCCAACATTCAATAAGCAGATCAATCAGTGAACTCATTCTCCAATGAGCACCTTACTATACCCTTAGTGTCCCCACACAAGTAGCTATAAGACTAGCCACCTCCATCATATGGACGGGTATATAGCACACCAGTCTGTCCGGTTATCTCGATGTCCCTCTCGAGTAACCTATGATCGGGAGTATTTAGGGTTTATGTTTAAAGGTGAATCGATCTCATTATCATAATCTCATTATGATCTGATTCCTAATGCACAGATCTAAGGACATCATAATATACATCTAGATAATGTGAGAAAATACCAATAATCATAAGCCAAGAGATTGACGCAACATGTTACAGGTGCAATCACTCACGTGATTGGCTTGTAGGGCACCTATAACTAGCACTACCTAGGTATTATCTTTCTTACATATGCAGATTTCAGATTCGCGGGTTTTACACACTGATCTTTGCATGACAATGAAACCTTATTGTGGAAATCTAGGATTTTGTTTTATTTTCTGTTCTTCCATTGTGCATGTGATGTCACCCCTAGATTTCCCAACACTTTAAAAGATTACAACCTTAGAATCATAGAGTTTTTGCTCTCTTTTCTTGTTCAATTCTTGCTTGCCCAAGTAGGAATAGTTAGGGTATTTATAGACCCCAAATGACTTAAAAAATAAAGCTAAAATTTTAAATACACTGGGATTTTAGGATACTAGCGGTACCACCGCCTATAGCACTAACACTGGGCGGTACCAACACCCAGTCTAGCGGTACCACTTCCTGACATAGTCTTGGAGACTGTGTCTTAGACCCTGAGCCATTAGCGATTTCATTGCCTACTCTAGTGGTGCCACCGCCTAACCCAATTTTTGGGTCATTGAATGGGTCTTTCTCTTGGCCCAAAATAGCCTAAACACTAACTCAATTGGCCCTAATTGAGTTAGCATGGTTATACCCAAAACCAACTTAATTACAATTACGACTACTTCAATCTAGGCACAATCGATTACAAACAAGAATACTAAGTTGTCCAATATGTCATTGGTTTATTCGCTAGCACTTCATCCAAACCTTCAGTGCATTATCCTCTCTTACGGCGTATTACCCAATCGACATGTGGACTTCTATAATATTTGATATTCTTAGCACAATATCTGATCCTTCTGACTCGATACACAAACTTATGGCACGAAGCCTTCTACCAACACGTTGACCATTCCTCCGGCCTAACGTCTAATCTTTCGATATGTTTAATTCCAACCTAATATATGATTCCATTGCTTTAATTGATTTATCTTTCCCTGATTGAAGCTATCCCTTAATCATTCAAATATATATTAGATCATAACTTTATTAATTGGTTTCATCATCAAAATCTAAGATTCAATAATACCAAGAAAGTAATAGTGCTCTCCCTTACCTTCCTATACACATAAGGCTCTTCTTCATTCTTAACAAAGCTATACAATATGATCGTCTCATCAAATCTTATGTTCCAACTTCAGAAAGTTTACTTTAGTCCATAGATGGACTTAAGCAACCTGCACACTTTATCTAGACTCTCTTTGGACATGAATCTTTCAAGCTATATCTTATAAACCTCCTTATCAAGGTTATCATGGAGAAATGTGATTTTTATGTCCATCTGTCAAATCTCATAATCATAGTGTATTGTAATAGCCAACAGAATTTGAATGGATTTTAACATGGCTATGAGTAAGAAGGTTTCATCGTAGTCAATTCCTTGCCTATGATGATACCACTTAGCCACTAGTCTTGTTTTATAGGTCTCTACCTTTCCATATACTTCAATCTTCTTCTTAAAGATCCACTTACAACCAATGGGTATGATACCCTCAGGTGTATCAACTAGGTTCCAAACCTTGTTAGAGTACCTAGAATCCATCATAGAATTCATGGTTTCTTACTACTTCCCAAAATCTATACTCATAATAACCTCCTCGTAGGTCTGAGGATTAATATCCTCAACATCCTCTTTTCTGATATATCCCGCATATCTCTCAAGAGGATGATGTACTCTACTAGATCTACATAAAGTTAAAACTTGTGTACTAAGTACTTGAATAAACTTTAGCTATGGAATGGTGCTTGAGCTAGGTTCTCTAACCTCGCTCAACTCTATCATGCTCCTACTATCTCCACCAAGAATGTGTTCCTTTTCAAGGGACACTACTCTCTTAGCTATAAAGATATTTTGGTCCTCGAGGTGATGAAAATAATATCCATAGGTTTCCTTAGGGTATCCTATGAACTTGTACCATTTTCTCATGAATTCTAACTTATCGACGTTGTATCTCTTAATATGGGTAGGGGCAGCCTCAAATCTTAATAACCTTAAGATTGGGCTTCTTCCTTTTTCATATCTCATATGGTATAGACACTACTGACTTAGTTGGAACTCTGTTCAGAAGATAAGTAGTAGATTCCAAGGGGTATTCTCAGAAAGAGATGGGTAGGTTGACGAAACTCATCATGGACCGCACCATATCTAACAACGTATAATTCCTCCTCTCGGATACACCATTGAGTTAAGATGTATAAGGAGGTGTCCACTAGGATAGAATCTCATAGTCCTTGAGGAATTGGGTGAACTCTGTACTTTAGTACTCACCTCCTCTATCTGATCGAAGAATTTGATACTCTTTCTAATCTGGTTCTCTAACTCATTCTTATATTCTCTGAATTTCTTGAAGGCTTCAGACTTATACTTAATCAAGTATATATGTCTATACCTAGAGAAGTTATTAGTGAATGTAATGACGTAAGAAGATCCTCCTATGACTTGAGTCGACATGAGACCATATACATCACTATATATAAGTTTTAGCAACTTAGTGGCTCTCTCTCCAGTTCCACTAAATAGATAGTTAGTCAATTTTCATGAAGGTAAGGCTTGCAAGTCGTATATGACTCATAGTCGAATAGATCTACGTATCCATCCTTCAGTAACTTTTGAATCTTTCCCTCATATCTACCTAGCCTACAATGTTACAAGTATGCATTATTCATGTCATCTCATTTCCTCTTCGACATACTTATATTCATGATATGTGGAGTAATGTCTAGCTTAAAATGGACTATTATGCAATGTTCATGTAGTGATGATCTTATCATCCAATATTACTGAACAACTATTATTCTCAAAAACTAATTTATATCTACTAGTTGTCAAACATGAAATGAAAATAATATTTTTGATAATAGAAGGAACAAAGTAACATATATCCAATGCAATAGTAGCTCTACCAGGCAGATATTGGGTGGCCTCATTAATAGCCATTATAGTAATTTTGCTAGTCATATGTGCCCTATAAGCCAATCACATGAGTGATGACACTTGTGACTTGATATGCACTTTTTTCTTTGCGTATTATTAGGCGTTTTATCACTTTATCTTGTGTGTTACATATATTGTGATGTCCTTGGATCTGTTCAATGGGAATCGGATCATGATGAGATCACGATAATGAGATCGATTCACCTTTAAATATAAATCCTAAATTATTCTGGTCATAGGTTACTTGAGAAGGACATCGAGATAACTGGATAGACTGGTGTGTTGTATACCTGTCCATATGATGGATGTGGCTGGTCTCATAGCTACTCATGTGGGGACACTAAGGGTACAATGCAGGTGCTTATTGGGGAATGAGTTCATTGATTGATCCACCTATGGAATGCAGGATGGTTATTGATATCTCACATTAGACAGCGATCCCGCAGTCCTAGTAGTGTATCTAGTCCTTAGACTTAAGACACCAAGGATGTCCTGTATGAGTACTCCACTCTTTGATACCGGACTTATAGGTTTGGAAAGTTCCAGATCTAGTGCAACCAGTTATTGGGAGTGATAGCCAACCTTATGAGGGCTATTAAGTGTCAATAGAGGATTATCCGCTCTCGGTATCATCAGAGGAATATCCCATGTATTCTTGCTCGAACAAATCCTTGGCCAAGGTTATTCGGATTGAGAGAGAAAGAGTCCTCCGGGAGCATCCGACAAGAGCAAGACTCAAGGAGAAACCGTATGGACCTGACAGCACCATACACGGTATAGGATCTTTGGAATATTAGATGGATGAGGAACTATAGATACATGGTAACTAAGGACAGATAGGTCTAAAGGATTGGATTCCCCTGTATCATCTAGGGGCTGTGGTGTAGTGGCCTAGTACGTTCGTAGTCGATAAGTTGAGTGAATTATTATAGAGATAATAATTCACTAAGTTAGAAGGAGTTCTGACAAGTATGACTCACAGCCAGCTCAAAATTGGGCCTAGAGGGTCACACACGTTTGGTAGGTGTTGCGATGAGTAGAGGTTCGGATATGAGATATCCGCTGGAGCCCCTATCTTATTGGATATCCATTAAGCCCCTGAATTATTAGATCCTCAGATGAGATCCAATAATTGTTAACTTTTACTTTACCCAATTTGCCCTTACCCTTGCCCTTCTTAAGGGACTTCTCTACTTTTCTTTTCTTTCTGGTCTTACCAGTAAAGAAAATTGGCTTCTATTTCTTAATGGTGCTCTTAACCTCTCTCAAAATATTAAGGAGCTCAGGGAGAATCAACTTAAGTATGTTCATATTAAAATTTATAATGAACTAAGAAAAGGAATCTGGTAGGGACTAAAGCACAAGATCCACACATAAGATATCCTCTAGGACTATTCCTAAAATCGTGAGTTTCTCTATCCACTCAATTATCTTAAGGACATGGTTCTGAACTAGTGTCCCCTCAATTATCCTCACATAGAAGAGACTATTAGATATCTCATATTGTTGAGTTCTTCCCTATTCCTTAAATAATTTATGGAGATGTAGGAGAATGGATCTAACATCCATCTTTTCATGCTGCCTTTATAACTCGGGAGTTATGAAGCCCAACATGTAGTACTGAACAAGAGTGGAGTCATCTATGTACTTTACGTAGCAAGCAATCTAATCCTCGCTTGCCTCTTCCTCAGGTGTAGGCATCACTGTATCAAGGATGCATATGATTTTCTCTATCATGAGAATGATCCTCAGGTTGCAAAGCTAATTCATGTAATTTGGACCAATGAGGCAGTCGATATCAAATATGTCACGTAAGGGATTTGAAAGTGATATTTTCTGAAAATATGTAATAGAAATAAATTATATGTAGATTTTATAAAAATAAACAATCAAGATAAGGACTTCTATCTTAATCTACTCCTACTATTTTCTTTTGAATCACACAACTCCCTCTGGTATATGAATCGGAGACCCTCGGTGGATCTTTAATGGCGATCGAGATCCAATCAACGTCTTAACATAACCTCGAGAGACTCGACCAATCACGCTAAGCCTGAAAAGTTAGGCAACTCATGCCGATCACAACTCCTTGTGATTACTATCCTATTTAGACTTTGAGATATCATGGCCTCGAGAGACTTGACCAACCATAATGTTCAGTTAATTCATCACCATCATTATAGGATGAGTCTGATTCGATGATATGCCCTCAAGGGACTCGACCAAGCATGTCACATCCTCAGGTCACTGGTGACATCTCTATGTCATAGGCAAGATCTCAAATCACAATATAGGTGAGCATCGAGAGACTCTACCAACTCAACCTATGTTGGAAAATAATTTCTCCCTATAATAATGGAAGGCCACATGGATCAATCTAATTACCTCATGTTTATTGACTTAATATTATAGAAAGAAGGTATTTTTGATTTGGTCTCCTAACATAACGTGTCACACACATATATTTAATATATATATACATCGCATGCAAATATATGTATATAGTAGGTGTATAAGCAATCACATATCACATGAGCAATCACACCAGATGATCACGGACTACAACCTAATGTGATTAAGCCCGAGCCAGTGGGCCCAATCACTCACATCATGATCTATGTGTGCGTCGGTGTATCTCCATACCCTATGATCATCTATCTCATCCTCGTCGGTTCCATTGGCATATCAGCGCATCTCCATGTGTTGCAATCGTCCATCTCATCCTTGTCAGTTCCATTGGCATCTTGGTGTGTTTCCATGTGTTGCAATCATCTATCTCCACATTGTGGGTCTCGCTATCGCCTCCATGCTCCTACTATACCTCTTCATATAATTACAATATAATCATAGGCACGCAGGCCTAATAATAAACCATAAAAAATATAGGCTCGTAGGCCTCAATAATAATAATAATAACATCACACACATACATCTCATCACATGGTCCATGATCATCCATCCACATAGTATATCACATATACATTTCATTATGTAGGACTACTAGATAAATAATTATAATTAGTTAAATAGTTTAATTAATTATTTTTTTTAAATTTGATATATACAAAAAAATTTGATTTATGAAGGGTATTTAGGTAATTTAGACAAAAAGGATAAATCTCAACATTTTTGACATTTAGAGGGGTAAAATTATCTTTTGCCCAAAAGAACCCTAAACCCTTCCTATTAGGTTGCGACCGTTGCCACTCTACTGGTGGGAGCCCCTCTTTGCCCGCAAGCGACGGTTGCCCCTATGGGTGCTGCTACAAGTGAGCGCCGCCCTCGTAGGTGGCTCACCCGTGGGTGTTGTGCCCGCGGGCACCACTATGCCTATGGGCTAGTGTCACTACGACAAGCTACTCACCCATGGGCACTGTGCCTGTAGGTGCCATCCTTACGATAGTGCTTCAGGCAACTACCACCTTGCGCATAAGCCATCACTTCATGCAAGGGCGGTTGCCTCTGCTTGTAGGCGACCTACCTATGGGTGAGCTACCCGTAGGCACCGTCGTTGTAGGCAGAAGGCTACTGACCGCCTATATGCAGGTGGTGGCCAAGGCTGCAAGCAACCTTTAACCAATCTGCGAGGGCAACATGGGCAGCAATAGTTGCTGCCCTTTATCGCTTATGCATCAATAATTTTGACGTTAAAAGCCTTTCTAAAACACAACATATATAGTTTCAAATCCAATCTTTCATATGAACAACCTGGCTCTGATACTACTATTGAGAAATCTAGAGGCGACAGCACATATGCAGCAGAAGAATAGAAAAAAAATCTCAAATTTTCATAAAAGGTTTCATCGTCATGCGAAGATTGGTACATAAAAACTCACAAAATAAAAAACTACATGTATAAGAAAGATGTGTTACCTAGGGAGATCGTATATCCCTGAAATCTTACACACCTATGAGAGAGGATAAAGGAGGTCAAGTGTCCTCATTATTAGGATTCGTTCGGCACTAAGAGGGGGGGGGGGTGAATTAGTGCAGTGATAAAGTATGACAAATTTAAATAATTTCATCAAACCCCATATAAAAAGAATCATGTTTTGATAAAAATCGATTTTGATTGCATTTTAACTTACAGATGTTCGTAAGAAGGAGATGAGGAAGTGGAGCAGAAGGTAAAGAAAGTTTACAAAAATATAAATAGCAAAAATAGAAATACAAACTGATTTTTATATTGGTTCGGTCATCCGACATATGTCCACTCCTGATTCCTCTTCACTTGAGGCTATCGGCTTTCCACTGGTAGTCTCCCTTCCAACGAACGAAGACTAACTTCCTTACAATACCTTCTCCTTTTGACGGGCTCAGGAGATAACCCTTACAAGCACACTCATCTCTTTAAGCTGAAATCTATCTAAGGCTAGAGGAGGGATGTTTTGAAGTGATTTTTATAGCATTTTACTTCTTTCAAATTCTCTATGCTTGTGTCTTCTACCCAGGGATAAGAGGGGTATTTATAGGCTCTAAATAGATTCAAACTTAGAGCCAAAATCCTTCCCATCTTGGGTTTTTCGAATACTGGAGGTACCACAACCAGTGGGTTCTAACACTAAGCAATACCACCGCTAGAACATACTATCGCTCGACAGTAGCACCGCCCATACTCAATCTAGAAGACTTAGCCTTCAGGCGGTGGAACCGCCTACCTAGCAGTGCCACCGCCTAACATGGCATCCAAGCACTGTATGGGCCTTTCAACGGGCCCAACATAGCCCTGATTCGGGCCCAATTAGCCCCTAACTGAGTTAGCCTAATTCCAACTCAATTAGTCCTTAATCCTACTTCGATCTAGATAATTTATTACAAAGCTTAATCGAATTTGTTGCCCGACACATCATTGGTCTATCAGTTCTTTGTCCGACACTTTGGCGCATCGTCCTCTCTTGCGGCCAATTGCCCAATCGGTAGTTGATGCTCGCAACCCTGATCTCCTTAGTGCAACTCCGCTATTCTTGGCCCAATGCTCAATTTCTTTGTTTGAAGCTTTCTACTGATTATCAACTGGACTTCCGGCTCGATGTCCAATCTCCTGATGTGATTTCCTCCGATGCAACATCGATTCTTCCTACTTCAATTGTCTAATCTTGATCAAGACTAGATCTGTATGACTCAAAACATAGTTAGATAACCAAAATATAATCAATTAGTTTTATCATCAAAAACTAAGATTCAACAATCTTCCCCTTTTTTATGATGACAATTAATTGATGACGGAGTTAACCTTAACTCTCGAAGTTTAAACAAACTCTCCGTATCAATATACCATATTGATAGGACCCTTGGATTTTAAAAAATCCAAGTAACATATCATCAACATCATGTAATATTTCAAAATATTCAATACATTATTACAATGTATGATCATCAATATACTTCTCTCCCTTTGTCATCAACAAAAAGGAGAAGTTGCATCTTAGCTAATTTTAAGGATAATCAAGTTGTACAACATACTAGCAAGATTTACATCATAACATTGAAGCATAGAAGCATAGCAAGTGTAAGATTACAAATTTTTAAATTTGCCCTTTGTGCTTCTTTTAAGATAGCAACTCTTTGTTTCTCTTTAGATTGCAAGGTTGCAATTGTTGGTAATATTCATGACAATAAGTTCTTTCTTATTTGTAAGCTAGCAAGTTATTTTTCTTTATGTTGATCGAGCTAGCAATTTTTTGCTTCCTCTTTGAAGTATGCAAGTTAGCAACTTTTGCGATACATAAGCTAGCAAATTATTTTCTTTGTGATATACCAAGCTAGTATACTTTCCTCCCCCTTTGTCTTTGTCAAAAAGAAGGGAGGAAAAAATACAAAAAATTTTACATTCATTTTCAAGTCTTGATAAAAAGAATAGATCAATAATTCAATTATCATATAAGGCATACAAGCCATAAATGCAAAGAAATAATATCATAAAAGATATAAAAAAAATCAACAAGGATCAATTTTTGAATACCAAAAGATAACAATCATGGTTCATAACTATTCTTTTTAGTAAGATCAAGATCAAGATTTATGAGTATTCTTTTTAGAAGTATCAAAATCATGATTCATTTAGAAAGTTCTCCTTTTTAGTAAATGAGAAGTAGAAACTTAGGAGAAAAATTCTTGAGTGTTGAGTGATACCTAATGTCAATATGCTTAGTTCTTAAGTGTTGAATTGGATTTTTGGTTAGACAAATAGTGCTTATATTATCACATTTTATGGGAATATTCATTAAATAAATTCCATAGTCTTCTAAGGTATTTTTCATCTAAACAACTTGTGCACAACATGCACTTACAGCTATGTATTTGGCTTCTACCGTAGATAGTGCAACCGAATTTTATTTCTTGGAAGTCCAAGAAACAAGTGCATATCCTAAAAATTGGCATGTTCCGAATGTGCTCTTTCTATCTATTCTACATCCACTAAAATCCACATCCACATAGGCTTTTAAATCAAGTTATTGGATTTTGGATACAATAATCCTAGATTAGGAGTTCCTTTAAGATACCTAAGGATTCTTTTAACAGCTTTAAAGTGAGATAACTTAGGATTAGCTTAGAATCTTGTACATAGACCTATACTAAACATGATATCTGGTCTAGTTGCGGCGAGATAAAGTAAGCTACCTATCATTCTCCTATATGTTTTTTGATCAAAATTTTCTCTACTTTCATCCAAGTCAAACTTGGTGGAAGTACTCATTGGAGTGTTGATGGCTTTTGAACCATCCATGTTAAATCATTTTAACAAATCTAATGTATACTTTGTTTGATTAAGAAATATACCATCACTAAGTTGTTTAACTTGTAATCCTAAAAAGAAGGTTAATTCTCCTATTAGGCTCATTTCAAATTTATGACTCATACACTTGGTAAATGATTCACATAGTGATTCATTCGAAGAACCGAAAATAATATCATTAACATAAATTTAAACAATAAGAAAATTATTTTTAAAATGTTTAATAAACAATGTAGTATTAACCTTGCCTTTAGTAAAATTATTTGAAATTAAGAAAGAACTAAGCCTCTCATACCAAGCCCTAGGGACTTGTTTTAATCTATAGAGAGCCTTAGTTAGTTTAAACACATGATTGGGAAGAAGAGAATTTTCAAATCTGGGTGGTTGTTCAAAATACACTTCTTCGGAAATAAAACCATTTAAGAGAGCACTTTTGATATCCATTTAAAAAAGCTTAAAATTATTACTATTAGCATAAGCAAGGAGCATCCTAATGGCTTCTAATCTTGCCATAGGAGTGAAGGTCTCTTCATAATCGATACATTCTTCTTGGTTGAAACCTTTGGCCACTAGTCTAGCCTTGTTTCTAACCACGATACCGCATTCATCTTGCTTGTTTCAAAAGACCCATTTAGTACCAATAACTAAATAGTCACTAGGTCTAGGAACAAGCTTCCAAACCTCATTCCTTTCAAATTGATTCAATTCTTCTTGCATTGCGATAACCCAAGAATCATCTTTCAAGGCATCATCAATGCACTTAGGTTCAATTTGAGAAAGAAAAGCGGCATGGGCACAAAAATTTTTAAAAGAAGAATGAGTTTGAACCTCTTTTGATGTTTCTCCTATAATTAACTCCTTGGGATAGGCATCTACATACTTTCATTCCTTAGGTAAGAAAATTTGGGAAGAAAATGCATCCAAGTTGCTATTTTGAGGAGAGGGTTCATTTAAATTCAAACCATCAAAACCAAAATCATCATCAAAATCTTTTTTCTTAAATTCAAAAATTTCATTAAAAACTACATGAATAGACTCTTTTATAACTAACGTTCTTTTGTTAAAAACATGAAATGCTTTAAAAATGGAAGAGTTACTAAGAAAGATGCCTTCATTGGATTTAGCATCGAATTTTCCTAAAGCATCCTTTTCATTTAAAATAAAGCATTTGCAACCAAAAACTTTAAAATAAGAAACAATAGGTTTTTTGTTATTCCATAATTCATAAGGAGTCTTGGATAGAGATGGTCTTACTAGAACCCTATTCATGATATAGCAAGCCATATTAACGGCTTCGGCCCAAAAGTATTTAGGTAAACTATGTTCATTTAACATGGTTCTTGCCATTTCTTGTAAATTTCTATTCTTTCTTTCTACTACTCTATTTTGTTGAGGATTTCTTGAAGTAGAGAAGTTGTGGTTATACCCGTTAGATTCATAAAAATTTTAAAAGTCATGGTTTTGGAATTCTCCACCATGATCACTTCGAATTGATAAAATCATGAAACCCTTTTTGTTTTGAGTAAGTTTACAAAATTTAGAAAAACATTTAAAGCAATCACTTTTGTGAGCCAAGAAATAGGTCCAAGTATATCTACTATAGTCATCTATAATAACAAATGCATATTTGCTACCTCTTAGACTTGTTATGTCGATTGGTCCAAATAAATCCATATGGATCAATTGTAACGATCTAGAGGTGCTTATTTGATTCTTTGATTTGAAGCTAGTTTTTAATTGTTTTCTTAGTTGACATGCATCACATACTTTGTCCTTGACAAACTTGATATTTATAATTCCTCGTACTAGTTCTTTAGAAGAAATTTTAGATATTAGTTTCATGCTTACATGGCCTAATCTCCTATGCCAAATCCAAGCATCATCATTTAGAATAGAGAATCACATTTCATTACTAAGTTCTTCAATGTTTATGGTGTAAACATTATTTTGTTTTAACGCAATCATGGATATGTTGTTGTTTGGTTTTTCAATGATGCAAACATTATATTCAAATTTAACAATATAACCTTTATCGCATAATTGACTAATGCTCAAAAGATTATATTTTAATCCATCAACTAGTAATACATCATCAATTGAAAAACTTGATTTGTTACCTATGGTTCTCTTGCCAATGATTTTACCCTTGTTATTGTATCCGAAGGTGACATACCCTTCTTTGCTAGTGAGCATAGAAAATTGAGATGGATCTTCAATCATGTGCCTTGAGCATCCACTATCAAGATACCATCTCTTGCTCTTAGCTTGTGATGGTGAATGGTTCTATAAAAGAGGATGGTTTTTAGGTACCCATTTGATTTTGGGTGCCTCAAATATTGATCTGCTAACTTTGTCATTTAGCATTGAATTATTTATGGTTCCTTTAGGAACTCATATCAATTTATATGGACTAATTTTCCTAAATGGACATTTGTAAACAACATGTCCAGATTTACAACAAAAATTACATTTTAAATGAGGTGAAACATGTAATGTGTGTCCTTTAATGAAGGTGGTAGGATTTCATTGAGATCCACTCACAAATCCAATTCTACTTCTATTTCCGACATGACCCTTGTTTGCAAGGATCATGTCCAAGCCCTTGCTACCGACCTTAAACTTGTTTAGGGTCTCTTTAAGTAGCAAGTTCTCATTTTTGATTGCTTCTAAGTATTTACACTTAGAGCATGGGGGTGAAGAAGGAGTTTGGAGACTATCAAACTTATCTTGTAATAAAGCATGCTCTTTCTTTAATAAATTTAACTTCTTACTAATAGTTCTACATTCATCAAATAATTCATGAAAAGTGATAGAAAGTTCATCAAAAGATAACTCTTCATTAAATAACTCACTAACCTCTTCTCCTAAAGCCATTAGCACGAAGTTGGCCTCCTCTTTGTTGCTTGCTTCTTCATCCTCGGAGTCACTTGAGTCATCCCATGTAGCCTTCAATGCCTTCTTCTTCTTGAGTTGCTTCTTCTTGGCTTGGGGGTATTCATATTTGAAGTGTCCCGGCTTCTTGCATTCATAACATATGACTTGGTCCTTTTTTGGTTCAAGTTTATTTTTTGTGTCATTTTTAAATTTGTTCCTTCTTATAAATTTTTTAAATTTTCGAGTTAAAAGTGTAATGTTATTGTCACTATCCTTTTCACTTGATGTTCCTTTCAAGTGGTCTTCTTATGTTCTTAGTGCCATATCCTTCCTGTTCTTTGGAAGGGGGTTCTCGAGCTCTTCATGAGCATGGCACGTCATTTCATAGGTCATTAGAGACCCAATAAGTTCTTCGAGAGAAAAAGTTTTAAGATCCTTGGCCTCTTGAATGGTCGTAACTTTTGGATCCCAACTCTTTTGAAGGGATCTTAAAATTTTAGTTACAAGTTAAAAATTAGAAAAACCTTTACCAAGTGCTTTGAGTCCATTGATGATATCCGTGAAGCGGGTGTACATGTCTCTGATGGACTCACTTGGTTTCATTCGGAAAAGTTCATAAGAATGCATAAGAATGTTGATTTTGGACTCTTTCACTCGACTAGTACCTTCATGAGTGATTTCAAGAGTACACTAAATATCAAAAGCCGATTCACAAATCAAAACACGATTAAATTCATTTTTGTCGAGAGCGCAAAACAAGGCATTCATAGCCTTTGCGTTTAAAGCAAAAGTCTACTTCTCCGATTCATTCCATTCGCTCGTCGGAAGAGAAGATTTTTGAAAACCATTTTTGATGATGCTCCAAAGCTCAAAATCCATGGAAATAAGAAAGATCCTCATACGAGTCTTCCAATGCATATAATTTGACCCATTAAACATAGACGGACATGTAATGGAGTGACCCACTTGCATGCTGAAATAGGTCATCTCTCTTGGGTTTTAAACCAAATATAAGAGTTAACCTTGTTCTGATACCAATTGTTAGGATCGGAGAGGCACTAAGAGGGGGTTGAATTAGTGCAACGGATTAAAACTCGTAAGTTTAAAACCGATTTCGTAAATAGCTAATTCGTATTGAGATTTCGATGCGACGAAGATGACTTAGTTGAAGTAGCTTGAGTAAAGGAGATGAAAACTGAATGATTTGTAGCTAAGTATAGAAATGATTTAGAAATTTAAACACTCACACAATCAAGAACATCACGATGTATAGTGGTTTGGTCAAGTGACCTACATCCACTTCTGAAGCCTTCTTCGATGAGGCTCCCAACTTCTACTAGAAAGTCACTTTAAAGGGGAAGGACCAAATACTCCTCTTACAACCCTTTTACAAGAGGTTCATACTATTACAGATTTTTCAAAGAGAAAGAGGGAGGTGAACACTAACTATCGAAAATAAGACTTTCCAAAGCTTTTGCTCAATTTCTAACTCTCAAAAGGGTGATCTTTCTGTTGAGAAAGGAGGGGTATTTATAGACCCTAAGAGGATTCAAATTTAGGCTCCAAATTTGAATTCATTTTGGGTTTCCCAGTGCTAGCGGTGCCACCGCCTGTCAGTGGTGGTGCCACCGCCTGTCAGTGGTGGTGCCACCGCCTATCATTTGTTAGATTGACAATGCACTTGGCAGTTCCTGCCAAAGGTAGTGGTGCCATCGCCCAACTTTTGGCCACTGGGCGGTGCCACCGCCCAGCATGTTTCAGCACTTCGGTTTGGGCCTTAAACTCGGCCCAAACCGGTCCAAAACAAGGCCCAATGGGCCCCTACTTTGGGTTATAGGATTAACACCTAATTCTAACCTAAATTATATGCTTAACTATGAAATTAAAACATAATTCTAAGTGATTTAAACCGACATTCTTCAAGTTTTCTTCCGATGATCTTTTTGGCAAAATTTCGATAGACTTCCGACACTCCTTTAGATTTCTATCGGCGGACTCCCAACATGCTCCCAGATTCCGTGGCAAGTTCAATGAGTCTTCGGCAAGGTTTTGAACCTTCTTGGTGATCTCCGTGAACCTCCGACGATCTTTCTGGTGAACTTTCGAAACCTTCAGCAAGTCCCTGATTCTTTCTCGGTTGGTTCCAACAACACTTCCGATGATCCTTCGGACTTTTGGTGAACTCTTGAACTCCTAGTGAACTTGACCTCAATAAATCACTTTATGTTTTCATCCCATTATAGTTAATCCTGTATACTTATCTTGACAATATGGATTAGAACAAATAATTCACCAATTGACTTCATCATCAAAATTCGAGATTCAACACATGCGATACTCTAAAGAAACTTGTGTGTATTATTTCTATCACCCCAAGGACCAAAAAATCTTTGTAGGCAAGAGAGTAGTGTTCCTTGAGAATGAACACATTCTTGGTGGAGATAGTGGGAGTGTGATAGAGTTAAGTGAATTTGGAGAACCTAGCTTAAGCACCATTCCACAGCTAGAGTCTATTCAGGTACCAAGCACACAAGTTCCGACATTACATAGGTTCGATAGAGTATCCCATCCTCCTGAGAGATATGTGGGACATAACAGAGGAGAGGATGTTGAGGATATTAATCCTTAGACCTTTGAGGAGCTTATTACAAGTATAGGCTCTAGGAAGTGGCAAGAAGTCATGAATTCAAAGATGGATTTTATGTACTCCAATAAGGTTTGAAACCTAGTTGATGCACTCGAGGGTATCATACCCATTAGCTGCAAGTGGATCTTCAAGAAGAAGATCAGGGTAGATGGAAAAGTAGAGGTTAGTGGCTAAGGGGTATCATCAAAGTCAAGGTGTTGACTATGACGAAATCTTCTCACCCATAGCCATGCTAAAATCCATTTGAATTCTATTAGCTTTTGCAGCACACTATGATTTTGAGATCTAGCAGATGGATATGAAAACTATGTTCCTCAATGATAACCTCGATAAGGAGGTGTATATGATATAGCTTGAGGGATTTGTGTCTAAGGACAGTCTAGATAAGATGTGAAGGTTGCTTAGATCCATCTATGGACTAAAGCAAGCTTCCCAAAGTTAGAACATAAGATTTGATGAAGGAACAGATCTTATGACTTCATTAAGAATGAAGATGAGCCTTGTGTGTTTAGGAAGGTAAGTGGGAGTGCTATCACCTTTTTAGTGCAGTATGTGGATGACATCCTAGTCATTGGGAATAATGTAGGAATGCTCTTCATAGTAAAGGCTAAACTATCTAGACATTTCTCCATGAAGGACATAGGGGAAGCAGCCTATTATTAGTGATTCGGATCTATAGAGATAGATCCAAGTGGATGCTTAGTTTATCCCAGTCCAATCCAAGTACATAGACACCATTGTCAAAAGGTTTAACATGAAAATATTTTAGGAGATGTCTCATACTAATGAGACATATGCCATCACTTTCTAGGAGAATATCCCTAAAGACTCCTGAAAAAAAGGGCACATATGGATATGATATCCTATGCCTCAACGATAGGGTCTATCAAATATGCTATGCTATGTACCAGGTTTGATATAGCATATGATCTAAGTGTCATAGGTAGGTATCAGGCAGATCCAGACTTGGAGTACTGAAAAGGAGTAAAGTGTATCCTTAATTACTTGAGAAGGACTAAGAATCTTTTACTGGTATATGGAGAAAGTAGCCCCAGGGTTGAGGGCTATACGGACTTGAGCTTCTAGTCCAATGTCTATGATGGCAAGTCTAATTCAGGGTATATATACTAAATGGAGGAATAGGATACTAGAAGAGTTCCAAATAAGATACTACTGCTGACTCGATCACAAAGGCGGAGTACATTACTATAGTAGAGGCAGCAAAGGAGAGAGTCTGGATGAAGCAGTTCATTACAGATCTGGGATTCGTGCCGAGTAGCGAATAGCTGATTCCTTTATATTGTGATAACTATAGGGCAATTACTCAAATAAAGGAATCTGGGCCTCATCAGAAGTGTTCTGAGGAGGTTCCAACTTATTAGAGAGATCGAGGCCCAAAGAGATGTAGTAGTGGAAAGAGTTCCATCCGAAGATAATATTACAGATATACTAACAAAGCCATTATCTCATATTGTCTTTGAGCATCACAGAGGTCTTATGGGGATCAGACATGTTGGTGATTGGCTTTAGGTCATGTGAGAGATTACTAGTTATAGGTGCCCTACAATCCAATCACGTGAGTGACGGTACCTTTAACATGCTACGTTAATCTTTTTACTTTTGATTATTAGTATTTTCTTATATTATCTAGATGAATATTACGATGTCCTAGGATCTATGCAATGGGAATCGGATTATGATGAGATCATGATAATGAGACTGATTCATCTTTAAACACAGACCCTAAATAATCTTGGCCGTAGGTTACTCGAGAGAAATATTGAGATAACTAGATAGACTAGTGTGCTATATACTTATCTATATGATAGAGGTGGCTGATCTCATAGCTACTTGTGTGGTGATACTAAGGATACAATATAAGTGCTCATTAGAGAATGAGTTCACTAATTGATCCGCTTACAGAATGCTGAATGGTTATTGATATCTAATGTCAGAAAATGATTCTATAGTCCCAATAGTGTATCTAGTCCTTAGACTTGAGAAACCAAGGATATCCTATATGATTACTCCACTCTTTGATACTAGACTTATAGGTTTGGAAGTTCCAAATCTAGTATAACCGGTTATTGGGAGTCTCGGTATCATGAGAGGGATATCCCATATGTTCTTGCTCAGACAAAACCCTGGCTAGGGTCATTCGGACTGAGAGAGAAAGAGTTCTTCGGGAGAATCCAATTAGAGTGAGACTCGATTGGAAACTGTATGGGTCTGACAACACCATGCCTAATATATGGTTTTTGGGATATTAGATGGATGAGGGACTATAGGTACATAGTAATTAATGATAGATAGGTCCAAAGGATTGGATTCCCTTGTATCGTTTGGAGACTACGGCATAGTAGCCTAGTAAGTCTGTAATCGATGAGTCAAGTGAATTATTATGGAGATAATAATTCACTAAGTTAGAAGGAGTTTTGATAGGTATAACTCATGACCAACTCGATATTAGGCCTAGAGGGTCACACACATATGGTAGGTGTTGCAACGAGTAGAGGTTTGGATATGAGATATCCGCCGGAGCCCCTATCTTATTGTATATCCAATAAGCCCCTATATTATTGGATCCCATGGATGAGATCCAATAAGAGCTAGATTATTAGGTAGTAACCCATTAATCTAAGAGGCTTGGGTAATTGGATGAAGATCCAATACCCAATAGGGTAGGATCCATTAGGGTTTACAAGGGGCTTCTATAAATAGGAGGGAACCAAAGGTCCATGGGCTAGGGTTTTTTGGTAGCCACCTCCTATTCTCCTCTCCCTAAAGGAGCATCTTCGTAGTACTTATCGTGTGGATCATCGCTAGAGATGAGGATGCTTGACCTCCTTCATCCTCCCTATGGATCTATATGAATCTTAAGGATATACAATCTCTATAGGTATTATCTTTTCATATGCATAGTTTTGGAATTGTAGATTTGTTTTTATGCATCGATCTTCGCATGATGACGAAATCTTTTTTTATGAAAATCTAGGATGCTTTGTTTTCTATTTTTTCACTGCGCAAGTGATATCGCCCTTGGATTTCCCAATAGATTGACCATAGCCTAATGTGATCAAGCCTGAACTAGTGGGCCCAATCACTCATATCATGATCTATGTGTGCAACGACACATCTCCATGTCCTGTGATTATCCATCTCATCCTTATCTGTTCCGTCGACATCTTGGCATATCTCCATGCATTACGATTGTCCATCTTGGCCTCGTGGGTCCTCCTATTACCTCAACGCTCTTGTCGTACCTCCTCGTGTAATTATAACATAATCACAAGCATGTAGGCCTGATAATAAACAAGCAAAAAAATGGAGGTTCGTAAGCCCCAATAATAATAATTATTATAATATACACATACATCACATCATACGATCCATGATCGTCCGTCCACATCACACATCACTGTTAAGAAATCAAGGGGTGACATCATATGCATAGTGAAAGAATTGAAAAGAAAATCCTAGATTTCCACAAAAATGTTTCATCATCATGCGAAGATTAGTATACAAACACTCACGAAATTGAAAACTATGAATAGACAAAAATTCTGTTACATAGGGAGATCATATATCCTTGTATTTCTATAGATTTATGGGAGAGGATGAAGAAGGTCAATCGTCCTCCTCTCTAATAGTGATCCACACGATAGGGGCTATGAAGATGCTCATCAAATCGCTAAACAAATCTCCTTGTTATGCGCACCACACATTCAAGAAGGGGCCGACCCTTCTTGCTTTTCATATGCCCCAATTAGGGGCTGCTAGCTAAGGAGAAGAGAGGAAGAAGAGAATAAGAGGTGGCAGCTAAAAGAGCCCTAGCCTATGGGTCTTTGGTTCCCTCCTATTTATAGAAGTCTCATATCAACTTAACCCTAATGGATCCTGCCCTATTGGGTACTAGATCTCCATCCAACTACCCAAGCCTCTTAGATTTATAGATCTCTACCCAATAATCTCTCGTAGGCTCTTATTGGATCTCATTTATAAGATCCAATAATTCAGGGGCTTACTAGATATTCAATAAGATAGGTATTCTAGCGGATATCTCATATTCGAACCTCTACTCATCGCAGTACTGACCAAATGTATGTGACCCTCAAGGCCCAATATCGAGCTGGCTATAAGTTATACCTATTAGAACTCTTTCTGGCCCATTAAATTATTATCTTCATAATAATTCACTTGTCTCATCGACTACAAATGTATTATGCCACTACGCCACAGTCCCTAGATGATACAGAAAAATCCAATCCTTTGGACCTATCTGTCCTTTGTTATCATGTATCTATAGTCTCTCATCCATCTAATATCCTAGAGACCGTATTCCGGGCATGGTGCTATCATGCCCATGCAAAATCTACTCGAGTCTCACTCTAATCAAATCCTCCCAGAGAACTATTTCTCTTAATCAAAATAACCTTGGCCAGGGATTTGCCTAAGCAAGAATATATAAGATATTTCCCTCATGACACCGAGGGCAGAGGATCTTCTATCAACAATTAATTGCCCTTATAAGGTTGGCTGTCACTCCCAATGGCCGGTTGTGCTAGATCTAGAACTTCGAGACCCATAAGTCTAGTATTAAAGAGTGGAGTACTCATACATGACATCCTTAATGTCTTAAGTCTAAGAACTAGATATCTACTTAGACTACAAAATCACTATCTGACAATAAGGTATCATCAACCATCTAGCATCCCGTAAGCGGATCAATCAGTGAACTTATTCTCCAATGAGTACTTGTATTATATCCCTAGTGTCCCCACACAAGCAATTATAAGACCAACCACCTCCATCATATGGATGGGTATACAGTATATCAGTCTGTCTAGTTATCTCGATGTCCTTCTCGAGTAACCTATGATCGGGATTATTTAGAGTCTATGTTTAAAAGTGAATTAGTCTAATAGTCTCATGATCGTGATCTCATCACAATCTAATTCTCATTACATAATTATATAGATATCATAATATATACAACAAATAATATAAAGTCAAAAAAAATCAAACAAATAATAAGTAAAAAGAATATGTATGATATCATAAGTGTCATCACTCATATGATTGGCTTATAGGACACCTATGACTGGCAATCACATGTACACATTACTATGTAGAACTTCTAGATAATAATAATAATAATAAATTAAATTATTTAATTTATCATTCTGTGGCCTTTAGGGTATCTTACCCTAGGGTGCCTTATGCGACCACGAAACCCTAACCACTAGGGTTACCTCTACGACCAAGAATCCTTGGCCGCAGGACTATCTTGGGTGGCCAAGAATCCCTAGCTCTCAAGGTCTCCTCTATAGCCAGGAAACCCTAGCTGCCAAGTTGCCCCATGTGACCAAGAGTCCCTGGCCATAGTGTCACGGACAAATTATAAACAACTTGTCAAATGTAATGCTTATGCATGTCCATGTATTTTCAGTTTGTTCTTACTTGGTAAAGTATGTAAAGGGCTAGCCAAAAGTTTAACAACCCCATTTGAGTGAGTTTAGTGGCCGTTGTGGGCTTGTACATAAAATTGTATCACATAGGCACTTGCAACAGATTTCAGTCTGTAGTGGACCAATTTTATACCTTTGTTGTGCAATCGTTTTGAGCTTGTGATATCCATGGTTGGAACTTGCATTGGATATAAGGTGTTTGCTAAAACAGTTACTTATGGATCTTATGTGAAGCGCTTTCTCTGTCCCGTCTTTTCTTTTGTAGATCCTGAGGGATCATAGGAGGTTTCGAGGAGGCTAACCATTGCGGACAAACACGCAAGGATGCCGCATGACCTAGGCAAAACTAGCTAAGTCTGTGATAAATAGTATTAGAACGAGACAAGCACACATAGAAACACTTAGCATACAAACGTGGGGGACCTAGCAGGGCTATGTGAGGGCAGCCAACATGTGCGACCGTTTGGAGGAAACGAACATGGAGTTGTAGAGATGGGGTTACTTAGAGGAGTGAGCATCCAAGAATGACATTTAGAGGAATGACCAACCCTTCGCGCTAGAGGCATCACGAGGACCAATAAGCTAAGAAGAATGTATAGCGCATAAAGGTTGGGATGATTGAGTTCGAGCAATGGCTTGACGTGGCAACCAAACTTGACGGTGCTCGAGGCAAGTGGGGCGCTTGGTAAAGGATAAGACTGTGCAAGGCCGAGTGGGTTGTTCAGTGATCAAAAGAGTTGTGCAAAGCTAACAGAGATGAGAGAAATTACAAACTTAAGGAATTCGATACTCATAAAGGGCTTATATGCGGACGATGGATTATCTGTGGCCATCCCATGGCGACTGATGGTCAGTGCTATGGAGCATTGAAACTTTCTTTTCAGCATGAGAAGGATACGCCCGTAAGAGGCTGAAGTGTGTAGTAGGTTTAGCATATTGTTAGACCCAGAGGGGTGCAGTGGAAGCTGTATTGGCGAAATGTCACAATCTAGTAGATGCATTTACGAAGGCAGAATAATGTATAGTTTGTTCAGCAAGGCAGAGTGGTTTAAGGGGATGGTGGTCTCTGAAACTTCTAGAGGGAACAATGCGAAGAGAGAAATTACTCCAATAGGATAGATATCTAGGAGGAATAAGTTCCGGTTCTCTAGAGGGAGAATCATGTGCAACGGACCGTACATGTTGAGGAGGAGTACCTCAAGACAATAGCTCTATAAAGATCAACCGACCGAGCGAGTGACGAGGAGTTGTTGTATGATCTCGCAAAAGGTAATGCGTTGGTGGATGCATAGCAAGATCAAGTGAGAGAGCAACCTAAGGTAACATAAAGTGAAGGCATACTTAGAGCCAATATGGAGATCAGACTCAACAAAGGATTGACACATGGAATGGTAAGTGTGAGGGCCACCATTAACTCAATACAAATCGAGGAGCGGAGCAACTTAGGGGGTAACTTGGTGATGCACCCAAGTCGCATGAAGGGAATTAGCATAGAAGATGAAACATGGTGTAGAGTCTTGGAGCTTTCCTTAGACAGAGGTCAAGAACATGGACTCTTGTAAAGGCAGGAGCAGGATCATATTATTCCATGGGTTCCTTATTCTGATGGAGCAGACTCATCTTGTATGGTGCCAAAGTCAAAGGGAGCTTCGAAGCACATGCACCTTATCTTAGTGAAGCATTTGACGGAGGAACTAAGGCGACACAGCTTGCAGAGGTGAAGTTGGTGTTAGGAAACCTTGGCACAGGGCAAGAGGACATAGAGGTGGGTACTCTTGAAGAATATGCTATAGTACTACCATTTGAGTTGTCATGAGGGAAGCGGTGCGTAACGGAAAATTATGCTGGTAGGGGTAGAGGCCTAGGATCCAGACAGTGGAGCACCAATTTCAGTAAAGTCGAGAGACTTTAAGAGCTGCTAGGCGATGGACTCTCCTACAACTATGCTTCATCCGGGTGTGACCCGAGAGTGGGTGGACGAAGGTTGATTGCCAAAAGAGCGAACATAATCGAAGGTTGTAGAGGCCCTACGATATGTTGACGGAGGCCACACATGGAGAGATTGTAGTTCGAGTTCACACCACAAGAATCAAAATGCAAGGGGATGTCACCAGGAGGCAACATGGTGTAGCGGATCATGGTGGAACAGTTCGAGGCAATGCGACACACACAAGACTTGTCCCATGAGGGATAAGATCATATAGAGGTATGATCGGGAGCACTACTAGGAGCTCCATTTCGATTAACAACATGATAGCAAGAAGGGCTATGGATTCAACGAGCGAATGCCATGGTACTATAGAGGCTGGTCTTCCGCGCATGCATCGAATGTTGCATTGAATGAAAGCCTTGGGCATTAGCATATGGGGGATATGCACTTCCAAGGGAGAAGTTTAGATGTAAGTACCAGTGAGTCCCATGGGGAGACTGGATCATACAGAGGCATGATCAGAACGACTGAAGAATTAGACAACTTTAGAGATAACATTCGCTTAAGAGAGCCCGATAAGTCAGAGGACAAGGTCGAGTAAGAGAACGTTACGACCAACGAAGCTAAGGAAAATAGAATCGACATAAGACCTGCAACATGATGGTGGAGGTCATGCATGGGAGTTACAGTCTATCTTTCCATCGACTAAAGGGAACTGTTCAGAGAACATAGAGGTGTAAAGTAGGTGGTCGAAAAAGGGTGAGAAAGCAATGACGAGTCCAAAGGGATTCATTTATCTATAAATTAAGCATCGGTTAGAATGAATGTGGACTCATAGGAGTCCTGTAGTGCCGTAGAGGCAGATTTATCGATTGCGAAGAAGAGACGTGGATGCGAGGCAATGGATTGTAGGGCCATGGGCATGGTAGCGCCATGAAACCATAGAAGCGGGACTTCTGTGGAGTCATCGATCCCTTACTCTCATGGAGAGAGAGCGCTTGGTCATGAAATGGGTGGTGGAGGAGGAGAATGTAGAGGCAGACTCCAAATACTAAGACAAGGCTGAAGGGTAGATGCCATAGAACTTCGTAAGAGTAGTGTCAGGGGGCTTCTCATCAAGATAGCCATAAGAAAAGGACTTCAGGTCGATGCAAGAGTGCTCGACTAGGGAACAAAGTAGGGAGTATGCATCTTTGCTACTCAGAGGAGTAGGCAATAGAAATGATGGAGAAGGCGGTTCAATCCCAAAGGCAATGAAATCTATCAAAGATTTGCTCCAAGTGGAGTGACAACTTCTTGCATTCCAGAAGTTTAATAGCATTGAGAAGGTGAATCAGTAGCTGACTCAACACAAGGATTGCAAACACTTCAAGTGCTTCGAAAGTGTGAGCTAAGAGCAGGCGAAGTCTAGTAACCAGCTTGACATATGGAGTACAACCTCGAGGAGGCGGGTGAAGTCTAGTAACCTTTGCCTTTTCAACTTTCAAGAGAATGGGTAAAATCGAGTACCCTAGTTCACTTAGTTATCCAATAGAGGAGCTATGCATAGATTGAAGACCCTTCTGTCATGCACTTAGCAAGAATTACCTAAGTGGTGAGGCACCCTTGCTGCAAGCCACCGACTTAGCTGAAGTTGCCTAAGTCAAGAATCGCCTTTGCACCCACTTCGATCGGACTTAGCTTGGATTGCCTAAGTCTTGAGGCACCTTTACGACATACGCGTCCGCAAAAGGTCAGCCGATGTCACGACCCTCAAAATATCGACAATATTTAAAAATTTTCATCACAACTATCCCAGGATCCAAACACACATTTGAGGTCACTAAGAAAACATTCAGATTAAAATCTCACCTCTATAGTCTACCAATTCATAACCCTATGCAATTCATAAACATACCACATGTCACTCGATAATTCATACAACCTGAACTCAACTCATCAAAATAATAACCGCAACATAAATTCACAAGTGGGGAAAGACTATGCAGTCACCAAACCAACGATTACCATAAGATCATATCATTACATGAATTTAACTTAACATTCTAAAATCCTATACATGAGGGATCCTTTATCTTACACAAAATCCACAGGTTTAGTTTCATCGTCACATTTCATAAGATGTAGAGTATCTTATACAACAAATACACATATGCTAACAAAGATCTGCCCAAAATCTTCTAAACTTTCCACCGCCTCAGCCCAATCTTAACATTTAAGCAAGCGATACGCTATCCTGAAAAATTTATCAACAAACGGGGTGAGCATAAAGAGCTCAGCAAGTGACTAACGTATCCATATCGAATAGTACAATTTCCAAAGAGATACAGTTTCAAAATACAAGTCAGAATATACGATTTTGTAGACAAAATATCATTAGGAGCAGAAACACAAAAGTCCTTTCAATCTTACATATTTGGTTCTGATGATGGGGCATAGAGTAATTGGAGCATATCAAGAATAAAGGAAACATATCGGAGCTTACAATGGCATATAAAATGTTCAAGCATATCAACGGCATATGGAACATTTCAAGCAAAATCATCGATGAATGAAGCATTTGAGCATATCAAAACAAATATCGCATGAAGCTCAAACGCCGTCCTTGACGTTGCAATCATATCATTCTTATCCAGAGCATGAACAGAAACAACACACCAAAACTCTGGATGTCATATCAAACATATAGAAGGTGTAGTGGGATCTCAGTCAGAATGTGATTCATCCATTTCTGAATGACCACCTGACAAAAGTCTCCCACGTCTGGGAGCTCCATCCACCCACGTCTAGGTGAAGTCAGAGGGGCCGGCAGAGCATCGCAGGCTCTAAGCACATACCCTTTACCATTTCTGGCAAAGGTCCATAATATCCCACATAGCGGGACCCCACATAGCGGGCAATAAGCGCATACCCTTTACCATTTCTGGCAAAGGTCCAGACAATCCCACACACCAGAGTACAAGAGGGCAGTTTTAACAATAAGTAGCATATATCGGAAGCACACGCGGGACAACAAAACGTGCATGTGCCTTTTCGAGACAATACGAAACAAAGAACAAATCTCTCGCAAATGTATTCAGATTTGAAATGAAATGAAAACAAGAGTGTACAGGGATTCCAAGCAATAATATTAGCTCAATTCTAATAAGAAGGTTAGACGAATTCAAATATCCAAAGGAACGGAACAGAATACGCGAAATCGACCAAAGCTCGATTTCGGACAGAATTCCAGTGGCACATCAAACAAATACTTCAGAATATCAATTATGCTCCAATACCCATAAGAAAGCTATGGTCGAACCATATATCAATCTATATTCTGATGGAACAAATTTCATATGAAACAGGTTTCCCAACACGGAGTTACCTTTGATTTGGTAACACATGGTCAAAAACACAATCCCTGTTTTGCAGAATTTATAGGGTCGGATTCAACAGATAATAGGGTAGGCTATTGAATTCCAAAATTTTCAAAATATATGTCAAAAGAAATATTTGCAAGTATAGTTTCAAATAAAATCAGTTTGGTACAAATCAGAAATTTTAACGGGGAGTTATAGGCATTTTAGTATTGACAGGTCAGAAATCTTGAACCCTATTTTACAGCGTCTATAGGCTCATTCGAAACAGATTCTTGGGTAAGTATTCGGTGTCCAAAATCTACAAAATCAGTTTCAAAAGGAAGATATAAGAGTCTAATTTCAAACAAATTAGTTCCTGTCCGAATTCACATTTTGTACTAAAACTTATAGCTGAAACAGTGTATAGGGGTCGGTTTATCGAAAAAACTTTAATCCATGGTTCGATGTCCAAGGGAGAGACATATCAGTTTCTAAAATAGGAATCCTTCAATTTATTTTGAATCAACATAAGAATCAGAGACTAAAAAAACAATAAATAGTGTAGGATGGGGTTAGAACACTTGCCTTTGAGAATTTTGACCTGAAGTGAAAAGATTAAAGCAAGAACCCTAAAAGCCCCAATTTTTTTTTTCCTCTTCTTCTTCTTCTTCTTCTTCTTCTTCTTTCTTTCTTTCTTTCTTTCCCTGATCACCCACGAGCTGCCTTCTCTGCTTCCTTAAGAACGAAGGCAGAGAGGCTTAAATGGTGAAATTTGTCATTTTGTGCATTTTGCAGTTCAATCCTTGTTTTTATCATATTCACGATTTGGTCCTTAGGGTTTACATATAGGTCCTCAGATTCTTTTTTTTTTTTTTGAACAGATCTCCCAAATCTTACAATTAAGTTACCTCTGTTTCATACTCTATTTCTTTTGTCAATTTAAACTAAATGCTTACATTATCACCAGAAATTTATACGAAAATTCGAAAATGAGGGGTGTTACAGCCGAGCTGCAACCTCGTGTAGCTCGGCTGACCCTTTGCGGACGCGTATGTCGCAAGGGCGCCTTAAGACTTAGGCAATCCAAGCTAAGTCCGATCGAAGTGGGCGCAAAGGCGATTCTTGACTTAGGCAACTTCAGCTAAATCGGTGGCTTACCGCAAGGGTGCCTCACCACTTAAGCAATTCTTGCTAAGTGCGTGACATTGTGCTATCAAAGCAGGCAAGCAATTTGAGCAAGCAACGAAGAAATTTCGTAATCTTGCCATGGTGAAACAGCGTGGTGAATCGAGCAAGATGGGGCAAGCCGAAATGTTGCCCCAAGCAGCTACAGGAGGGCTGCATGTGCAAACTCGCTCTCACGCTGCAGGAGTCACTCATGAGGAGCGGGGCAATGAGCATGAGGAGCGAGAAGTGGGCTGCTCGCCACGAGTGGAGGAGGCGCAATCTAGAGTGCCAACCAGAAGAAAGAGCCATAGAGAGAGGGTCACAGCGGTGGAAACCTGCTTGGATGTTCTTGAAGCGAGCTTCGATGAACTCTACCAAGGCCAAAGTAGGCTTCTTGGCATAGAGAGCTCGCAAGAAGAAGCTGAATCCTGGATCGATAAGGTTGAAGCTTTAGTCGACTGACTGATGGATGACACAAAGGACTCCGTGCAACATTTGCAAGAAATGGTGACGGAACTCACTTCCAAAGTGGCAATGCTCACAAGGGCATTGAATGCGGGGGGAAGCAACACCCACGTTGCACCAACATAAAGCTTTAGGGCACCCGACCCACATTGTTATGGGGGTGCTAGAGATGCGAAGGAGCTCGAGAATTTCCTGTTTGATATAGAACAGTACTTTCGAGCTACGAGGCCAGACTCTGAGGACACCAAAGTTTCGATAGCGACTATGTATCTGAACGGTGATGCAAAGCTTTGGTGGAGAACCTATTGGGAAGAGATTCAGCAAGGTCAGTGCCGAGTCGACACATGGGACGACTTGAAGCATGAGTTGAGAACTCAATTCCTACCCGAGAACACCGAGTTCATCGCAAGGAGGAAGTTGAGACAACTCGACCAAATGACTTCCATTCGAGACTATGTGAAGCAATTTTCTGCACTAATGTTGGACATTCAAGATATGTTTGAAAAAGATAAGCTGTTCAGCTTTCTTGATGGCCTGAAGCCATGGGCTCAACAGGAACTTCATCGACGGAATGTCATTGATTTAGTCGGAGCAATTGCAGCCGCAGAAAGGCTTACCGACTTTGCTTCTTCAGAGGACCCAAGGAAGAAGAAGCAGTCCACAGGAAATCACCAACCAAGGCACCCTCCTAGGAAGAAACCTAGGGGTGAACAAAGGAAGAAGAGTTTCCATAAGGGGCCGAACTCAAACGGCAGGGCCTCAAAACCTAGGAGATGTTTCTTGTGCGGAGGACCACATAGTGTATGGGAGTGCCCGCAAAAATAGGCACTCAATGCCTTGTCGGCTTCCATCAAACCCCCTAAGCCAGACAAGGGCAAGGTAGTTGCTCTCAGTTCGAGTAGCTCCGAGTCGGGCAGCGACGATGAGAAGTCACAAGGACCCCGAATGAGTGCGATGCGTTTGTTGAATGCATTGCGGGGTCAAGTGGGGGAGAACCTGAAGTCGAAGTAACAAAAAGCAGGAAGCAGTGAGCTGATGTATGTAAACATCAGACTCAATGGCCAAACCACCCGAGTAATGGTAGACACGGGTGCTACTCACAACTTCATCGCTGACCGAGAAGCAAAGCGGCTTGGGTTAATCTTAGAGAAGAACCCAAGTCGGATAAAGGCGGTTAACTCGGAGGCTAAGCGAATCTCTGGGCTAGCAAAGGGAGTCTCCATCAAGATCGGATCATGGAGCGGGCGCACAAACATGATGGCGGTGCCATTGGATGACTTCCAAGTGATTCTTGGAATGGAGTTCATGCATGCAGCAAAGTTGGTGCCGATGCCATTCCTAGACTCCATATGTCTAATGGGAGGTGACAACCCCTGTGTGGTTTCTATCACTCGAAGAGGAACTTAGGATCCCCAGCAACTATCAGTGTTGCAATTGAAGAAGGGTGTACGCAAAGGAGAGTTAACCTTTGTGGCTGCGATGAAGCTAGAAACACACGATGGGGAGGCCCGTAAAGAACCTGCTGTGGTGGCAAATGTCCTGAAGGAGTTCGAAGATGTTATGCCACCTGAGTTGCCGAAAACTCTGCCACCACGTAGAGGCGTGGATCATCTTATTGAGCTGGAGCCAGGAGTGAAGCCTCCAGCGAGACCACCATACCGCATGCCCCCTCCTAAGTTGGCAGAGCTCAGAAAGTAGTTAGATGAACTGCTAAGCGGTGGTCTCATCCGCAGTTCTAAAGTACCATTCGGAGCTCTAGTTCTCTTCCAGAAGAAACAAGATGGGAGTCTCCGACTATGCGTCGATTATCGAGCCCTTAACAAGGTAACTGTGAAGAACAAATATCCCATCCCTCTCATTGCGGACTTGTTCGACCAACTGGGCAAAGCAAAGTATTTCTCGAAACTCGACCTTCGGTCGGGGTATTGGCAGGTGCGTATTGCTGAAGGTGATGAAGCAAAGACTACCTGTGTGACCAAGTATGGAGCGTTTGAGTTCTTGGTGATGCCTTTCGACTTAACCAATACTCCAGCCACATTCTGTACTCTTATGAACCAGCTATTCAAGGAGTATCTAGACAAGTTTGTGGTTGTCTACTTAGACGATATCGTCGTCTACAGCCGAACACTTGAGGAGTATATTGAACATCTCCGAACAATCTTCAAAGTTCTCAGGGAGAATTCTTTGTTCGTAAAAAGAGAGAAGTGCTACTTTGCTCAGAAAGAGATCTTATTCTTGGGGCATCGGATCGGCGACGGTTCCATTCAGATGGATAAAGCAAAGGTGCAAGCAGTTGTGGACTGGCAAACTCCAAAGAAGGTGCCTGAACTGAGATCCTTCCTTGGGTTTGTGAACTACTATCGACGCTTCATACTGGGGTATTCGAAGCGCGCAACTCCACTAATAGAGTTGCTGAAGAAAGAGCAGCCTTGGAGATGGTCCGACAAATGTGAAGCAGCATTCCAAGACCTAAAGGCTGCCATTCTGGAAGAACCAGTGCTCAAATTGCCAGACTATGGGAAGCCCTTCGAAGTCCATACAGATGCTTCAGACTTCGCTATTGGGGGAGTACTTATGCAGGAGGTCCATCCGGTGGCCTATGAAAGCCATAAGCTCAACGAGACCGAGCGGCGGTATCCTGTGCACGAGAAGGAGATGACAGCGGTGATCCACTGCTTATGAGTGTGGTGACACTACCTTCTCGGATCGTGATTTATACTGAGAACAGACAACATCGCTTTGAGTTACTTTTAGACTCAAAAGAAACTCTCCCCAAAGCAGGCACGATGGCAGGAATTCCTGGCGGAATTTAACATGGCAATGGAGTACAAACCCGGAAGAGCAAATGTCGTAGCTGATGCCTTGAGTCAAAAAGTAGAGGCCGTGAATGCTATGCAACAAGAGGGCAGAGGCCAAACAAGTCAGTTGCAATCCAACTTCCTTTCCCGAATCAAGGATGGACTGTACAGTGATCCCCAAGCAGTAACCTTGATGCAATTGATCCAAGAAGGCAAGGCACGATGATTTTGGGTCTAAGAGGGACTCATCTACACCAAAGGAAATAGAGTTTATGTTCCTCGGGTGGATAATCTGAGGCATGAGCTTTTGAAGGAGTGTCATGATTCCCTTTAGGCAGGACATCCGGGTATTCATCGAACATTGGCTCTCATGGAGAGGGCCTTCTATTGGCCAAAGATGGGGATGGATGTGGAGGAATATGTTCGGACGTGCCTAACTTGTCAATAAGACAAAGTGGAGCAACGGAAACCGGTGGGACATTTAGAGCCGTTGCCTGTACCAGAAAGGCCGTGGGAGAGCATTTCTCTAGACTTCATATCTAGCTTACCGGCAGTAGGGGGACTCGGATCGATACTTGTGGTGGTCGACCGATTTTCGAAGTATGCAACCTTCATTGCCGCACCCCTACACTATTCAGTAGAGGAAGCGGCGAAGCTAATGATGAAGAATATGGTGAAGTATTGGGGAGTCCCGCACAATATTATAAGTGATCGAGATGCTCGATTTCTGGGACGATTCTGGACTGAGTTGTTCAAATTGTTGGGATCGAAGCTATACTTCTCCACAGGCCTCCACCCCCAGACGGATGGCCAAACTGAGAGAATAAACTTGCTTCTACAGCAATATCTTCGGCACTACGTGAGTGCCAACCAACGAGATTGGGTGAAGTTGTTGGACATAGCCCAATTCTCCTACAACCTGCAGCGGAGCTCTGCATCCAACAAGAGCCCCTTTGAGATCATCACTGGACAACAGCCGTCGACTCCTCACACTTTGGCCATTGGATATACAGGGAGTAGTCCGTCCGCATATCACTTGGCAAAAGAATGACATCGAAATGCAAATATTGCGCGGGCCTACTTGGAGAAGGCGGCCAGAAAGATGAAGAAGTGGGCAGACTTGGGAAGGCGACCTCAGGAATACAAAGTCGACGATTTGATGTTGGTGAAGCTCCAACCAGCGTCACTCCAATTCTTTAGAAATAAGGTGCATAAAGGATTGGTGTGCAAGTATGATGGCCCCTTCCCAATTATCAGTAGGGTGGGCAATGTTTCCTACAAGTTGCAACTGCCGACGTAGCTCAAGATTCAAAATGTTTTCCATGCCAGCAACTTGAAAGCCTATCACTCCGATCCGCAAGATGCTTCTCGAGGTGTTTCAACTTGTCAACCTCCCACCAGAGCTTCCTACAAGAAGCGAGTTGAAACCATTTTAGCAGATCGTAGGATAAGGCTACCCAATGGAGCTGAACAGATTGAATACTTGGTGAAGTGGTGAAAACTTCCCAAAACCGAAGCCAGTTGGGAGCCAGAAGACACCCTTCGATATGAAGAAGCAACTATCCAAGCCTACCAAAGAGTGTCAATGAGGGCATCGATAGCTTAAGTGGGGGAGAATGTCACGAACGGTCATCGCACACTCGCAGCAACTTCGTTCAACGTTCCGTTCGTCGCTTGCCCATGCTTGTACATATCCTTGGCAGCCTGTTTTGCCATGTTTTGGTGTGTTTTTCCTTGTAAAAATGTAGGAAACAGCAGCTACAGTGTAGCAGAACGATCGCTCGCTGCATCTGCCCAGAAACTCAAAAACAGCTCCGTTTTCGTGTGCCACGGGCTGATTTCTGCAACCCGTGGCCACGAAAATTTTTGTCAGCCATCTCAGCACCCTAGAACCCCCCGGGTGGCACATGGCTGGATGGGGCTTCAGTATAGTGTCGGGCGTTGAACACTTTCACAAGTTTGCATATCAACTTGACGGAAACTTGCCTTCGCGTCCGGCACTTGGGGAGTAGTTATTTGCGGACTTACAAATGCTCATTCACCCCTCTAAAGTCTTTGTTTTCCTCCTCTCTTTCTCTGCTTTCTTGCACTCCAAGTGCTCACTCAATTGCTTGTAAAGCTTCCCTCTTCGTGAGATGTCGAGACTTGTCCGCCGCTCGGTCCAACAACTAATCAACTTCTCTTTTTATAGGTCCTACGGGAACTGCACGAGGTTGCAGCTCGGCTGACCCTTTGCGGATGCGTATGTCGCAAGGGCGCCTCAAGACTTAGGCAATCCAAGCTAAGTCCGATCGAAGTGGGCGCAAAGGCGATTCTTGACTTAGGCAACTTCAGCTAAGTCGGTGGCTTGCCGCAATGGTGCCTCACCACTTAGGCAATTCTTGCTAAGTGCGTGACACTTCGAAGAAACTAATGAAAGACAACAGTTGTCAAGTCCTCACCGATGGTGATCAGTGCTACTATGAGTAAATTGTTTGCTTCATTTCCAAATGGAATGCCAATCAAAAGCAGAAGTAATGCGAACCTACTTGGATGAGACAACTAAATGGAAGAAGATTCGATCGATAAATTTTACAGTGGAAGGACCTGAAAACTTCAAAGTTTGTGAGGCGATGCTTGTTAAAACTCTAACAAGCATCCACCTAGTTCGAGTGATAAGAGACATTTAAAGACTAGTGCATATCAAGGATGATCTTTTCCTTCACTTAAAGAATCTACATGAACCAGCAAGGAACAATACAACTCAACCGACCCCACACTAGAGTTAGAGTCATTGATGAGTTGAAGCAGCATAGCAGATCAAAGTTTGACTACTTAATAATAATAGTTGAGTGTAGTTGGGAGCCACGATGGCACATCATAGTAGGAGCAGAAGATTGAAGATTCAGCAAAGGTGAGGAGTTGCAGCGTCAACGAAGGCTTCGACGACGACGTCAAAGAAATAAGTGGGGAAGAATGTCATAGACAAATTGTAACTTGTCAAATATAAAACTTATGCATGTCCGTGTCTTTTCGGTTTATTCTTACTTTGTGAAGTATGTAACGGGCTAGCCAAAAGCTTAACAGCCCTATTTGAGTGAGTTTAGTGGTCGTTGTGGGCTTGTACATAAAGTTGTTACTAGTCATATGTGCCCTGCAAGCCAATCACATGAGTGTGTTAGAACCCTCCGCGGATTCTAAGCTTGGGGTTGATCTCTATAGGGGATCGGCCTCCTTGGAACTCTATAGGGGTTCCTTTCTCCAAGTTGCTGCTCAAAGGCAGCTAAAAGATTGATCTCTTCATTAATTAAAAGAGGATGAATACATGGCTATTTATAGGGCTTCTAAGCCCCAACTCCTAATAGGACTCTTACTCAAGACTTCTACTTCTAACCAACTTCTAATTAGGACTCCTTCTCTAGTAGGATTCCAAATTCTAATAGGACTTTTTTCCTAATAGGACTTCTACTTCTAATAGGACTCTTTTCCTAATAGGACTCTTTTCCTAATAGGACTCCTACTTCTAATAGGACTCTTTTCCTAATAGAACTCCTACTTCTAATAGGACTCTTTCTCTAATAGGACTCCTTTTCTAAGAAGCAACCTAACCCTAACCTAGCCGGCCTCTTCACCTCTTTAATAGGGGTCGGCTAGATAGGATTTACATGAAGGCCCTTATCAATAAAATTAAATTAGGACTCTCATAGCTAGAGTCCTAACAGACCCGCCCTCTTCAAATCAGCCTTGTCCTCGAGGCTGATGTTCTATGAATTCTGGGAATTTAATCTTCAAGTCGTTGTAGTTCTTCCAAGTGGCATCTTTTGCTAGTAGGTTTGCCCACTGTATTAACACTTCAGTAGTAGGTCATCGTCATCGAGTCACGATCCGTCGATCAATAATGGCACTTGGTTGGGTCTGGAGCTCTCCTTGGGTAGTTATATTTGGTAGATGGCTTTGGGCTGTCTCGTGTTATCCCAACTTAAGCTTTAAACACGATACATGGAAGACTGGATGGATTTGGGAGCTGGCGGGTAAGTCCAATCTGTATGCTACTGCTCCGATGTGCTCCAAGAAATATTTTAGGCTTTTATGGTCGGTCTTGACATGAAAGCGTCACCCAATTAAGTACGGTCTCTATTTGGACACCGCATGCACAATCGCGAGCATCTCCTTGTCGTAAATAGTCATCTTGATATGGGAAGGAGATAACGTCTTACTAGTATAAGTGAGGGGTCAGCCATCTTGCATTAGTACAGCACCAATTCCTACTCCGGAGGCATCAGCTTCAATAATAAAAGTCTTATCGAAGTCGAGTAATGCTAGTACTGGCGTTGTTATCATTGCGACTTTAAGTTCGTTGAAGGCGATGGTGGCTTTGTCCGACCACTGGAAAGCATCTTTTTTTAGCAAGGAAGTAAGGGGTGCACTGATCTTTCCATAGTCTTTCACGAACTTACAGTAGTAACCTGTTAAACCGAGAAAGCCGCGTAGTGATTTTATGTTCCTCGGGGTTGGCCAGTTCTGCATTGCTTCAATTTTGGAGGGGTCCACTACCACCCCTTCCTCTAATATGATATGCCCAAGATATTCCACCTTTTGTTGAAGAAAGCTACACTTCGTTTTTTTGACAAAAAGAACATGTTCTCGTAAAATTGTCAAAATAAGTCGTAAGTGCTGAATATGACTTTCAAGAGAAGGGCTGTAAATAAGGATATCGTCAAAGAAAACTAGCACAAACTTTCGAAGATAACTCTGAAAATATCATTCATAAGGCTCTGGAAGGTGGAGGGAGCATTGGTGAGACCAAAGGGTATTACCAGAAATTCATAGTGACCGTTGTGCGTTCGAAAGACAGTTTTCGGTATGTCTTCTTCGCACACTCGTATTTGATGATACCCGAATCGAAGGTCCAACTTTGGGAAGACTTGTGCTCCCTTTAATTTATCAAGCAATTTATCTACTACTGGAATAGGATACTTGTCCTTGATGGTTATGTCGTTGAGAGCTCGGTAATCAATGCACATTCGTCATGTTCCGTCTTTCTTTCGTACAAGGAGCACTAGTGAAGAGTAGGGGTTGCAACTTGGCCGAATAACTCTTATTTCAAGCATCTCTTTTATAATCCTTTCTATTTCATCTTTTTGGAGATATGGATACTAATATGGTAGAGTATTTGCTAGAGGTTTCCTTGGAAGAATCGGTATACGATGATCGTGCCGGCGGTTAGGAGGTAGGCTGCGTGGTTCGTCAAATATATCTGAAAATTTAGCAAGCAAGGGAAGTAGGTTTAGATCTTCAAATTTGGTTGGCTCTCCCTTAGATTGCTGCTTAAGTTGTACCAAAAAGCCACTGCATGCTTTGTGTAAAACTTTCTCCATTCATTGTGTGCAAATTGTCGTTACGTCACCCCCACGTTTCCCGTACAGTATCACCTGTTTCCCCTTGCTGTAAAATTTTATAATTAATTTCAAAAAATTTCAGAAAACATCACCTAATATTGTCAATCATTCGATGCCAAGCACGACCTCATAATCATCGAGAG
This sequence comes from Musa beccarii, assembly GCA_024322285.1. Classification (NCBI taxonomy): domain Eukaryota; kingdom Viridiplantae; phylum Streptophyta; class Magnoliopsida; order Zingiberales; family Musaceae; genus Musa; species Musa beccarii. The sequence goes on from CM044394.1 coordinate 32,178,633, forward strand.
AGGAGGAAAAAATCTGCAATTATCTCTTGGTCCTGCAGTAACAGTTTCACCCGTGGGCACTTACGATCACACTTCAAAATTCATCCATCTATGACTTTAACATCGAACCTGCTGCAATTCTCAATAGGTAAGGCCATCCTGACAGCAACCTTGCTGTTCATAAAATTATTAGTGCTCCCGGTGCCAATAAGAATGGTGATCGATTGTTGCTACAGAAATCCTCCCACTTTCATTGTTTGCGGGTTCGCGTAATCGGCAAGGGCATGCATCATAATATCAATTGGCTGCTTGTTAGGACTCTAGCTATGAGAGTCCTAATTTAGTTTCATTGATAAGGGCATTCATATAAATCCTATCTAGCCGACCCTTATTAAAGAGGTCAAGAGGCCGGCTAGGTTAGGGTTAGGTCTTAGGAAAAGAGTCCTATTAGGAAAAGAATCCTATTAGAAGTAGGAATCCTATTAGGAAAAGAGTCATATTAGAAGTAGGAGTCCTATTAGGAAAAGAGTCCTATTAGAAGTAGAAGTCCTATTAGGTAAAAAGTCCTATTAGAATTAGGAATCCTACTAGAGAAAGAGTCCTAATTAGAAGTTGGTGAGAAGTAGGAGTCTTGAGTAAGAGTCCTATTAGGAGTTGAGGCTTAGAAGCCCTATAAATAGCCATGTATTCATCCTCTTTAATTAATGAATAGATCAATCCTTTAGCAGCCTTTGTGCAGCAACTTGGAGGAAGGAACCCCTATAGAGTTCCAAGGAGGCCAATCCCCTATAGAGATCAACCCCAAGCTTAGAATCCGCGGAGGGTTCTAACACTTGGTATCAGAGCAGCGTTCTTGGCGTCTCGCTGCCCTTCCACAGCCATCCACCAGCCCTCCACAACCGCGCAAAGCAATTCCCACAATTGCTTAGAAGATCATCGCTGAATTCCGCCATCATCTCCACCACCGTAGATCATCCTTTGATCTTCCCGTGAATTGCAATAGGTTCTAGTTATCTACCCTACTGCTGCTGCAATTTAGTTATCCTTATTCAAAAAATATAAAATAATTCGTTCCTATAATTGCTGCATAAACTTTTCGTCGTAAAGTTTTCATCTCTACAACGAAAGTCGCACTGCAGAATTTCAGCCGCATAGCACTGCCTTTTTGATCTTGCTACTACATTTTTTTCTATCCAAATCTCTATGAAATTTTTACGGTGGCTTTGAAACTTCCTAATAGTGGTTTTTCCTTTGGTTTTGTCGAAAAAAACTCAATAAAAACCACTTATCTTTTACGTCCAATCTGCTGCACTTTAGATGTAAAAATCTGCTATAATACCTCTCCGTGATTCTCAATTTTGCCAAACCTCTTGCTGTCATTTCTTCCTACGAAATGTTTTACAGTATTACCTCTTCCTTATCAGTAGATCCCCTTTGAGTTTACTTGAATCTCTTTTGAAAATTTCTGGAAAAATTACATCTTTACTGCTGGAATTTTTTCGGCGAAAAATCTGGTATTGCACCTTGGTCCTTTTTTCTTCTCCGTAACCTACCAAACCCTAGCCACCTTGCTGCCACAAACCAAGACATCTTTAGGGCATCCCTCTAGCCTCAAGATGCAGCCATCATAACCTAGTTTCATTACCCTAACAGCATCAAAAACCACAGCCCAAAACAGTAAACCATTATAGCTGAACCCTTCAATCACCGATCTATTGTCCGAACCTTCCACCACCCCATGCCATTAACCCATCAACAGAAAAAAGACAAGGGCATCTCTGATCTACAGACATATGCTATGGCTTCCCAAGATCCAATTGATGCCAAATTTGAAGCATGAGAATCTCGGATTGAATCACGGCTTGAATCACGCTTGGAAGACAAATTGCGCGCTTTGTTTGCAGAATTCAGAATTGGACAACCATCGAGTCCAACCAAACTGCAGCAAGGAGAGAATTTAGAAAGGACCCTAGAGAAGGAGGGACAGCCCTCGGACGTGCTTCAGCCATGCATGAGGGTGGACTTCCCACGATGGGAAGAAGGAGACCCAGCGGGGTGGATTTCGCGCGCAGAACGTTACTTTCGCTACTACCGAACGTCGGATAATGCTATGGTGGAGATTGCTGTCATCCACCTTGAAGGAGATGCTATTCAATGGTAGAATTGGCTAGAATATAATCATGGGGCTCCGACATGGAATCAATTTAAGAATGCACTACTGAACCATTTTGGACCTACGGAGTATGAAAATATCAACAGCCAACTCGCAAAGATTCAACAAACCTCTACGATTCAAGAGTACCAAACTAGGTTTGAGAAGCTATCTTACCTTGCTCATGATTGGACTGACCGTCAATTGTTAGGAACTTTTATCGAAGGACTCAAGCCAGAGATAAAAGGGGAAGTTAAGGCACGACAGCCCCATACCGTGATGGCTGCGATTTCTTTTGCCCGAATACAAGAAGAACGACTCAACCAAGATTCTTGAAGGATGAGAACCACTCCTAGAACCTCAACATATAAACCCCCTTCTGCTTCTAGCCATCCTTCGCTGCCCAAAAAATTGACAAGAGAAGAACTTTGTGATCGATCAGCAAAGGGTCTTTGTTGGCATTGCGACGAGCCGTGGAACCGCGATCATCGCTACAAAAGGGGCCGCCTCCTATTGATTGAACCTCTTGAAGACAGGGAGGAGGAGGTCCAGGAGCATGAGGAAGAGGTCACGGATGAAGAACAGCAGCCAATTGATATTACGATGCATGCCCTTGTCAGTTATGCAAACCCGTAAACAATGAAAGTGGGAGGATTTCTGAAGCAACAACGAATCACCGTTCTTATTGACACCGGGAGCACTAATAATTTTATGAACAGCAAGGTTGCTGTCCAGATGGCCTTACCTATTGAGAATTGCAGCAGGTTCAATGTTAAATTCGCAGATGGACGAATTTTGAAGTGTGATCGTATGTACCCACGGGTGAAACTGTTGCTGCAGGACCAAGAGATAATTGCAGATTTTTTCCTCCTCTCTCTCGATGATTATAAGGTCATGCTTGGCATCGAATGGTTGACAACATTAGGTGATGCTTCCTGGAATTTTTTGAAATTAATTATGAAATTTTACAGCAATGGGAACAGGTGATACTGTACGGGAAACGTGGGGGTGACGTAATGATAATTTGCACACAACGAATGGAGAAAGTTATGCACAAAGCATGCAGCGGCTTTTTAGTACAACTTAAGCAGCAAAAATGGGTAACAAAGCTTCTTGGATATGATTATGAAATAACTTACAAAAAAGGGAAAGATAATGTTGTTGCAGATGCGCTTTCACGGCTACCCGAGCAAGCTGAATTTTTGGCTATTTCACTTCCGACCAACGACTTCCTTGAGGATATTAGGAGGGAATAGCAAGATAATCTGGAAATGAGTAAAATCATAAAAAAATAAAAGGAAGCACCAAGCTCTATGGCTCATTACAGTTGGGACTCAAAGGACTTGCGATATAAAGGACGCATTGTGCTTGTGCCAAATTCTACTTGCATAAAGACCATCCTTCAAGAGATGCATTCCACACCTGCACTGGGCACTCTGGGTTCCTTAGAACCTATAAAAGAATTAAGCAAAATTTTTATTGGATAGGGATGAAAAATATTATTGCTGAATTTGTAGCACAATGTGATATATGTCAACGACACAAAGGTGAGACAGTGGCAAGTCCTAGAAGGTTACAACCTCTACCCATCCCAAAATCAATATAGACTGATATATCAATGGATTTCATCGAAGGGCTTCCCTCCTCACAAGAAAAAGGTATAATTTTTGTCGTGGTTGATCGCCTTACAAAGTATGCTCACTTTTGTACCATCCGTAATCCCTACACTGCTTCTAGTATTGCTCGAATCTTTATGGAGAATATTGTAAAATTACATGAGATGCCGAGATCTATTGTAAGTGATCGTGATAGGGTCTTCACGAGCAAATTTTGGACAGAGTTATTCCAGATGCAAGGCACTAAATTAAAGATGAGTACGGCATATGAACCACAAACCGACGGCCAAACTGAAGTGGTGAACAGATGCTTGGAGACATACCTTAGATGCTTCACCAATGACCGACCAAAAGAATGGACAAAGTGGCTTCCCTGGGCCGAGTGGTGGTATAATACAACTTATCATTCCTCCACAAAATGTACTCCCTATGAGGCCATGTATGGCCGACCCCCCTGTAATTCCAAAATATATGTTGGGCACCTCTAAAGTAGAACAAGTAGACAGAGAACTACAAGATAGAGACAAAATGCTGAAGTTGCTAAAAGATAATCTCACTGCAGCACAAGCAAGGATGAAAAAGCAATATGATCAACACAGAGGTGAAAAAGAATTTTCAGTAGGAGATTGGGTCTTCCTACGGCTCCAGCCATACAAGCAAACATTAATTCAAACCAAAGCGTCTATGAAGCTTTCACTTCGGTTCTATAGACCCTACCAGATTTTGGAGCTCATCGGAGCAGTAGCATACAGATTGGACTTACCCGCCAGCTCCCGAATCCATCCAGTCTTCCATGTATCATGTTTCAAGCTCAAGTTGGGACAACACGAAGCCATCTACCAAATATAACTACCCAAAGAGAGCTCCAGACCTAACCAAGTACCATTATTGATCGACAAATCGTGACTCGACGATGACGACCTGCTACTGAAGTGTTAATACAGTGGGCAAACCTACCAGTAGAAGATGCCACTTGGGAGAACTACGATGACTTGAAGATCAAATTCTCAGAATTCATGGAACGTTAGCCTCGAGGACAAGGCTGATTTAAAGAGGCGGGTGCATTGGGACTCTAGCTATGAGAGTCCTAATTTAGTTTCATTGATAAGGGCATTCATGTAAATCCTATCTAGCCGACCCTTATTAAAGAGGTGAAGCGGCCAGCTAGGTTAGGGTTAGGTCTTAGGAAAAGAGTCCTATTAGAAGTAGGAGTCCTATTAGAAAAAGAGTCATATTAGAAGTAGAAGTCCTATTAGGTAAAAAGTCCTATTAGAATTAGGAATCCTACTAGAGAATGAGTCCTAATTAGAAGTTGGTGAGAAGTAGGAGTCTTGAGTAAGAGTCCTATTAGGAGTTGGGGCTTACAAGCCCTATAAATAGCCATGTATTCATCCTCTTTAATCAATGAATAGATCAATCCTTTAGTAGCCTTTGTGTAGCAACTTGGAGGAAGGAACCCCTATAGAGTTCCAAGGAGGCCGATCCCCTATAGAGATCAACCCCAAGCTTAGAATCCACGGAGGGTTCTAACACTGCTGTTCTTCATCCGTGACCTCTTCCTCATGCTCTTGGATCTCCTCCTCCATGTCTTCAAGAGGTTCAATTAATAGGAGGTGGCCCCTTTTGCAGCGATGATCGTGGTTCCACGGCTCGTCGCAATGCCAACAAAGGCCCTTTGCTGATCGGTCACGTAGTTCTTCTCTTGTCAATTTTTTGGGCAGCGAAAGATGGCTGGGAGCAGAAGGGGGTTTATATATTGAGGTTCTAGGAGTGGTTCTCATCCTCCGAGCATCTTGGTTGAGTCATTCTTCTTGTATTCGGGCAAGAGAAATCGCAGCCATCACGGTACGGGGCTGTCGCGCCTTAACTTCCCTTTTTATCTCTGGCTTGAGTCCTTCGATAAATGTTCCTAATAATTAACGGTTAGTCCAATCATGAGCAAAGTAGGATAGCTTCTCAAACCTGGTTTGGTACTCTTGAATCGTAAAGGTTTGTCGAATCTTTGTGAGTTGGCCGTCGATATTTTCATACTCCGTAGGTCCGAAATGGTTCAGCAGTGCATTCTTAAATTGATTCCATGTCAGAGCCCCATGATTATATTCTAGCCAATTCTACCATTGAATAGCATCTCCTTCAAGGTGGATGACAGCAATCTCCACCATAGCATTATCCGACGTTTGGTAGTAGCAAAAGTAACGTTCTGCGCATGAAATCCACCCCGTTGGGCCTCCTTCTTCTCATCGTGGGAAGTCCACCCTCATGTGTGGCTGAAGCATGTCCGAGAGCTGTCCCTCCTTCTCTGGGGTCCTTTCTAAATCCTCTCCTTGCTGTAGTTTGGTTGGACTCGATGGTTGTCCAATTTTGAATTCTGCAAACAAAGTGCGCAATTTGTCTTCCAAGCACGATTCAAGCCGTGATTCAATCTGAGATTCCCATGCTTCAAATTTGGCATCAATTGGATCTTGAGAAGCCATAGCATATGTCTGTAGATTAGAGATGCCCTTGTCTTTTTTCTGTTGATGGGTTAATGGCATGGGGTGGTGGAAAGTTCGGACAATAGATCGGTGATTGAAGGGTTCAGCTGTAATAGTTTACTATTTTGGGCTATGGTTTTTGATGCTATTAGGGTTATGAAATAAAGTTATGATGGCTGCATCTTGAGGCTAGAGGGATACCCTAAAGATGTCTTGGCTTGTGGCAGCAAGGTGGCTAGGGTTTGGTAGGTTACGGAGAAGAAAAAAGGACAGGTGCAATACCAGATTTTTCACCGAAAAAATTCCAATAGTAAAGATGTAATTTTTTCCAGAAATTTTCAAAAGAGATTTAAGTAAAACTCAAAAGGGGTCTACTGATAAGGAAGAGGTAATACTGTAAAAAATTTCGTAGGAAGAAACGATAGCAAGAGGTTTGACAAAATTGAGAATCACGGAGAGGTATTATAGCAGATTTTTATGTCTAAAGTGTAATAGTTTGGACGTAAAAGATAAGTGGTTTATATTGAGAATTTTTCGACAAAACCAAAGGAAAAACTACTGTTAGGAAGTGTCAAAGCTGTCGTAAAAATTTCATAGAGATTTGGATAGAAAAAATATAGTAGCAAGATCAAAAAGGTAGTGCTATGCGGTTGAAATTCTGCAGTGCGACTTTCGTTGTAGAGATGAAAACTTTACGACGAAAAGTTTATGCAGCAATATAGGAACGAATTTTTTAGATTTTTTGAATAAGGATAACTAAATTGCAGCAGCAGTAAGGTAGATAAATAGAACCTGTTGTAATTCACGGGAAGATCAAAGGATGATCTACGGTGGTAGAGATGACGGGGGAATTCAGCGATGATCTTCTAAGCAATTGTGGGAATTGCTTTAAGCGGTTGTGGAGGGCTAGTGGATGGCTGTGGAAGGGCAGCAAGATGCCAAGAACGCTGCTCTGATACCAAGTGTTAGAACCCTCCGTGGATTCTAAGCTTGGGGTTGATCTCTATAGGGGATCGGCCTCCTTGGAACTCTATAGGGGTTCCTTCCTCCAAGTTGCTGCGCAAAGGCTGCTAAAAGATTAATCTCATCATTAATTAAAAGAGAATAAATACATGGCTATTTATAGGGCTTCTAAGCCCCAACTCCTAATAGGACTCTTACTCAAGACTCCTACTTCTAACCAACTTCTAATTAGGACTCCTTTAGTAGGATTCCTAATTCTAATAGGACTTTTTCCCTAATAGGACTTCTACTTCTAATAGGACTCTTTTCCTAATAGGACTCCTACTTCTAATAGGACTCTTTTCCTAATAGAACTCCTACTTCTAATAGGACTCTTTCTCTAATAGCACTCCTTTTCTAAGAAGCAACCTAACCCTAACCTAGCCGACCTCTTCACCTCTTTAATAGGGGTCGACTAGATAGGATTTACATGAATGCCCTTATCAATGAAACTAAATTAGGACTCTCATAGCTAGAGTTCTAACTGAGTGATGGCACTTGTGACTTGATATGCACTTTTTCTCTTTGTGTATTATTAGGCGTTTTATCACTTTATCTTGTATGTTGCATATATTGTGATGTCCTTAGATCTGTGTAATGGGAATTGGATCATGATGAGATCATGATAATGAAACCGATTTACCTTTAAATATAGACCCTAAATTATCCTGGTCATAGGTTACTCGAGAAGAATATCGATATAACCGGATAGACTAGTGTGCTATATACCCGTCTATATGATGGAGGTGGCTGGTCTCATAGCTACTCATGTGGGGACACTAAGGGTACAGTGCAGGTACTCATTGGGGAATGAGTTTACTGATTGATCCGCCTACGGAATGCTGGATGGTTATTGATACCTCACGTCAGATAGTGATTCCGTAGTCCCAATAGTGTATCTGGTCCTTAGACTTGAGACACCAAGGATGTCCTGTATGAGTACTCCTGATAAAACCCTAAAGGAATTCTATGAAGATTGATCTTTGAGAGGGATCAACCCTTAGAACGCTTTAGGGGTTCCACCCTCCAAGTCGCCGGGTGGCTGCAATTATAGATTGATATTTCTTGTTCCAAAGAGGTGGAGGCTACAAGCTTATATAGAGCTCCAAACCCTAGCTCTAGGGGCTGCTTCCTAAGTGAACTACCCAATTTACCTTCACCTTTAGCCGACCGGCTCAGTAACAAGGGGGGCGATGGCTAAGAGGCCCAATAGCCCAAATATAAACCCTAGCCTCTCTTCTTTATAGGATAGAGGTGACTATGTGGGATTTATTACACTCACAGGTTTTTTATTAGTTGCTACTTGGTTGAGTAGGACCCAACCCTACTAGGGTCCTATCAAGCCCGCCCTCTTCCAATCAGCCTTGTCCTCAAGGCTGAGATTCCGTGAATTCAGGGAACTGGGTCTTCAACTCCTCATATGATTCCCATGTGGCATCTTCGGGTAGTAAATTATTACAATACACTAGTACTTCAGTAGAGGGACGTCGACGATGCATGATGATTCTGTGATCGAGAATGGCTTACGGCTGGGCTTGGCTATATCCATCATTAGTGGTATTGGGCAGTTGAATCTAGGGTAACTCGTGTTCTCCCAACTTGGGCTTCAAGCATGACACATGGAAGACAGGGTGAATTTTGGCATCCTCAGGCAATTTAAGTCTATACGCCACAGCTCCAATACGCTCTATGATCTGATAGGGCCCATAAAAATGTGGAGATAGCTTCATGGAGGCTCGTGAGTTGATGGATAGTTGTTTGTATGGCTGTAGGTGAAGATAAACCCAATCTCCTACTAAAAATTCTCTTTCGCTTCCTCGTGTGTCAGCTTGTTGCTTCATTCTGGCTTGAGCGGTAGAGAGATTATCCTTTAGTAGTTGGAGGAGTTTGTCTTTGTCAATTAAATCTTGGTCAACCTAATCTACCTTAGCCGAGCCAATTACATACTTTGGAATCACAAGAGCCGGCCGACCATATAATGCTTCATATGGGGTATATTTTGTAAATGAATGATATGTAGTATTGTACAACCATTCAGCCCAGGGGAGCCATTTCATCCACTCCTTTGGTTGATCACTGGCGAAATACCGAAGGTACATCTCTAAACACCTGTTTACCACTTTTGTTTGACCGTCAGTTTGTGGATGATATGTTATACTTATCTTAAGTTTGGTGCCCTGCAACTAAAATAACTCGGTCCAGAATTTACTAGTGAAGACTCTGTCATGATCACTTACAATGGACCTTGGCATCCCATGCAGTTTAACAATATTTTCTGTGAAAATCTGAGCAATACTACCAGTAGTGTAAGGATTTCGCACAGCACAAAAATGAGCATATTTCGTAAGTCGATCAACCACTACAAGGATTGTGCTTTTACCTTTGGAAGGTGGCAGCCCTTCGATGAAGTCCATATAGATGTCAGTCCACACCGAGTCTGGTATAGGTAGTGGTTGTAGTTTCCTTGGACTCGCCACTGTTTCACATTTTTGCTGTTGACATACATCACATTGTGCTACATATTCGGAAATAATTTTTTTCATCCTCCTCCAATAAAAGTTTGCTTCACTCTTTTGTAGGTTCTTAGAAATCCGGAGTGCCCTACTGAAGCTGTGGAGTACATTTCATGCAAAATGACTTTGATGCAAAGGGAGATTGGTATAAGCACAATACAACCTTTATAGCATAGATCCCTCGAATCCCAAGTATAGTGAGCTATTGTGCTTGGATCCTTCTCTAATTTTTTGATGATGTTGCTGGTTTCTGGATCCTTCTTCCATTCCTCCCTAATGTCCTCAAGGAAGCCGGTGGTAGGAAGAGAGACGGTTGAAAATTTAGCTTGCTCAGGTAGCCATGAGAGCGCATCTGCAACAATATTTTCTTTCCCTTTTTGTAAATAATTTCAAAATCAAATCTTAGAAGTTTGGTTACCCATTTTTGTTGCTCCAAGATGATATCTTCTGCTCCAAAAAGTACTTGAGTCTTCTATGGTCAGTTTTAATCTAAAATCGCCAGCCAATCAGGTAAGATCTCCACTTTGTTACTGCGTGTACAATGGCGAGCATCTCCTTATCATAGATAGATATTTTTTGATGGGAGGGAGACAACGCCTTGCTAGTGTATGTGAGTGGTCAACCATCTTGCATGAGAACGGCTCCAATTCCAACTCTAGATGCATCGGCCTTAATGATGAAGGGCCGACTGAAATCTGGTAGCGCTAGCACTGGTGTCGTCGCCATGGCTACCTTAAGTCTGTTGAAGGTAGCAGAGCTTTGTTCAACCATTGGAAGGCATCTTTTTTCATTAGAGAAGTGAGGGGGGCACTGATCTTCCCATAGTCCTTCACAAATTTTTGGTAGTAGCCCGTTAGTCCAAGGAACCCACGCAGCAATTTCACATTTGTAGGTTTCGGCCAGCCTTGTATTGCTTCGATTTTTGTTGGGTCTACGGCCACTCCTTTTTTTGATATTATGTGCCCAAGACACTCTACTTTTGTAACATTCCTCATTTTTGAAAAAAAATTTATAAGGACTTATTTGTAAATATGAGGATTTTTTTTAATAATCCTTTAGCACTAAATATTAGTATATTGAAAGTTTAGTGTTATGGACCAAAATATGAATATTAATAATTAGATAGGATTTACGAAAGATTGGTATTCAGTTTTTTAAAAAAAAAGAAAAAAAAAGAGAGGACAAGTGGCATTAGCTAACATAAGAATGAGCCACTTGTGTTAATTATGTGGATGACACATGTTTTCCTCATGCATGCTTGCCACCTATCCTTGCATTAGCCAAAACTTAAGCAAATAGATAAGGAGTTAAGGAAAAAAACTTAACAAAAAGGTAGGAAGCTTGCTGCCAATGTAGAAGAGAAGGAGAAGGAATTGAAGAAGAGAAGGAGAAGGAATTGAAGGAGAAGAAGGAGAACTTTTGTCTTGGCTCAAGGTTTTGCATCAATTCCCCCATATTTAGGAATCAAAACTTTTTAAGGCAAGTGTTCTAACCCCATCCTAGAGATAAATTTTAATCCTTGTTTTCGTCTTGATTCTGAGAAAATTAGAAGATTGTGGCTTCATGTAAGATATCTATGCCATTTATACATCAAATGTTGGATCTGAAAGTTTTTAGATTTTTGACCTTTCAGTACTCTTATAGCCATAACTTTTTGCACCAAATTCTGATTGAGGAAAATCCTTTTTCATATGAAAGAAGACTTATAGATCTTTCATTGGAAATAAAAATTGAAAGATTTGGAGTAAATTTACCTATCCAAATATATGAATGAAAAGACCTTATGTATTCAGTGAAATAGATACTACAACTCCTAATCTTCTGTTACTAAATGACTCATAACTCTCTGATGAAAATTGTGAATTATTCAAACCTTGATTCTTTAGAAATTAGATTTGTATATCTTTCTTTTGACACCTAATTTGAAAATTTTTAAGTATAGTTTCCCTCTAAAATATCTGTTTAAATTGATTCTACCAATTATGCAAAACAGATATGATCAATTCAGACCTTTCTTTACTCTATTTATTGTAACTTCCTGTTAGGAACTCAAAAATTTACAAATCTGAGTTCAGCTAAAAATATTTTACAGCTTTCCATAAAATATTTGAGGAATATAAAAGGATGGATGGTAGATCCATACTCCTACATCTCCGTAAATTGTTTGAGAAACAAGGAAGAACTTAACGATATGAGATATCGAAGAGTCTCTTCCATGCTAGGATGATTGAGAGGACACTGGTTCAGAACTATGTCCTTAAGATAATTGAGTGGATAGAGAAACTCACAAGTCTAGAAATGGTCCTAGAGGATAACTTATGTATGGATCTTGTGCTTCAGTCCCTACCAGATTCTTTTTCTTAGTTTATAGTGAATTTTAATATGAACAAGCTTGAGGTGACCCTCCTAGAGCTCCTCAATATGTTGAGAGAAGTAGAGAGCACCATTAAGAAACAGAAGCTAGTTCTCTATGTTGGTGAGATCAGAAAGAAAAAGAAGATAAAAAAAGTCCCTTAAGAAGGGCAAGGGCAAGGGCAGACCAGGTAAAGTAAAGGTTGCTAAGAAGACTCAAAAAAGGACAAAAATCAATGCTTCCACTAATGCAAAGACGAGCACTGAAAGAGGAACTGCAAAGAGTACATTGCAGAAAAGGTGAAACAGAAGCTTAGAGAAGCTTCAGATATGCATTTATGATTAGTCTCTATCTGTCAGACTCATATGATAACACATAGGTATTGGATACCGATAGTGTTTTTCATATCTGTAATTCGTTGTAGGTTTTGGTAGGACCTAGGAGATTGATGAGAGGCAAGATAGACCTCAAGATGGGCAATGAAGCAAGAGTTGTTATTATTGCTATTGGCAAGGTCACCCAACATATGCCTGGTAGAGCTACTATTACATTAGATGCATATTATTTTGTTCTCTTTATTATCAAAAATCTTATTTCCATTTCATGTTTGACATTGAATGGTTATAAAGTAGTTTTTGAGAATAATAGTTGTTAAATTATTAAGGATGATGAGGTCATCACGAGAGGAATATTGCATAATGGTTTGATTATGCTAGACACTACTCCATATATCATGAGTGTGAGTGAGTTCAGGAGGAAACAAGAGGAAGTGAACAGCGCATACCTATGACATTGTAGGCTAGGTCACATCCATGAGGAAAGGATTCAAAAGTTGTTGATAGATGGATACCTAGATCCATTTGACTATGAGTTATAAATGACTTACGAACCTTGCTTTCATGGAAAGATGACCAACTCTCCATTTAGCAAAATTGGAGAGAGAGCTACTTTTTGAATCTCGGATTTTGATGATAAAATCAATTGATGAAATATTTGTTCTAATCTATATTGTCAAAGATAAGTGTGCAGGATTAACTACGATGGGTCAGAAACATAAAGTGATTTGTCGAGGTCAAGTCCGTCGGGTGTTCAAGAGATCATCAGAAGTCCGAAGGATCATCGGAAGTATTGTCGGAACCAACCAAGATCGAATCAGGAACTTGCCGAAGTTTTCGGAAGTTCGTCATAAAGATTGTTGAAGGTTCGCAGAACTTTGCCGAGAAGGTTCGGAAGCTTGTCGAAGACTCGTTGAGCGTGCCATACAAGCCAGGAGCATGTTGGGAATCCGCCAGAAGAAATCCGAGGGAAATATTGGAGGACCACTGAAGTCTCATCGTAAAGCTCGCCGGAATAAGACTTGAAGAATGTCGGTTTAAATCACTGTTAATTATGTTTTAATTTCATAGTTGGCACGTACTTAGGGCAAGGATTTTGAATTAATCCTGCTCTAAATTGGTAGGGGCCAACCGGGCCCTTACTGGGCTTTTTGGGCCTTGAAAAAGGCCCATTCAGCAAAGTTGAATGGGCCAAGCGGTAGCACCGCCTGGCAACCGTGTGCTGGGCAGTGCTACCACCTAGCCTGGGGTGGTAGTACCGCCCAGCTACAGTAACAGTGGCAGTAGTATCGCCTGGCACAGGTAGTAGCACCGCCTGTGCACTGTCAGTCTAACGACTGACAAGCGGTAGCACCGCCAGCACCGGGAACTCCAATTTGATTTCAAATTTGGATCCCCAATTTGATTTCAAATTTGGATCCCAAATTTGAATCCATTTTGGATCTATAAATACCCCCCCTTTCTCAGCTGAAAGGGCACCCTTTTGAGAGTTAGAATCTTGAGTTTAAGTCTTTGAATAGTCTTGAAAAGCCTTGTCTCTTGCTAAGTGTTCACCTCCTTCTTCTTCTTGAGAAATCTTGTAAAAGTATGAACCTCTTGTAAAGGGTTGTAAAAAGGGATATTTGGTCCTTCCCCTTCAAAGGATTTGCTAGTGGAAGTACGGAGCCTCATCGTGAAGGATTCAAGAGTGGATGTAGGTTATTTGACCGAACCACTATACATCATTGTGTTAATGAATGTGTGAGTGTTTACATTTCTGAATCATTTTATTACTTAGCTGTAAATTACTTAGTTCCTAGCTATTTCCTTTACTCAAGCAACTTCTTACAAGTTCTCTTTCATTGAATCGAAATCTTCCTACGAACTTGTCTTTGTATGAAGTCGGCTTCAAAGTTACGTTTTTAATCCGCTGCACTAATTCACCCCCCCCCCCTCTTAGTGCCTTTTCGATCCTAACACTATTGAGGTACTGGTACTAATACATAGTGATGTATGTGGTCCCATGCCAAATCAAGCCATCAGTGGTTATTCTTACTTTATTATTTTTACTAATGATTTCTCTCGGTACGAACATGTGTACTTGATTAAGTACAAGTCCGAAGCCTTCCAAAAATTTAGGGAGTATAAGAATGAAGTAGAGGTTCAGACTGGAAAGAGTATCAAAACTCTTCGATCAGATCGAGGAGGTGAGTACTTGAGTATAGAGTTCACCTAGTTCCTCAAGGACCATGGGATTCTATCCCAATGGACACCTCCTTATACACCTTAGCTTAATAGTGTATCTAAAAGGAGGAATCACACACTATTAGACATGGTGCAGTCCATGATGAGTTTTGCCGACCTACTTGTCTCATTCTAGGGATATGCCCTAGAGTCCGCAGCTTACCTTCCGAATAGAGTTCTAACTAAGTCGGTAGTATCTACACCATATGAGATATAGAAAGGGAAGCCTGATCTTATAGTTGTTAAGATTTGGGGCTATCCTGCCCACATTAAAAGACACAAGCCCGATAAGTTGGAATCCAGAATGGAATGTTGCAAGTTCGTGAGATACCCGAATGAAACTTGTGGGTATTATTTCTATCACCCCAAGGACCAAAAGGTCTTTGTAGCCAAGAGAGTAGTGTTCATTAAGAAGGAATACATTCTTGGTAGAGACAGCGGGAGCATGATAGAGTTGGGCAAGATTGGAGAACCTAACTCAAGCACCATTCCATAGCCAAAGTCTATTCAGGTACCTAGCACACAAGTTTTAACTTTACGTAGGTGCGATAGAGTATCCCATCCTCCTAAGATTATGTGGGACATATTAGAGGAGCGGGTGTTAAGGATATTGATCCTCAAACCTACGAGGAGCCTATTACAAGTATAGACTCCGGGAAGTGGCAAAAAGCCATAAATTCAAAGATGAATTCTATGTACTCCAACAAGGTTTAGAACTTGGTTGATGTACCCGAGGGTATCATACCTATTAGCTATAAGTAGATCTTCAAGAAGAAGATTGGAGTAGATGGAAAGATAGAGACCTATAAAGCAAGGCTAATGGCTAAGGAGTATCGTCATGGCCAAGGAATTGACTATGACAAAACCTTCTCACCTATAGCCATGCTAAAATCTATTTGAATTATATTGGATATTGTAACACACCTTGATTATGAGATCTGGTAGATGAATATGAAAATTACATTCCTCAATGGTAACCTCGAGGAGAACGTGTATATGATACAACCTGAGGAATTCATGTTTAAAGACAGTCTAGATAAGGTGTGCAGGTTGCTTAGGTCCATCTATGGACTGAAGTAAGCTTCCTAAAGTTGGAACGTAAGATTTGATAAGGGATCAGATCTTATGACTTCGTTAAGAATAAAGATGAGCCTTCTATGTACAGGAAGGTAAGTAGGAGCGCTATCACCTTTTTGGTGCTATATGTAGATGACATCCTAATCATTAAGAATGATGTATGAATGCTCTCCACGTTAAAGGTTTAGCTATCTAGACACTTCTCTATGAAGGACTTAGGGGAAGCATCCTACTTATTGGGGATTCAGATCTATAGAGATAGATCCAAGTAGATGTTTGGCTTGTCCTAGTCCAGGTACTTAGTCACCATTGTCAAAAGGGTTGACATGAAAAATTTCAAGAGATGTCTCATGCCGTTGAGATATATGCTATCACTTTCTAGGAGTATGTTCCCAAACACTCCAAAAGAAAAGACAGACATGGATAGGATACCCTATGCCTCAGCAATAGGATCTATCATGTATGCTATGCTATGTACCCAACCTGATATAGCGTATGCTCTGAGTGTCACGAGTAGGTATCAAGCGGATCCAGACTTGGAGTACTAGAAAGCAGTAAAGTATATCTTTAAGTACTTGAGAAGGACTAAGGATCTTTTACTAATATATGGAGAAAGTAGTCCCAGGGTTGAGGGCGATACAAACTCGAGCTTCTAGTCCAATGTCGATGATAGCAAGTCTAATTTAGGGTGTTTACCCTAAATGAAGGAGTAGTATACTGGAAGAGTTCTAAGCAAGATACTACTATTAACTCAACCATAGACACGGAGTATATTACTATAGTAGAGGCAGTAAAGGAGGAAGTCTAGATGAAGCAATTCATCACATATTTAGGAGTCATGCCAAGCGACGAGGTGCTGATTCCATAATATTATGATAACTATAGGGCGATTACTCAAATAAGGGAACTCGGGTCTCATCAGAAGTGTTCTGAGGAGGTTCTAGCTTATTAGAGAGACCATGGCCAAAAGAGATATAGTAGTGGAAAGAGTTCTATCCGAAGATAATATTGCAGATCTACTGACAAAGCCATTGACTCACATTGTCTTTGAGCATCATAGAGGTCTGATAGGGATCAAACATATAGGTGATTGGCTTTAGGTCAAGTGGGAGATTTCAAGTTATAGGTGCCCTACAAGCCAATCATGCGAGTGATGGCACTTGTCACACACTGCATCAATCTCGTTACTTATGATTATTGGTATTTTCTCACATTATTCATGATATTCTTGGATCTGTGCAATGAAAAATAGATCATAATGAGATCATGATAATGAGAGCGATTTACCTTTAAACACAAACCTTAAATAATCCTGGTCATAGGTTACTCGAGAGAGACATCAAGATAACTAGATAGACTGGTGTGCTATATACCCGTCCATATGATGGATGTGGCTGGTCTCATAGCTACTAGTGTGGGGACACTAAGGATATAGTGCAGATGCTCATTGGAGAATGAGTTCACTGATTGATTCGCCTACAGAATGCTAGATAGTTATTTATACCTCATGTTAGATAGTGATTCCGTAGTCCCAATAGTGTATCTGGTCCTTAGACTTGAGACACAAAGGAAGCCCTGTATAAGTACTTCACTCTTTGATACCAGACTTATAGGTTTGTAAATTCCAGATTTAGTATAGTCTATTATTGGGAATGGCAGCCAACCTTACAAGGGCTATTAAGTATTAATAGAGGATCATCCACTCTCAGTATCATGAGAGGAATATCCCATGTGTTCTTGCTTAGGTAAATCCCTAGCTAGGGTCATTCGGATTGAAAGAGAAAGAGTTCTCCGAGAGAATTCTATTAGAGCTAGACTCAATTGGAAACCGTATGGGCTTGTCAGCACCATGCCCGATATACGGTCTTTGGGATATTAGATAGATGATGGACTATAGGTACATGGTAATTGAAGGCAGATAGGTCCAAAAGATTGGATTCCCCTATATCATCTAGGGATTATGGCATAGTGGCCTAGTACGTCCGCAATCGATGAGTCGAGTGAATTATTATGGAAATAATAATTCACTGAGTCAGAAGGAATTCTGACAAGTATGATGATAGAACTCTAGAGGAATTCTATGTAGATTAATCTTTGAGAGGGATCAACCCCTAGAACGCTATAGGGGTTCCACCCTCCAAGTAGTCGGTCTTGTGGCTACAAAGTAGATTGATCTTTTCTTCTTCAAAAGAGGTGGAGGCTACATGCTTATATAGGACTCCAAACCCTAGCCCTAGGGGCTGCTTCCTAAGTGAACTACCCATTTTACCCTCAACCTTAGTCGACCAGCCCAGTAAAGGTGGGGTGGTGGCTAAAAAGCCCAAAGGCCCAAATGTAAACCCTAGCCATCTTCTTTATAGGATAGAGGTGGTTAGGTCGGGTTTATTACACTCTCACAAGGTTTTATTAGCTACTACTTGATTGATTAGAACCCAATCCTGCTAGGGTCCTATCAAGCCTGCCCTCTTCAAATCAGCCTTGTCCTCAAGGCTGAGGTTCCATGAACTCAGGGAATCAGGTCTTCAGCTCCTCATATAATTCTCATGTGGCATCTTCGGGTGGTAAATTATTCTAATGCACTAATACTCCAATAGAGGGATGTCGACAATGCATCACAATTCTACGATCGAGGATGGCTTGTGGTTGGGCTTGATTATCTCCATCATCAGTGGTGTTGGATATTTGAATCTGGGGTGACTCATGTTTTCCCAACTTGAGCTTTAGGTATGACACATGGAAGACATGGTGGATTTTGGCATCATCAGGTAATTTTTTAATGATATTGCTGATCTCTGGATCCTTCTTCCATTTCTCCCTAATGTCCTCGAGGAAGCCGATGGTAGGAAGAGAGATAGCTAAAAATTCAGCTTGCTTAGGTAGTTGTGAGAGTGCATTTGCAATAACATTTTCTTTCCCCTTTTTGTAAATAATTTCATAATCAAATCTTAAAAGTTTTGTTACTCATTTTTGTTGCTCCGGGGATGATATCTTGTGTTCCAAAAAGTACTTGAGGCTTCTATGGTCGGTTTTAATATGAAATCACCGACTGATCAGGTAGGGTCTCCACTTTGTTACTATATGCATAATGGCGAGCATCTCCTTATCATAGATTGACATTTTTTTATGGGAGGGAGATATTGCCTTGCTGGTGTATGTGAGTGGTCGACTATCTGGCATGAGAACGGCTCCAATTTTAATTCTAAATGCATCAGCCTCAATGATGAATGGTCGGCTGAAATCTGGTAGCGCTAGCACGGGTGTCATCTTCATAGCTGCCTTAAGGTTATCGAAGGCAGCAGAGGCTTCATCTGACCATTGGAAGGCATCTTTCTTCAGTAGAGAAGTGAGGGGTACATTGATCTTCCCATAGTCCTTCACAAATTTTCGGTAGTAGCCCGTTAGTCCAAGGAACCTATGCAACAATTTCACATTTGTAGGTTATTTATAAAAAGGGGAAAGAAAATGTTGTTGCAGATACACTCTCACAGCTACCTTAGCAAGCTAAATTTTTAGCTATCTCCCTTCCTACCATTAGATTCCTCAAGGACATTAGGGAGGAATGGAAGATGGATCCAAAGAATAGCAACATCATTAAAATATTGGAGAAGGATCCAAGCGCAATAGCTCACTACACTTGGGATTTGAGGGATCTACGCTACAAAGGTCGCATTGTGCTTATACCTGACTCCCCTTGTATCAAAATCATCCTTGAGATGATTTTGTACTATACACCTTTAGTAGGGCTCTTCGGATTTCTAAGAACCTACAAAAGAGTGAAGCAAAACTTTTATTAGAGAGGGATGAAAAAATTATTTCTGAATACATGGCACAATGTGATGTATATCAACAACAAAAGGGTGAAACAGTGGCGAGTCCAGGAAAACTATAACCACTACCCATACTGGACTCAGTGTGGACTGACATCTCCATGGACTTCATCGAAGAGCTGCCACCTTCCAAAGGTAAAAGCACAATCCTCGTGACAGTTGATCGACTTACGAAATATGTTCATTTTTATGCTATGCGAAATCCCTATACTACTGCTAGTATTGCTCAGATTTTCATAGAAAATATTGTTAAACTGTATGGGATGCCAAGGTTCATTGTAAGTGATCATGATAGGGCCGTCACTAGTAAATTTTGGATCGAGTTATTTCAGTTGCAGGGCACCAAACTCAAGATGAGCATAGTATATCATCCATAAACTGACGGCCAAACAGAGGTGGTGAACAGGTGTTTAGAGACGTACCTTTGGTGTTTCGCTAGTGATCGACCAAAGGAGTGGACGAAATGGCTCCCTTGGGCTGAATGGTGGTATAATACTACGTATTATTCATCTACAAAATATACCCTATATGAAGCACTATATGGTCGGTCGGCCCCTATGATTCTAAAGTTTATAATTGGCTTAGCTAAGATAGATCAGGTCAACCAAGCTTTAATTAATAAGGATAAACTCTCACATCTGCTAAAGGATAATCTCTCTATCGCTCAAGCCAGAATGAAGTAGCAAGCTGACACGCAATGAAGCAAAAGAGAATTTTCAGTAGGAGATTGGGTTTATCTTCGCCTATAGCCATACAAGCAACTCTCCATCAACACACGAGCCTCCATGAAGCTATCCCCACATTTTTATGGGCCCTATCAAATCACATAATATATTAGAGTCATGGCATACAGACTTAAATTGCCTGAGGATGCCAAAATTCACCATGTCTTCCACGTGTCATGATTGAAGCCTAAGTTGGGAGAACACGAGTCACCCTAGATCCAACTACCCAACACCACTGATGATGGAGATATTCAAGCCCAACCATAAGCCATCCTCGACCGCAGAATCGTGATGCATTGCTGACATCCCTCTATTGAAGTACTAGTGCATTGGAATAATTTACCACTCGAAGACGCTACATAGGAATTATATGAGGAGTTGAAGACCCAATTATCTGAGTTCATAGAACCTCAGCCTTAAGGATAAGGTTGATTTGAAGACGACGGGCTTGATAGGATCCTAGTAGGGTTAGGTCCTACTCAACCAAGTAGCAACTAATAAAAACCCTATGAGATTGTAATAAATGTTGAATCTCGGATTTTGATGATGAAACTAATTGAGTGTGATTTGTGGTCTAACTACGTGTTGAGTTACTCAGGTCTACTATCGATCAGGATTAGATAATTGACGCTGGAGGAATTGACGTTTCGCTAGAGGTGAACAAGTCAGGATATTGGATGTCGAGCCGGAGGTTCGGTCGACTATCGGCAGGAGGCTTTGTACATCGGGCATCGGGCCAAGAAGTACGGAATTGCGCCATGGATATCGAGGTTGCGGAGGTCAATCGTCGATTGGGCAACAAACCGCTAGAGAGGACGATGTGCCGAAGGATCGGACGAAGTGTCGACTAATGACGTGCCGAGCAACTGAATGTCAATTCGCGTTGTAATAACTGTCTAGATCGAAGTAGAGTGTTTGTTGTTTGTGTGCAGGAGTAACTATGAAAGGGATGAAGACGTAAAGCGAAACCAATGGCCGAAGTCAAGTGCGATGGATCGTTGGGAGTTCGAGAGTTTGACGGAAGTCCGAAGATTCGTTGGGAGTGTTGCTGGAACCAGCCGAGAACGAGTAGGGAGCTTGCTAAAGGGTTTTTGGAAGTTCGCCGGAAGGTTTGTCGAAAGTTCGCGGAGCTTGCCAAGAAAGATCGGAGCTTGCCAAAGGAGCTCGGAGAAACTCGCCAAAATCATCGTGAAGTCCGAGAGCTTGCCGGGAGTCCGTAGGATGGTTTCCGAGGGATCGTCGGAAGACCGCCGGAAGTTTGCCGGAAGCTCGACGGAAGAAGACTTGACTTGCAAATTTTATAATAGCTTAGGAATGTCTTTAATTTCGTAGTTAGCACATCAATTTGGGTTAGGATTAGGGGTTAATCCTTTAACCCAAGTATGGGCCCATTGGGCCTTGTTCAGAACCGGTTTGGGCCAAGTTTTTGGCCCAAACCAAATGTAGATTTGTGCTGGGAGATGGAGCCCAGCAGCCAATGTGCCCAGCAGCATGTGTGCATGTATGCATGCATGCTGGGCTACATGAATGCATGCTGGGCGGTTGCACCGCCAGCAGCATGCGTGCTGTTACGTGCATGCATGCTACGTGCATGCATGCTGGGCGGTAGCACCGTCTAGCGAACTAGTAGTGTGTCTTTGGCGGTAGCACCACCCTGGCCATTCTTAGCTAGCCGCGCTAGGCGGTAGCACCGCCAAAGAAGACCAAAGCAGCATGCATGCATGCTACGTGCATCTTCTGTAGCCCGGCATCTGTAGCCTGGGTACTATAACCCGAAAATCTTGAGCCCAAGATCTTGTGGTGTGTCGTCTGCCAGATCGATAGTACCGAGAAACTCAAATTTTGGCTCCAAGTTTTGGCTCCAAATTTGAGTCTTCTTGAGCTCTATAAATTCCCCTCTTTTGCAGGTTCAAAGTGCAGCAAGAAGAGTGAAAATCTTGAGGGAAAACTCTACTCAAATAGTGTCAAAAACTTCCCTCTTACTCTTAAGTGTTTCCTTGTTCAAGAGAGGGGTGAGAGCTTTGTAAGGGTTATCTTCTAAGCTCGTCAAAAGAAGAGGTATTGCAAGGGAGTTCTTCCTCGCCCATTGGAAGGAGGAAAGCTAGTGGAAAGTCGGTGTCCTCAAGCGAAGAGGAATCGGAAGTGGATGTAGGTCGGATGACCGAACCACTATAAAAATCTGGTTTGCATTTACGTTCTTGCTATTTACTTTGCTGCAAACCATTTTTACTTGCTGCCTTATTTACTCAACTTCCTTATCATCTTATTACGTATGCTTTAAAGTTAAACGCAATCTTTCGGGTTCAAGCGAAACGTTGCATTCATTCGCATTTGAAGTTTCCAAAGCTTGTTTTAAATCGCTGAAAATCTATCATTTTATCTGGTGCACTAATTCACCCCCCCCCCCTCTTAGTGCCGCTCGATCCCTAACAATTGGTATCAGAGCCATGTTCTTTCTCTTTCAGATTTACATCTGTGAGAAATGGCTCTAAATGGTTTTCAAGAGGACTTTTCGGTTTTTCGTCCACCATTCTTTAACGGATCGGACTACACTTATTGGTAAACTCGAATGAGAGTTTTCATGCTTTCAATGGATTTGAATTTGTGGAGCATCATCGAAAACGGCTTTCAACTTCCCTCTAAACCGACAAACGAATGGTCGGACTTAGAGAGAAAATCTTTTTCTTTGAATGCAAAGGCTATGAATGCCTTATTTTATGCTTTGAACAAAAATGAGTTCAATCGAATTTCTTCTTGCGAAACGGCTTTTGATATATGGCAAACACTTGAAATCACGCATGAGGGAACTAGTAGAGTTAAAGACTCGAAAGTAAACCTCCTGTTGCATGATTTTGAGCTCTTCCAAATGACACCAAGCAAATCTATCGATGACATGTACACCCGCTTCACGGATGTCGTCAATAGCTTGAAAAGTCTTGGTAAAAGTTTTTCAGATTTTGAACTCACTAACAAGATCTTAAGATCCCTTTCAAAATGGTGGGATCCTAAACTAATGGCGATTCAAGAATCAAAGGATCTAAATAATTATTCTATTGATGAACTCATTAGATCTTTAAAGACCTATGAAATGGAATATGATGAACACATGAACTACCTTCTAAAGAACAAGAAGGTTTTTGAACTCCAAACTATGATATGCCACTTGAGTGATGACTCAAGTGATGAGGACATTGAAGAGGACTTTGAACCTTTAATCGATCTTAATAAGTTCATTAAATAAAAATCTAAAATCAATAATGAACTTGAACGGAGGAAGAGACCAATGAAGAAGAAGAAGACTCACCAAGAAGAATCAAGGAAAGAAGAAGCAAACTACACTTTAATGGGCTTCGACAATGAGGTAAGTAACTTAACTTCCTTGAATTATTTTGAAATTACTTGATGATTTCCATGAATGCTTAAATTAGTTAGTAGGAATTTTTTTTTATTTGTGTTTTTAGAAATTAAAAAAATTCAAAATTATACTAAGCTTTTCTTTATAGTATTTTTGAAAAGTAAAAATATGAATGACGATTGTAAGATTTGTGATAATCCATGCATGTGTATCTTAATGGTTTACATTGTCTCCAAATATGATGCATGATGATTTTATATCATGCATGATTTCGGCAAAAATTTGAACATGGCCTTTTAACATAAAAATTGAAAGTGTGCTATCATTTTTACATATTTGGTCTTGATGATTTTATGACTAAGCTTGTGTTTTATTTTGATACATGTTTTCATAAAAATTTTGAATATGCTCACATCAAATTGCTTGAAATGAAAATATCTTTTTTATTCTATTGAGATGAATGAATTCATGTTATGAGTCTTGTGAATCTCATGAAAATAAACATGATGAATATTTTAAAAAAATGTGCTTCATGTTTTCGGTCTTAATGATTTCTCTTGAAACTTGCTCTTTGGATCTATATGGAAAACATGAGTATACTCATATGAACATCAAATCACTTGAAATGGAACACATAAAAAATGAGAAATTGCACTATCATGATGCTTTACGTGTAATGCTTTTGATCTTAATGGACTACATGACAACTTGTATTTCAAAGTAATACAATGATGATTTTCATATATATAATTGGACATACCTTATGTAATCATCATTGATAATAATAGTTGGTTGTCATGCTTAATGATTTTATGATATCTTATTGAATCTTATAAATTATGAAAGTGATTTTGATGATTTGTTTATAAGTTCGGAGTTGATGATTTAAACTAGAATGAGTCTTATCTATATCATGAACTTAATAACTTGAGTTCTTCAAGATCTCTCACTCCATACTCTTTTATGATTCTCCCATGTCATTGAAGAGAAATCCAAATGAATCATAAGTTATATGATATCATGAGTATTTAAAGACATTATATCTTGATGACAAACTCATGTTTCGGTTTTAAAATTTGATACTCATCTTTTCAAACATGAGTACACTGAAACAAATAACTTAAAATGAAACACATTATCATGATATATTAAATCTCATGTCTTGAAATAATGTGCTACATTTTTGTCTTGATAATGCCTTATGAGATTTTGCCTTTACATCTTGAACTTTCATGCTTATCTTGGTATATAAAGACAAAGGCATATTTAGATGAAAAGAATTACTTGAAAAGAGAATTTTCCAAATGAAATATAACTTATCTCTTGTTTCGCGAAACTATATATTTGAATTACTTTTTTGAGATCATCATCTTGATAACTTGAGTTTTTTATCTCTATATTCTCTTATGTTTCTCCCATGTTATATGAAGAAAAAAATATATATATAAAAATTATTTTCTCTTAACTTATTGATACTCAACTTGAGAAAATATGTTTTGAAGATTGAAACATTACATGCACAATTTGATTTTTCTCCTATGGTTCAATACACATGACTTGATGATTGAAATATTAATGCAAATGTTTGATATATCACTTGTCATGGTTTGAATATCAATGTATAAGAAATGTTACTCTTTTTGATATCTTTTATGAATTTGAATAAGACTTGTTAAAGATTCTTGATTCATCTCTTAATCTCGTGGAATCATAACTTGACTTGTGTGAATCAAGAGGCATGAAACAAATTGTTCTCTTTGCTATTTGCTGAATCATGATTGATATTATTGCTATTTTACCTCCTATGATTCACATTGTAAAATTTTATAAATCATGATGCAATAAAATTATTTATGCAACAATCAAGTGCTCATGTGATTTTTTGCTAATGAAAATACTTTAGTGAAATTATGATCTTGCAAATTATAACTTGAAGTTCTTTATAAATCAAGATCGTTTGTATCTTGTCTTTTGATTTCTCGGAATTCAATACTTGAATTTTTATGAATTTGTGATCTTGGTATCTTGATTCTTATGAAATGTGATCTTGATGAAAAATCTTATACATGAATTAAGTTACTCTTTATGCTATATCTTTTCAAATGGATCATGAGCCTTGATGTCATATATTTCATGATCCTAGAAGTGATATGATCTCTTTGCCTTGTACAATGATTGAACAATTAATGTATATTTTTATTGATCCAAACTTTTAATTGATATGAAAAATGGCTTGTATAATGATTGAAATTTTTAGCCATTTAGTCCTCCCTTCTTTTTGACAAAGACAAATGGGAAGAAAAATTGCTACCTTACAATTTCACAAGAAGAAGAAGGATTGCTATTTCAAAGGATGCAAATATTGCTATCTTGACTATACCAAAAGAAGCAAAATGCAAAACTTCAAAATTTTGAAATGTTACATGCCTTTATGTTTGTATGTTTAAATGAAAAGTTAGCATATATGTTTAAAGCGATCATACATAATTGCTAGCTCATTGCAAACAAAAGTTGATAGCTTGCAAAGGTGAAACTTAGTTACAAAAGAGAAGAATTGAAAGGAAGCTAACTTGCGTGTCGCAAAGTATGTTAGCTTGCTTATCATTATTGATTGCTTGCTTATCATCTTTTTATCTCATATCTTGATTTTTGACTCCCTTGAATTCATGACTTAATATGCTAAAAATTCATATTGTAAATTTATTATTTTGTCATGATCAAAGCATTGCTATTTGTACTCCACTTTTTGACAAAACAAAGAGGGAGAAGAATTATTACTAGCTTATGTATTGCAAAGAAAAATTTTGCTAGCTAGAACATGCAAAGGAAGCAAAGAAAGTGCAACTTGCACATCTCAACAAGCAAGTGAAAATTACCATCATTGCCCATCTTTGAAACTTGCTATGATTGAATGGTATTATTTGATGTTGTATTGTATGATGTGATAAATAGCTAGTATGTTTAAAGATTTGCATATCCTTGAAAACTAGCTATAATGTTACTTCTCCTTTTTGTTGATGACATAGGGGGAGAAGTAGACTGATGACTTCATGCATTGATTGAATATTTTATATTTGCATGATGGTTTGTTGTTTTCTCACTATATAAATGATACATGTTACTTGGATTTGGGATAATCCAAGGATTCTATCAATGGCATATTGATAGGGAGAGTTTTTGTTAAACTCCGGGGAGTTTTGGTTAACTCCGTCAGTCATCAATTAGTTGTTATCATCAAAAAGGGGGAGATTATTGAATCTCGGATTTTGATGATGAAACTAATTAAGTGTGATTTGTGGTCTAACTGCGTGTTGAGTTATGCAGGTCTACTATCGA
The DNA here is from genome assembly GCA_024322285.1 of Musa beccarii. Taxonomy (NCBI): domain Eukaryota; kingdom Viridiplantae; phylum Streptophyta; class Magnoliopsida; order Zingiberales; family Musaceae; genus Musa; species Musa beccarii. Next base: position 32,205,600 of record CM044394.1, read on the forward strand.
TCAGGATTAGATAGTTGACGCTGGAGGAATTGACGTTGCGCCGGAGGTGATCACGTCAGGATATTGGATGTCGAGCCAGAGGTTCGGTAGACTATCGGCAGGAGGCTTCGTACGTCGAGCATCGGGCCAAGAAGTGCGAAATTGTACCATGGATATCGAGGTTGCGGAGGTCAACCGTCGATTGGGCAACAAGCCGCTAGAGAGGACGATGTGCCGAAGGATCGGACGAAGTGTCGACCAATGACGTGCCGGGCAACTGAATATCAATTCATATTGTAATAACTGTCTAGATCGAAGTAGAGTGTTTGTTGTTTGTGTGCAGGAGTAACTACGAAAGGGATGAAGACATAAAGCGAAACCAAGGGCCGAAGTCAAGTGCGATGGATCGTTGGGAGTTCGAGAGTTTGACGGAAGTCCGAAGATTCATCGGGAGTGTTGCTGGAACCAGCCGAGAACGAGTAGGGAGCTTGCCAAAGGGTTTTTGGAAGTTCGTCGGAAGGTTTGTCGGAAGTTCGCGGAGCTTGCCAAGAAAGATCGGAGCTTGCCAAAGGAGCTCGGAGAAACTCGCCAAAATCATCGTGGAGTCTGAGAGCTTGCCGGGAGTCCGTAGGATGGTTTCCGAGGGATCGTCGAAGAGAAGTTCGCTAAGCTCGACGGAAGAAGACTTGACTTGCAAACTTTGTAATAGCTTAGGAATGTCTTTAATTTCGTAGTTAGCACATCAATTTGGGTTAGGATTAGGGGTTAATCCTTTAACCCAAGTATGGGCCCATTGGGCCTTGTTCAGAACCGGTTTGGGCCTAGTTTTCGACCCAAACCAAATGTAGATTTGTGCTGGGCGGTGGAGCCCAGCAGCCAATGTGCCCAGCAGCATTTGTGCATGTATGCATGCATGCTGGGCTACGTGCATGCATGCATGCTGGGCTACGTGCATGCATGCTGGGCGGTTGCACCGCTAGCGCATACATCTTTGCTACGTGCATGCATCTTTGGCGGTAGCACCGCCACGGCCATTTGCTTTAACTTGGTGGTAGCACCGCCCAATAGCACCAAGATAGCATGCATGCATGCATACTACGTGCATCTTCTTTGTAGCAGATGCATCAGAGTTCGGTATTGTAGCCGGTGCGGTAGCATCTGGTGTAGCTTGAGTTTGGTGCTACCGCCACGGCGCTGCCTGAAAACAGGCGTAGTAGCGCTCGCTGGTGAAGGCGGTAGCACTGGTGCTACCGCCAAGACTGAAAACCAAGCGGTAGCACCTTTTGGGTGTGTCGTCTGCTAGGATCGACAAAGACCAGAAACTCAAATTTTGGCTCTAAGTTTTCGCTCCAAATTTTAGTCCTCTTGAGCTCTATAAATTTTCCTCTTTTGCAGGTTCAAAGTGCAGCAAGAAGAGTGAAAATCTTGAGGGAAAACTCTGCTCAAATAGTGTCAAAAACTTTCTTCTTATTCTTAAGTGTTTTCTTGTTCAAGAGAGGGGTGAGAGCTTTGTAAGGGTTATCTTCTAAGCCCGTCAAAAGAAGAGGTGTTGCAAGGGAGTTCTTCCTCGCAATTGGAAGGAGAAAAGCTAGTGGAAAGCCGGTGTCCTCAAGCGAAGAGGAATCGGAAGTGGATGTAGGTCGGATGACCGAACCACTATAAAAATCTGGTTTGCATTTACGTTCTTGCTATTTACTTTGCTGCAAACCATTTTTACTTGCTACCTTATTTACTCAACTTCCTTATCATCTTATTACGTATGCTTTAAAGTTAAAACACAATCTTTCCGGGTTCAAACGAAACGTTACATTCATTCATACGAAGTTTCCAAAGCTTGTTTTAAATCGCTGAAAATCTATTGCTTTATCACCCCCCCCCCTTAGTGCCGCTCGATCCCTAATAATAAACCCCACCGAATTGCTTCTATCCTATAACGAAGAGTGGCTAGGGTTTATATTTGGGCCTTTGGGCTTTCTAGCCATTGCCCCCTGTTATTGGGTCGTTCGGCTAGGGTTGAGGGCAAAAGGGGTAATTCACTTAGGAAACAACACCTAGGACTAGGGTTTGGAGCCCTATATAAGCATGTAGCCTCTATCTCTTTGGAAAAATAAGATCAATCTACAATTGTAGCTATTGGGCTGACTATTTAGAATAACAAGATCAATCTATAAGCATAGAGAATTTAAACGTGAGAAAACTCTGTAGAAATCACTTTAGAAATCCATCCTCTAGTCTTCATTTGTATTCAATTTAAAAGAGAGGAGAAAGTGCCTGTAAGGGTTATCTCCTGAGCTCGTCAAAAGGAGAAAGTGCTATAATGGAGTTAGTCTTCGCTCATTGGAAAGGAGACTACTAGTGAAAAGTTGGTGGCCTCAAGTAAAGAGGAATCGGGATTAGACGTAGGCCAGATAACCGAACCACTATAAAAATTGAGTTTGCATTTTTGTTCTTGCTCTTTATCATTCTACAAACCATTTAACTTTACTTGCTCTACTTCCTGCCCTCTTTCACTTACGAATGTTCTTAAGTCAAAAATGCAAACGAAATTGATTTTCATCGAATTGAATTTTCATCGTACGGGGTTTTTCGAAATCACATGAACTTATCGTATTTTACCACTGCACTAATTCACCCCCCCCCCCGTCCTTAATTCCGAACTGATCCTAACAGTTGGTATCAAAACTTGGTATTTCTCATTTAGATTTATACCCAAAAGAAATGGCTCTTTTTAGATTTCAAAAGGGTTTCTCTATCGTTTGTCCTCTCTTGTTTAATAGGTCGGACAACACTTATTGAAAAACTCGAATGATGAGAGTTTTTTTACTTTCTTTGAATCTAGATTTATGGAACATTATTGAAAATAGATTTCAAACTCCTTCTAAATCTATGTCTGAATGGAATGAACTTAAGAAAAAATCATTTTCATTAAATGTAAAGGCTATGAATGCCTTATTTTGTGCCTTGGATAAAACTAAATTTTATCGTGTTTCTACTTATCAAATGGCTTTTGATATTTGGCACACACTTGAAATCATGCATGTGTTGAATCTCAGATTTTGATGATGAAGTCAATTGATAAGTTATTTGATCTAATATATATGTTGAGAAAAGTGTGCAGGATTAACTACGATTGCGATGAAGGCATAAAGCAAAATAAAGTACTGGAGTCAAGTATGATTGAATCATTGGGAGTTCAAGACTTCCTTGGGAGTCCAAAGATTCATCGGGAATGCTATCAGAATTGATCGAGAATGAGTTGGGAACTTGCCAAAGGTTCATCGAAAGTTTGTTGGAAAGATTCATCGGAAGTTTATGGAGCTCATCAAGAAAGATCGGAGCTTGCCAATGAAGCTCGTCGGAACTCGCCAAGATCGTCGTGAGGTCCAGGAGTCTGTCGGGAGTCTGCTGAAAGATGTTCAAGAGTTCATCGGAAGTCCGTCAGAAGTTTGTCGAAAGCTCGCTGGAAGAAGGCTTGACTTGTCAGATTTCATTTTACTTTAGAAAATGTCTTAAATTTTGTAGTTAACATATAATTAGGGTTAAGATTGGGAGGTAATCTCATTAATCCTATTAGTGTCCAACTGGACCTATAAATGGATTGGATTGGGCCAGATTCAAGGCCTATCTAGAGTGTCGAACCTTGTCTGGTGGTGGCACCGCTAGACTGGGGTGGTAGAACTGCCCATGAATCAGTTTTCTAGAAGCCTAAGCAGTGGTACCACCCAGGCCAAGTGATGGCACCGTCGACAATTAATAACTATTAAGTGGTGGTACCGCCCCACCATAGAACCCGAGACTCTACTCTGGCGGTAGTATCACCAGACTGGGCGATGGTACCACCCAGTGTCAAAGTCAACTATCGGTGGTACCGCTAGTGACAGGCGGTGGTACCACTAGTACATAGAAATCAGGGATGGGACCTTTTTTTGGCTCCATTTTTTAAACCAATTAAGGCTATAAATACCCCTTGCTTCTTAGCTGGTTAAATACATTGAGAAGTGATAAGAACTAAACTAAAACTATAGTGAAATAGCTTTAAAAGTTGAGAGTTCACCTAGCTTATAAAAAGAGAGTGCGCAGCTATAAAGTTCTATAAAAGGGGTGGTTGATCTTTCCCCTTTAAGAAAGATCAATTGTGGAAGTCGATGACCTCAACAAAGGATATATCGAGAGTGGACGTAGGTCAATCGACTGAACCACTATAAAATTATTGTGTTCTTCTCTTGGTACATAATTTACATTTGTTGCATTACTTTTTACTTTATAGTATCCAATCTCCTCTTCTCTACTCTCTTATAATCTTACTCGACTCAATCGTTTTTTTGAAATTGTTTTCATCAGACAAAATCTTCTCAACGCATAAGTTTTTTGTAATCGCATTAAGTCATTGATTTTTATTTACTGCACTAATTCACACCCCCCCCCCTCTTAGTGTCGCTCTTGATCCTAATAGCATGAAGGCATGAGTCAAGTCAAAGACTCGAAAGTAAACATTTTAATACATGATTTTGAACTTTTTCTAATGGCACCAAGCGAGACTATTGGTGACATGTACACTCATTTTACGGATGTCATCAATAGTCTAAAAGATCTTAGTAAATCTTTTTTAAATTTTGAACTCGTTAATATGATTTTAAAATACCTTCCAAAAGGGTGGGATCCAAAAGTAACGATAATACAAGAAATAAAAAATTTGAATGATTTTCCATTAGAAGAACTAATCAGATTATTAATGACCTATGAGATAACATACTTAAAACATGAGAACTACCTTTTAAAGAACAAGAAGGATTTAAAACTTCAAATAAAAGAGTACCACTTGAGTGATAACTCAAGTGATGATGACGATGATAACCTTGGACTCCTCACTATTAAATTTAATAAATTTATAAAACAAGAATCTAAAACTAAAAGTAAACTTAAAAATTGGAGGCCACCAAAGAAGAAGAAACTCAATGACAAATCCAAGTGTGAGATGGCAAATTGTGCTTTGACGGGCTTCGACTACAAGGTAAGCGATTTAACAAAAACTCCTTTGATTTATTGTGAAATCACTTGATGCCTTTCATGAGTTGCTTGATTTAGTTGGTAGGAATTTTTTTTAAATATCATGCTTTTCTTTCTTGTGTCTTTTGAAAATTAAAATGATACTTGTATGATTTGTGACAATGCTCATACACCTAACAAGATTAAATCCATGAATATTTATCTTGATGACTTCCGTATGGCTTTTCTTAAATGATGCATAATTTTAGCAAAAATTTGAGCATTGAGGCTAGAATCATGTAAGAAGGAAAACATCTTGTTATAACTCATAACAATGAATGAAAGAATATTAGAATTAAAATGATTTTGATGATGTTTTATGAAAATCATGCTTGATAAGTTTGATGAATTAATGAAAATGTTTGTATCATGCTTGATTTTACAATCTGAAATCCTATGTTTTGGAATAAGGTGTTTTGGTCTTGATGGTTTTGATGAAACTTTGTTTCAGATTTATACGATAATGCATGTCTTTATGAAATCAATTGCAAAACTAAAAGACTTAACCCACATTGCATTTTCGAATAAAATAAAATTTTGTACATGCTCACTTTAATTGAAACACATTAAAAGGGGGAAGCAAAATGTACTATCATGATGAATCAAATCTTTTGCTTAAAGATGCTTTATGTGTTTGGTCTTAATCATTTTTATGATGAAATTTATAGATGACGTATGATATTTTTGGTCTTGATAACGAAACTTGTGTTTCGGTTTTAAACTTGACACACATATTTTATACAAAAAGACTTGAGCATGCTTACATGTAATTAATCTACATTGCTCTTAATAAAATTTCTGAATGAAAGATTTTGATGATAAATTCAGATTTATATGATGATACATGGCTTTCAAACGAAAAATTTGAACATACCTTATGAAACCATCCTTGATAATGATGAAATAAAAATATTAAAAAGGTTGTTATCATGCTTGAAAGTTATGGAATCATGCTTGATGATTTATTTTATGAAATTTGCCTTTCGTTCTTAAATGTGGATACTTATTTTTATTAAAGGCAAAAGCATGCTTATAAGAAGAATCACATAAATTGAAACACAATGTACTTTCTATCTTATCAAGATTAATGATTTCATTTATGATATTTTATGAATCTCATAAATTATGAAATAGATTTTAATGATGTGTTAATGAATCTATTTATAATATTTTATAAATCTCGAAAGTAATTTTGATGAAGAGCTTGAAGTTGACAAATTGAATTTGAATTTGTCATGACTCTTCTCTTGATCTCTCGAAATCATGGCTTATTGAGAATTCTTATATATGAATCATGTTCTCATATGATTCTTTTACGAATGAGATGATGAATCATGACTTGATCTTTGATATTGATATGTTTTTATATCATGATTCTTTTATATTAATTGTATGCCCTTTATCATAAATTAAAAATTGATACTTGAAATATTTTTTTATGCGATCGTGATGTCTTATGTTTGAATCAAGAATTTTTCTCCTAAGTTTCTACTTCTCATTTACTAAAAAGGAGAACTTTCTAAATGAATTATGATCTTGATACTTCTAAAAAGAATACTCATGAATCTTGATATTGATCTTACTAAAAAGAATATTTATGAACCATGAATGATATCTTTTGGTATTCACGAATCAACCATAGCAATTGATCATTGTTGATTTTCATATTAATATCCTTCATGACATGACTCCGTTATATGTATGGTTTATATACCTCATGATATGATTAAATTATTGACTTATTCTTTTTATCATGACTTGAAAATTGGATGTAAAGAAAATTTTTGTTTCATTGTATTCTTTCCTCCCTTCTTTTTGACAATGACAAAGGGGGAGAAAAGTGTGCTAGCTTGGCATATCACAAAGAAAACAAATTGCTAGCCTACAAAAGAAAAAGAATTTTGCTAGAGAAAGCAAAAAACTACTTGCAAGCTTATCGCAAATATTGCCAAATCGCTAGCTTGCATACTTTAATGAAAAAAGATTTGCTAGCTCAATCATTGCAAAAAAAAAAAAGGGAACTTGTCATCTTGAACATTACAAAAATTTGCTAGCTTGCAAAGGCAAAACTAGCTTGTACTTCTCAAATGAGAAGAAAGGACTTGCAATCTAAAGAGAAGCAAAGAGTTGCTATCTCAAGAGAAGCAAAAAATGCATACTTAGAAAATTTATAATCTTACACTTGCTATGCTTCTATGCTTGTATATTGTAATGTAAATCTAGCTCGAATGTTTTAAACTTGCATATCTTTTGAACTAACTAGATGTAACTTCTCTATTTTGTTGATGACAAAGGGGGAGAAGTATATTGATGATCATGCATTGTAATGATGTATTAATTATTTTGAAATATTACATGATGATTTTCTTGATGACATGTTACTTGGATTTTTTGAAATCCAAGGGTACTATCAATATGACTTATTGATAAGGGGAGTTTGTTTAAACTCTGGGAGTTAATATTAACTCCATCATTAATTAGTTATCATCATCAAAACGGGAGAGATTGTTGGATCTCGGATTTTGATGATGAAACTAATTGATTGTATTTTGGTTATCTAACTATGTTTTGAGTCATGTATGTCTACTCTCGATCAAGATTAGACAATTGAAGTAGGTAGAATTGATATTGGGTTAGAGGAAATCAAGTCAAGAGATTGGACGTCGAACCGGAGGTCCGGTTAACGATCGACAGAAAGCTTCGGATAAAGAAATCAGACATCGCGCTAACAAGAGCGGAGTTACACAAAGGAGATCGGGGTTGTGGGCATCAATTGTCGATTGGGCAACAAGCCACAAGAGAGGATGATACATTGAAGTGTCGGACGAAGCGCCAATGGACCAATGACGTGCCGGGCAACAAATTTGATTAAACTTTATAATAAATTATCTAGATCGAAGTAGGATTAAGGACTAATTGAGTTGAAATTGGGCTAACTCAATTAGGAGCCAACTGATAGGACCCTAGCAGGGTTAGGTCCTACTCAACCATGTAACAGCTAATAAAAACCCTGTGAGAATGTAATAAACCCCACCTAGCCACCTCTATCCTATAAAGAAGAGAGGCTAAGGTTTATATTTGGGTCTTTGGGCTTCTTAGCCGCCGCCCCCCTTGTTACTAGGCCGGCCCGCTAAGGTTGAGGGCAAATTGGGTAGTTCACTTAGGAAGCAACCCCTAGGGTTAGGGTTTGGAGCTCTATATAAGCTTGTAGCCTCCACCTCTTTGGAATAAGAAAGATCAATCTACAATTGCAGCCACCAGGCTATTTGGAGGGTGGAACCCCTATAGCGTTCCAAGGGTTGATCCCCCTCAAAGATCAATCTCTATAGAATTCCACTGGGGTTCTATCATCTGGTATCAGAGCAGCGATCTTGCTGCTTTTGCTGCCATCCCTGCCGCCCACCATTAGCCAAGCAATTCCCACAATTGCTCTTGGCATCGTCGTCTCCACCGTCATCTCTTGACGTAGATCAAATCAATCTACAGTCGCCACCTCCAATTGCATCAGAGATCTGGTATTTTTCTACCACCAATACCTTTTGCTGCTGCAATTTTTTATCTAAAATATCAAAAAGAAGTTTTTCTATCGATCCCTTGCTGCGAATTCCTTGCGTCGCAAAAGTTATCATCTTTGCGAACAAAGGATTGCTGTAGAAAATTTCAGCCGCGTGTTGCTGCCTTTAACCGATCTAATTGTTATCCTTTTTGAACGAAATTTTTTGTGCACCTCATAGATCATCTTGGCTCCCATCCATGATTGATCTATTGTGGAATTCATCACAAAAACAAATTCGTGTGTGCTGCAATCTCTCGTCACAAACTGCTGAAATTTTTTGACGAGAATTCTGCTATCGCAACTTGCACCGATTTCTTTACTGCTTTGCTGCCGAAATTTCTTGATCCAATTTGTTATCCTTGTTGCTATCTAAACTAAGATTCTACCATCAAAACCCCTCCTCAAATCCCTGAGTTTTCGCTGAAAATTTCGTCGAGAAATCGCTATTTCTTCGACGATAATTCTGCTCTTACGAGGCAGCGCACATAGGCAACAATTGCTACTGATTTTTGTCAAATCTTTGCTGCGATCTACCATAGATCTAAAACCCTCTTCCCTAACCTTTATCCACTACCATCTTAGCCCAAAACTCCATCAAATCGCAGCCCCAAACAGCACCCAAAACAGCCACAAAACAAGCCTAAACCGTAACCTACATCCACCGATCCACAAACCCTTTCAACCACCACTTCCCTCAAACAATTCATGCCTTTAACCCGGCAACAAAAGAGAGATCTTAATATTACAGATCTGGAGTTATATACTATGGCATTCGAGGAGGCGATAAATGCTAAATTCGAAGCCTTCGAGACGCGAATGGAGGATAAGATTCGGGCTCTCTTTGCCGAACTCAGTTTCAGTAGAACACCGAGCCCAAAGAAATCTCCTCAAGGAGAGAGCTCTGACCGAAGAGATGACTCCCAAGAGAAGGGAGGCTCTATGATTGATCCCTACTATCCACGCATGAGGGTGGACTTCCCTAGATGGGAAGAACGAGACCCGATTGGTTGGATCTCGCACGCGGAGCGATATTTTCGGTACCACAAAACCGCAGATGCATCTATGGTAGAAATTGTAGCTAAACATCTTGAAGGAGATGCCATACAATGGTTTGATTGGTTTGAACATACTCATGGAGTCCTCTCATGGCGACAATTCAAAGAAGGACTGTTGATCCGTTTCGGACCAACCGATTACGAGAACATCGACGGACAACTAGCAAAGATTCGACAAACCTCCGCCATCCAAGAGTATCAAACCAGGTTTGAAAGGTTATCTAATCAAACTCATGATTGGTCTGAAAAATAGTTATTGGGGACATTTATTGAGGGCTTGAAGCCGGAGATCCGGGGAGAAGTTAAAGCGCGACAACCGTACACACTTATGGCAGCCATCTCTTTCGCACGACTTCAGGAGGAGCGATTGAACCATGAAGCCTGGAGGACTAGGGTCATTCCCTGACCAGAAATATTGAAGCCCTCAGCCTCGCCTACTATCAGCCGAGCTCCTGCACCAAAAAGGTTGACAAGAGAAGAGCTTCAAGACCGATCCGCTAAGGGGTTATGTTGGCATTGTGATGAGCCGTGGAGCCGCGAGCATCGTTGTAAAAAGGGGAGACTTCTTGTGATTGAACCAGTGGAAGAAAAGATCAGTGAATAGCCAGAAGAGAGTCTTGAACATGAGGATGAAGATGTGGAAGAAGAGCCACAATCAACCAACTTTATGGTACATGCGCTAGCCGGCTACTCAAATCCGTAAACAATGAAAGTTGGAGGCCTGCTCAAACAACAACCAATCACTGTTCTCATCGATACAGGCAGTACTAATAATTTTCTAAATAGTAAGGTTGCTGCTCGGATGGCGCTCTATATCGAAGGTTGCAGCAAGTTCGACGTAAAGGTCACCGACGGTCGAATCCTAAAATGCGACCAAAGATGCCCGCAGGTGAAACTATTACTACAGGACCAAGAAATTGTTGCCGACTTCTTCCTCCTACCAATTGATGATTATGAGGCTGTGTTGGGCATAGAATAGCTGACGACACTAGGTGATGTCTCTTGGAACTTTTCCAAATTGATTATGAAATTCTATTGCAAAGGTAAACAAGTCACCCGACGCGGGAAGCACGGAAGCAACGTAACCACCATTTCAACCCAACGAATGGAGAAAGTTTTACACAAGATAAATAGTGGCTTTCTTATCCATCTCCAACACCAACCAGAGGGGGAGGAATGGAAGAAGGATCCAGAAACCAGCAACATCATCAAAAAATTAGAGGAGGATCCAAGCGCAATAGCTCACTATACTTGGGATTCGAGGGATCTATGCTATAAAGGTCGTATTGTGCTTATACCAAACTCCCCTTGCATCAAAGTCATTCTGCACGAAATGCACTCCACACCTTTTGCAGGGCACTCCGGATTTCTAAGAACCTACAAAAGAGTGAAGCAAAACTTTTATTGGAAAGGGATGAAAAAAATTATTTCTGAATACGTAGCACAATGTGATGTATGTCAACAACAAAAAGGTGAAACAGTGGCGAGTCCAGTGGAAACTACAACCACTACCTATACGGACTCGGTATGGTGACATCTCCATGGACTTCATCGAAGGGTTGCCACCTTCCAAAGGTAAAAGCACAATCCTTGTGGTGGTTGATCGACTTACGAAATATGCTCATTATTGTGCTGTGCGAAATCCCTACACTGCTGTTAGTATTGCTTAGATTTTCATAGAAAATATTGTTAAACTACATGGGATGCCAAGGTCTATCGTAAGTGATCGTGACAGGGTCTTCACTAGTAAATTTTGGACCGAGTTATTTCAGTTACAGGGCACCAAACTCAAGATGAGCACTGCATATCATCCACAAACTGACGGCCAAACAGAAGTGGTGAACAGATGTTTAGAGACATACCTTCGGTGCTTCGCTAGTGATCAACCAAAGGAGTGGACGAAATGGCTCCCCTGGGCCGAATGGTGGTATAATACTACATATCATTCATCTACAAAATGTACCCCATATGAAGCATTATATGGTCAGCCGGCTCCTATGATTCCAAAGTATGTAATTGGCTCAGCTAAGGTAGATCAGGTCGACTAAGATTTAATTGACAGGACAAACTCCTACAATTTGCTAAAGAATAATCTCTCTACCGCTCAAGCTAGAATGAAGCAGCAAGCTGACACACGAAGAAGTGAAAGAGAATTTTTAGTAGGAGACTGGGTTTATCTTCGCCTATAACCATACAAGCAACTATCCATCAACACACGAGCCTCCATGAAGCTATCTCCACGTTTTTATGGGCCCTATCAGATCATAGAGCGTATTGGAGCTGTGGCGTACAGACTTAAATTATCTAAAGATGTCAAAATTCACCTTGTCTTCCACGTGTCATGATTGAAGCCCAAGTTGGGAGAACACGAGGCATCCCAGATCCAACTGCCCAACACCACTAATGATGGAAATATTCAAGCCCAACCACAAGCCATCCTCGACCGCAGAGTCGTGATGCGTCGTCGACGTCCCTCTACTGAAGTACTAGTACATTGGACTAATTTACCACTTGAAGATGCCACTTGGGAATCATATGAGAGTGAAGTCCGGTTCCTCGAGTTCATGGAACCCACCTTGAGGACAAGGCTGATTTGAAGAGGGCGGGCTTGATAGGACCCTAGCAGGGTTAGGTCCTACTCAACCATGTAACAGCTAATAAAAACCCTGTGAGAATGTAATAAACCCCACCTAGCCGCCTCTATCATATAAAGAAGAGAGGCTAGGGTTTATATTTGGGTCTTTGGGCTTCTTAGCCGCCGCCCCCCTTGTTACTAGGCCGGCCCGCTAAGGTTGAGGGCAAATTGGGTAGTTCACTTAGGAAGCAACCCCTAGGGTTAGGGTTTGGAGCTCTATATAAGCTTGTAGGCTCCACCTCTTTGGAATAAGAAAGATCAATCTACAATTACAACCACCAGGCTATTTGGAGGGTGGAACCCCTATAGCGTTCCAAGGGTTGATCCCCCTCAAAGATCAATCTCTATAGAATTCCTCTGGGGTTCTATCACCAACTGGGTCTGAATCAAGGATGTGTTGGGCCGGATGAAAGACCTATACAGTGCTCGAATGCCATGTCAAGCAGTGGCATCACCAGGTGGGCGGTGGAATCGCTTGAAGGCTTAGTCTTCTAGACTGAGTTTGGGTGGTGGTACCGCCCAGTGATAATATGCCTAGGTAATAGTACTGCCCAATGTCAGACAGCTCTGGCGGTGGTACTACCAATACCCGAAAAACCTAAGATGAGAAGGATTTTGGCTCTAAGTTTGTAGCCTATAAATACTCCTCTCATCCTTAGGTAGAAGATACAAGCACAAAAAATTTAAACGTGAGAAAACTCTATAGAAATCACTTTAGAGATTCCTCGTCTAGTCTTCATTTGTACTAAATTTGAAAGAGAGGAGAGAGTAATTGTAAGGGTTATCTCCTGAGCCTATCAAAAGGAGACTACTAGTGAAAAGCCAATGACCTTAAGTGAAGAGGAATCGAGAGTGAACATAGGCCGGATGACCGAACCACTATAAAAATTGAGTTTGTATTTCTGTTTTTGCTCTTTATCATTCTACAAACCATTTAACTTTACTTGCTCTACTTCCTTCCCTCTTTCACTTATGAATATTCTTAAGTCAAAACACAAACGAAATCAATTTTCATCAAATCAAATTTTTATTGTACGGGGTTTTTCAAAATCGCACGAACTTGTCGTATTTCGCTACTGCTCTAATTCAAATCCCCCCCCCCACTTAGTGCCGAACCAATCTTAACATGATCATGAACTCCTAATAATAAAATTTAAAAAGTTCATAAAATAAGAATTAAAGAATAAAAATGAACTCAATCAGGATACAACCACTTGCTATGTATACTAGAAGCCACAGTACTTCAAATACAAGTATACAAAAGTGAAAAAGAAGAAAGCACTCAAGGACGAATCGAGTGACGAAGTTGCGAACTATGCCTTGGTGGCCTTTGACGATGAGATAAGTAACTCAATCGAATCTATTTTACCTTATCATGAAACTACTTAGTGTTTTTCCATAATTTGATGAATTTAAATTAGTTTATATATATATATATATATTTATCATGACAATTGCATGTTAAAGGAATAAAATGTTAAAGTTAAATATAATACTTGTACACCAAATAAGATTAATCCTTTGTATGCTTTAGGAAGCAATTATGTGTATCTTGATGATTTTGTATTACTTTTCGATTTTAAACATGATACATGGCTTTTGTATGAAAAACTTGAGCATGCTTATATGAAATCAATCGTATGAATTAAAACTAAAAAGAAGGAAGTATTTTTACTTGAAAATTTCACTATCTTTAAAGCTTTTTAATTTTTCAAATAAAAAAATAATGAATCCATGTATATTATCTTTTGTGAATCTCTTGAATTATGAAAGTAATTTTGATGATTTGAAGATGAACAAATCCATTTATGTTATTTATGAATCTCTTGAAAATGATTTTGATGATTTGATGAAGTCAAATTGAATGAGTTGAAAATAATGATGAATGTTTTGAAAATAAATGTTTGTATCATGCTTGATGATTTTACATTTTGAAATTATGCATGATGAGTTGAAGTAATGATGGTTTAAAAAATATTTATTCAAATGCATGAATCGATAATATTTTTGTCAAATAAATCATGCTTCCTTCACTTGATACTCGAAATTATAACTTAATTTTTTTATGATTCATGATGAATTGAGACATATTATATATGAATCAAGATCCTTTATTTGTTCTCTCATGACTCTTTTTGCTATAGAGAGGTGTTTATCTATATCATGATGTTGAATTCTTGGAATTATAACTTGAGATTTTCTATATATGAATTAAGATCCCTCACTCTTTATTCTCGTATGATTCTTGTAAAAGAGAATATTTATCCAATTGAATCATGATTGTTCTTTTGATTTCTCGGATTTACAACTCAAATTTTCTTTATGTGAATTAAAATCATTTTATATTTGATCTCTAAGATCTTTATTTGTTATTTAAGAGAAAACTTATCAAAATGAATCATATCTTTTGGTATTCACGATTTGATATTAATATCCTTCATGTCATGATTTATTTATGACTCCTTGGTATTCATGACTTGATTTCTCATAATCTTTGGTATTTATATCTTTTATATCATGATTCTTTTGCATTAGTTGTATACCTTATGTCATATTTAAAAATTGATGTAAAGAAAAAATATTTACAATATTATATCCTTCTCTTCTTTTTGACAATGACAAAGGGAGAGAAAGTATTACTAGCTTGTGTTGGGTCCAGCCCATAGGTGGGCTTGGACCAGATAATTGGGCCTAAGCCCAAATCAATCAATTAAATAGAAACCAAGGGTTTCTATTGGTGTGTGTGTGCAGGAAAGAAAAAGGTGCAGCGAGCCGCGTGCAACGGCAGCGTGCGGCAGCGAGAGAAAGAAAGAGGAGAGAGAGAGAGAGAAAAACTAGGTTTTCTGAGTTTTCTGCTTGACGATCGGTGACCAAACTTCGTCGGTTTTGGCCCAGATTTGACATGGAGAATCTTTGCAGTAAACTCTACAATCCTAACGGTGCCGATCTACGATTTATCCTTTCTAAGGTACTTTCCTGCTAAGTTTACTTGGTGAGATCTAAATCCTTTCTTAGAAGAGATCTATCTCTAAGATGATGATTTAGTCAAGATATCTGATCTTGATGTTATTGTAATCCTCTTATTATTTTAGAGAGAAGAACAGATTGTAAACCTGTTATCATTATTGGTGATAGTGGAAGTTTAAAGTGGACTACGGTCCCGAGGTTTTTCCCGTATTGAGTTTTCCACGTTAAAAATTTGGTCTCACTTGCGATTGATTAATTGTTCTGCTATTGATATTGTTCTGGTTGTTACTTGCTTATAATATCAAGTTGGTATTTTTGATAAGGAACCCATTTTGATACACAAAGAGGGAAAAGTATTATTCCGCATTTACAGGTTTTTTCCCAACAAGTGGTATCAGAGCAGCAGGTTGTTATTTGCTACTAGTGTTTTCTTGTGTGATTGAAATGGAAGAAGCAGATGGTATGATTAAATTGAACTCATCAAATTATTCTACTTGGAGGCGTATGATGGAAGACTTGCTCTATTGCAATGATTTGTATAAACCCATTAAAGTTAAAGAAAAACCCTCTACTATGGATGAGGAAGAATGGGAAGTTCAACACAGGAAAGCTATTGCTTATATTAGAAGATGGATGGATATAAATCTGCATGAGCATATTTCTGATGAAACCAGAGCTGATATTGTTTGGCAAAGGCTAGAAAATCTGTTTGCGAAAAAGACAGTGGGAAATAGAATTTCTCTCCTTAGAAGGCTTGTTAATTTGAAGTATAAAGATGGTAGCAACATTGTTGAGCACATAAGCCTATTTCAAAGTCTTGCAAACAAGTTGGTTGCTATGAAAATGAATATAGATCATGAAATGCAAGGATTGCTACTTCTCAGCTCTTTACCAGAAAGTTGGGAAACGTATGTGGTGACAATTTGTAACTCCACGCTAGAGGGGACTCTAACTATAGACATGGTTAAAGACAGTTTACTGAATGAAGATGCCAGAAGGAAAGAACAGGGAGAATCTTCTTCTGGTGCACTTGTTACTGAAAAATAGGAAAGACGTGGAAGAAGTTACAATAGAAATTCACATGATTACAGAGGAAGATCCAAGTCTAGAAGAGATATCAGGTGTTTCCACTGCAACAGGCCAGGTCATATGAAGAAAGAGTGTAGGTTTTGGAAGCGAGAACAGAATGAAAGGAAGAAAAATGAGAAAGAGACCAATACAGTTGCTGCTGAAGGTGATATCATTACTGTTTGTGATGATGGATGTATTAGTCTTGCAGCTCAGGACAGCAATTGGGTAATTGACTCTGGTGCTTCATTCCATGTTACTTCTCATGATGATTTATTCAGATCCTACACTACTGGTGATTTTGGCAATGTTAGAATGGGAAACAGTGGTACATCCAAGATTATGGGTATTGGAGATATTTGCTTAGAGACCAGTACTGGGAGCAAATTGATACTCAGAGATGTCAGACATGTTCCAGATATTCGTCTGAATTTGATATCTACAGGCAGACTTGATGATGAGGGATTTACACATTATTTTGGTGAAAGCAAATGGAAGCTCACTAAAGGTTCTCTAGTTGTGGCGAGAGGAAAGAAGTTGAACTCTTTTTATATCATGGAAGCTAAGCTACACAAAGGAGAGATTAATGCAATTCAAAAGGGTGAAAGCATAGATCTTTGGCATAAGAGGCTTGGTCATATCAGCGAGAAGGGACTTCAAACTCTTGCTAGAAAATAGTTCTTACCAGAGTTGCAAGGTACATCTCTTAAATCTTGTGATCATTGCTTAGTTGGAAAAACACATAGAGTTGCATTTCATACTTATCCGTCATCTAGAAGATCAAATATTATTGATTTAGTTCATACTGATGTCTGTACTATGCAAACTAGAACTCTTGGAGGAGCTCTTTATTTTGTTACTTTTATTGATGATCATTCTAGAAAAGTTTGGGCTTTTGCTTTGAAATCTAAAGATCAGGTACTCGATGTCTTCAAAGAATTTCATGTCAGTGTTGAAAGAGAAACTAGCAGAAAGCTAAAGAGTGTTCGAGCAGATAATGGTGGCGAGTACAGGGGTCCTTTTGAGAATTACTGCAGGTTTCATGGTATCAGGCTTGAGAAAACAGTTCCAAAAACTCCTCAGCAAAACGGTGTGGCAGAAAGGATGAACAGAACCATTGAAGAAAGGATTAGGTGTATGCTCTCCCACGCCAAGTTATCTAAGTCATTTTGGGGGGAGGCTATGAGAACTACAGTTGACTTGATAAATCTTTCTCCATCAGTTCCTCTGCAAGGTGATGTTCCAGAGAGAGTATGAAAAGGGAAAGATGTATCTTATGATTATTTGAGAGTCTTTGGGTGCAAAGAATTTGTATATATTCCCAAAGATGAGAGATCCAAACTTGATAATAAGGCAAAGGCATGTATTTTCTTAGGATATGGTCATGAAGAGTTTGGGTACAGATTATGGGATCCAGTGAACAAGAAGATTGTTAGAAGCAGGGATGTTGTGTTTCTTGAAGACCAATTGTTTGATAATGGTGATACTGTTGAGAAGCCAGAAACCTCTGTTTATATTCCTTGGAGTTTGGGTCCAGTTCCTCCACCTATAGTTCATGATGATCATGGGGGAGATAATGAAGAAGAAGAATGTGGTGAGAATGTTAGTGATGATACTCCTACAGTTGATGAAGTTGAACCAACTGAGCAAGCACCTCCACCACCAGTTGAGATTCCATTGAGAAGATCCACAAGAGAGCGACAATCTTCTACAAGATATCCTCTATATGAGTATGTTATGCTTACTGATAGGGGAGAGCTAGAAACTTACCAGGAAGCTATTCTGTATGAGCACAAGAGTGAGTGGGTTAAAGCCATGCAAGAAGAGATGAGATCCTTGCTTAAGAACCACATCTATGATTTGGTAAAGACTTTGCCTAAGGAGAAGCTTGAAGCTTGTAGGCAAAGAGTAGGCTTAGTACAACCCACCATATGAGCTGGAGGGGGAGAATTGTTGGGTCCAGCCCATAGGTGGGCTTGGACCAGATAATTAGGCCTAAGACCAAATCAATCAATTAAATAGAAACCAAGGGTTTCTATTAGTGTGTGTGTGCAGGAAAGAAAAAGGTGCAGGAGCGGCGTGCAACAGCAGTGTGCGGCAGCGAGAGAAAGAAAGAGGAGAGAGAGAGAGAGAGAAAAACTAGGTTTTCTGAGTTTTCTGCTTGACGATCGGTGACCAAACTTCGTCGGTTTTGGCCCAGATTTGACGTGGAGAATCCTTGCAGTAAACTCTACAATCCTAACGGTGTCGATCTACGATTTATCCTTTCTAAGATGCTTTTCTGCTAAGTTTACTTGGTGAGATCTAAATCCTTTCTTAGAAGAGATCTATCTCTAAGATGATGATTCAGTCAATATATCTGATCTTGATGTTATTGTGATCCTCTTATTATTTTAGAGAGAAGAACAGATTGTAAACCTGTTATCATTATTGGTGATAGTGGAAGTTTGAAGTGGACTACGGTCCTGTGGTTTTTCCCGTATTGGGTTTTTCACGTTAAAAATTCGGTCTCACTTGTGATTGATTAATTGTTCTGCTATTGATATTGTTCTGGTTGTTACTTGCTTATAATATCAAGTTGGTATTTTTGATGAGGAACCCATTTTGATACACAAAGAGGGAAAAGTATTATTCTGCATTTACAGGTTTTTTCCCAACAGCTTGCACAATATCAAGGAGTAAAATTTGCTAGCTTACAAGGAGACAAAACATGCTAGCATGCACATTGTAAAGAGAAGTAAAAGTTACTATCTCTAGAGAAGCAAAAGTTACTATCTCAAGAGAAGCAAAACTTTTGCTAAACTTCACATTCTCAATAACTCGCTAACTTACATATCAGAAAGGGAAACAAAGAAATTACAAACTTGCACATCACAACGGAGAAGCAAGAAATGCTAGCTTGCACTTCTCAAAAGAGAAGAAAGAACTTACACGCTTGCATATTCTAAAGTGATGAAAAAATTGCCAAATTGCAAAGCTTGCATATCTCTAAAAATTGCTAGTTGCACTTCTCCTTTTTTATTGATGTAAAGGGGAAGAAGATATGATAATGATGTATAAGTTATGATAATCATACATGGGTTAATGTACTTGAATGTTTTGATTGTGCATGATTATATGATGCATGCATTGATGAATTACTTTGATTTCAAAGGTTCTATCTATATGGTATATAGATAGGGGGAGTTTGGTTTAAACTCTGTGATCAATTGGTTGTCAACATAAAACAGGGGGAGATTGTTGAATCTTGGATTTTGATGATGAAACTAATTGATAAAGTTATGATCTAATCTATATTTTGAGTGACGCAGGACTAACTACGATCATGAAAAGGAAAAACACTTAAAGTAGAAGAATCAGACGTTAGGCTAGAGATAAAGGGCATCCGGCCAGAAGGATCGGACAATGCGTTGAGAACGGATGTTGTAGGAGTCAACATGCTGATGGATTTGATGTTACATCGAAGGTTCGAATGATGTGCTGGAAGCTCCCGGGAGTTCGCTGGAAGCTCATCGATAGTTCATTGGGAGTTTGTCAGAAGTTCATCCGGTTTTCGGATAAACAATTGACATGTCGAACAATTGAAATTGCTTGGACTATAATTGTTTAAGACTTAATTATCATAGTTAGGTTTCAATTTGAGTTAGATTTGAGAGAAATTCTACTAACTCAATTAGGAACGAACTAAGCCCAAACTAGGGTTGAATTGGGCTAAGAGAAAGGCCCATTTAGTGACCTAAAGCCATGTCAGGTGGTGGAACCACATAAGGCTCGACCTCCCAGGCTAAGTCTAGGTGGTGGTACTGCCTAGACATAGTCTCCTAGATTTTGTTAGATAGTAGCACCATTAGACTAGGCGGTGGTACTGCCCAGTATCAGTGCTGCAGGCGGTGGTATTGCCCAACACAAGCGGTTGTACCACTAGTACCCCAAAATCTCAAGGATTTGAATTTTGGCTCCAATTTTAAAGTCATTTGGGGTTTACAAATATCCTAGTTATTCTTGCTTGAGATAGTAAGAATTAGCAAGAAAAGAAAGTGAAAACTCTATGATTCTAAGTATAGAAGTCTCTCCTCCTAGAACTTAAAATTAGTCCTAAGAGAGGTGTGTGAGGGAACACTTGTAAAAGAAAGAGTTGTAAGGATTATTAGTCTTCGCCCATTGAAGGAAGACCATTAGTGGAAGCTGGTGACCTCAACAGAAGAGGAATCAGAAGTGGATGTAGGTCATGATGACCGAACCACTATAAATCTAGCATGCTTTTTTTAATTTTGCTCTTTATTGTTTCATGCTTTTCATTACTCAGATTCATTTGTTCACTACTCTCACTCACACCATAAGTTTAAAGCATTTTTGATACATCTTTCATCAAAATAAAATCTTTGAATCGAATGATATTTTCTAAATTGATAATTTTATCATAAGCACAATTTCAAACCCCCCCACCCCCTCTTAGTGCTGACTTGATTCTAACAGGTGAGCCTTGAGGGACTTGACAAACTCAATCTACGTTGGGAATCGATTTCTTCCTATAACGATGGAAGGCCACATGGGTCATTCTAATTGCCTCACACTTACCAACTTAATATTATCGTGAGAGGAGATTTTGATTTGGTCTCCTAATATGACATGTCATAGACATATATATTTAATATAAAATAGAATCTTGGATTTTGATGATGAAACTAATTGATAAAGTTATGATCTAATCTATGTTTTGAGTGACGCAGGACTAACTACGATTATGAAAAGGCAAAACACTTAAAGCAGAATAATCAGACGTTAGGCTAGAGATAAAGATTGGGCATCTGGCTAGAAGGATCGGACAATGCGTTGAGAATGGATGTTGTAGGAGTCAACATGCTGATGGATTTGATGTTACACCGAAGGTTCAAACGATGTGCTGGAAGGTTCAAAGACAGTACTATGCGACTGAAATTCTGAGTGCAACTTTCATTGTAGAGATGAAAACTTTACGACGAAAAGTTTATGCAGCAATATAGGAACGAATTTTTTGGATTTTTTGAATAAGGATAACTAAATTACAACAGCGGTAATGTAGATAACCAGAACCTATTGCAATTCATGGGAAGATCAAAGGATGATCTGTGGTGGTGGAGATGACGGTGAAATTCGGCGGTGAACTTCTAAGCAATTGTGAGAATTGCTTTGGGTAGTTGTGGAAGGCTGGTGGATGGCTATGGAAGGGCAACAAGATGCCAAGAACGTTGCTCTGATACCAAGTGTTAAAACCCTTGTGGATTCTAAGCTTGGGGTTGATCTCTATAGGGGATCGGCCTCCTTGGAACTCTATAGGGGTTCCTTCCTCCAAGTTGTTGCTCAAAGGCTGCTAAATGATTAATCTATTTCTTATTAAAAGAGGATGAATACATGGCTATTTATAGGGCTTCTAAACCCCAACTCCTAATAGGACTCTTACTTAAGACTCCTACTTCTAATTAGGACTCATTCTCTAGTAGGACTCCTAATTCTAATAGGACTTTTTCCCTAATAGGACTCCTACTTCTAATAGGACTCTTTCTCTAATAGGACTTCTACTTCTAATAGGACTCCTTCTCTAAGAAGCAACCTAACCCTAACCTAACCGGCCTCTTCACCTCTTTAATAGGGGTCGACTAGATAGGATTTATATGAATGTCCTTATCAATTAGGACTCTCATAGCTAGAGTCCTAACAATGATCTTGATTTTGATGCTTTAAATTTGAATGAAACCTCTCCTCCCATTAGCAACTTAGATGCATCTTCTTCCGAAACATCCTTACATAAAGAATGGAAGTATATAGATGCTCATCCTAAGGAACTAATCATAAGAGACGTATCAAAAAGTGTTCAAACTTGCTCTTCCCTTAAAATTTTTTGTGCTAATACAGCTTTTCTTTCTCAAATTGAACCTAAATGCATTGACGAGGCCTTGAATGATGATTCATGGGTTATCGTAATACAAGAAGAGTTGAATCAATTTGACAGAAATGAGGTGTGGAAGCTTATTCCTAAGCCTAGTGACCATTTAGTGATTGATACTAAATGGGTCTTTAGAAACAAGCAATATAAATTTGGTATCATGGTTAGAAATAAGGCTAGATTAGTGACCAAATGTTTCAACCAAGAAGAAGATATTGATTATGAAGAAACCATCGCATCTGTGGCAAGATTAGAAGCTGTAAGAATGCTCTTTGCCTATACTTGTTGTAATAATTTTAAGTTATTTCAAATGAATGTCAAATGTGCTTTTTTAAATGACTTTATTTCCAAAGAAGTTTATGTTGAACAACTGCTCGGATTTGAGAATATTCTTTTTCCTAATCATGTATTTAAGTTAACCAAGGCTCCCTATGGATTAAAATAAGCCCCAAGGGTTTGGTATGAGAAACTTAGCTCCTTTCTTATCCAAAATAATTTCTCTAAAGGCAAGGTCGATACTCATTGTTTATTAAAAATTTAAAAAAAAAAATTTCTTGTTGTTTAAATTTATATTGACGATATTATTTTTGGTTCCACAAATGAGTCCTTATGCGAATCATTTGCCAAAAGTATGAGCCAAGAGTTTGAAATGAGCTTAATGGGTGAAGTTTCTTCTTAGGCTTGCAAATCAAATAACTTAGTGATGGTATTTTTCTTAGTCAAACCAAATATGTATTAGAATTACTAAAATGATTCAATATGAATAGTTCAAAGGCTATCAATACACTAATGAGTACTTCCACTAAGTTAGTTATGGACAAAAGTGGAGAAAGCTTTGATCAAAAAACTTATAGGGGTATGATAGGTAGTTTACTATACCTCACTACAACTAAACCAGACATTATGTTTAGTATAGGACTCTATACTAGATTTCAATCTAATCCTAAGCTATCTCATTTTAAAGCCATTAAAAGAATTCTTAGATACTTAAAAGGAACCCATAATCTAGGATTATGGTATCCAAAATCCAAAAACTTTGAATTAATTGCTTATATTGATGCTGATTTTACTAGATGTAGAATAGATAGAAAAAGCACATCTAGAACATGTCAATTCTTAGGTCATGCACTTGTCTCTTGGTCTTCTAAGAAACAAACCATGATGTAACCTTAGAATTTATTGATACGAAACATCAATTAAATGATATTTTTATAAAACCTTTAAATAAAGAATAATTTGATTTCATTAGAAGAGAATTAGGCATGTTAAATTGTCCAAATACATGAGTTTCTTGTAAACTTTTTTGATTTTTCATAAATAAATGGAGCTCTTATCGAATTTATTTTGTATCATCTTCCTCTTATCTTGATATCAAGTTTATTTCATAAATTTATTGATATCCTTGCTTCGTCACTTGATGACTTTTGATACTCTTAGAACCCCCCTTGCTATTAATAAAATATCATTCATGGATTTTCTTGATTCACGTATCATTCACAGACTTCATTGATACACTTGATTCTTGTGAGAATTTTTGCAATGATTATAAACCTCTCCTTTCTATCCACATTTTTATGTTATGAATCTTTTAGCTCTTGATAAAATGAGTTTTCGATAGCTTGAATGGATTCTTTTCCTTATATTATTCTTGGGCTTTTAATAGCTTGATCCTTCTTGATGAATGAATTAAATGATCCTTCTTGATGAATGGACTTTTCCTTGTACTCTTTCCTTTTCAAGAAGAATCTTGCTCAAGTAGGAGCAAAGTTGTGCTAGTTTGTTTATTTCATCTTTGCTAACTTGCCTACTTCAAAGCTATAAAGGAATGCTAGCATGAGTAGTGCTAGTTTGTACATTTCCTTTTTACTTGACTACAAATGAAAAGTCACTATCTAGCTATCACAACAATGTAAAATTTTGCTTGCATGAAATGATTGCCAATTTCCTTTTTGTTAATGACAAAGGGGGAGAATGTGACAAATTGATGAAAGCTTGTAATGTATCATACTTAAAATATGCTTGGTATCATGAATGGTATCGTAAATGCTTGAAATGTATCATGCTTGGTATTATAAATGCTTGAAATATGCTTGGTATCGTGAATGGTATCGTAAATGCTTGAAATATATCATGCTTAGTATTATGAATGCTTGAAAAAGTTTCATACTTGAAATGATAAATTTTTATCATGCATAGAAATTGATATCATGCTTACTATCGTATTTGATTTTGTATCGAAATGATGAATGTCTATCATCATGATTTGGTATCAAACTTGAAATTTGTATCATGCTTAATATTATAATTAAAATTGGTATCGTGCTTTGAAATGATGAATGTCTATCATCATTTGGTATCATATTTGAAATTTGTATCGTAAGAGGAACTGCAAAGAGTATATTGCAGAGAAGGTAAAACAGAAGCTTAGAGAAGTTTCAGATTTGTATTCATATTTAGTCTCTATTTGTCAGACTCATATGATATCACATAGGTATTAGATATCGATAGTGTTTATAATATCTGTAATTCATTATAGGTTCTAGCAAAACTTATGAGATTGATAAGAGGCAAGATGGACCTTAAGATGGGCAATGAAGCGAGAGTTGCTGCTATTGCTATTAGCGATGTCACTCTACATCTACCTGGTGGAGCTACTATTGTATTAGATGCATGCTATTTTGTTCCTTTCATTATCAAAAACCTTATTTTAATTTTATGTTTGACATTGAATGGTTATAAAGTAGTTTTTTAGAATAATAGTTATTCAACTATTAAGGATGATGAGATCATCACGAGAGGAACATTGCATAATGGTTTGATTATGCTAGATACTACTCCACATATCATGAATGTAAGTATGTCCAAGAGAAAACGAGATGAGGTGAATAGTGCAAACCTATGACATTGTGGGTTGGGTCATATCTGTGAGGGAAGGATTCAAAAGTTACTATTAGATGGATACCTAGATCCATTTGACTATGAGTCTTATGCGACTTGCGAACCTTGCTTTCATGGAAAGATGACCAACTCTCCATTTAGTGGAACTGGAGAGAGAGCCACTGAGTTGTTGGTATTTATATATAGTAATGTATATGGTCCTATGTCAACTCAGGCCATCAGTGGTTATTTCTACTTCATTATTTTCACTAACGATTTCTATAGGTACGAACATGTATACTTGATGAAGTACAAGTCCGAACCCTTCGAGAAATTCAGGAAGTATAATAATGAAGTGGAGGTTCAAATTGGAAAGAGTATCAAGACTCTTCGATCAGATCGAGGAGGTGAGTACTTGAGTTCAGAGTTCACCCAGTTCCTCAAGGACCAGGGGATTCTATCCCAGTGGACACCTCGTTAT
The DNA here is from genome assembly GCA_024322285.1 of Musa beccarii. Lineage (NCBI taxonomy): Eukaryota > Viridiplantae > Streptophyta > Magnoliopsida > Zingiberales > Musaceae > Musa > Musa beccarii. Next base: position 32,231,187 of record CM044394.1, read on the forward strand.
ACACCCTAGCTCAATGGTATATTCGAAAAGAGGAATCACACACTATTAGACATGGTGCAGTCCATGATGAGTTTTGTCGACCTATCCATCTCATTCTAGGGATATGCCCTAGAGTCCACAACTTATCTTCTGAATAGAGTTCCAACTAAGTCGATAATATCTATACTATATGAGATATAGAAAGGGAAGAAGCCTGATCTTAAGGATGTTAAGATTTGGGGCTGCCTTGCCCACATTAAGAGACACAAGCCCGATAAGTTGGAATCTAGAATGAAACGATGAAAGTTCATGTGATATCCCAAGGAAACTTGTGGGTATTATTTCTATCACTCCATCTTTGTAGCTAAGAGAGTAGTATTCCTTAAGAAGGAATACATTCTTGGTAGAGATAGTGGGAGCATGATAGAGTTGAGCGAGGTTGGAGAACCTAGCTCAAGCACCATTCCACAGCCAGAATCTATTCAGGTACCTAGCACACAAGTTCTAACTTTATGTAGGTGCGATAGAGTATCCCATCCTCCTAAGAGTATGTGGGACATATCAGAGGAGTGGATGTTGAGGATATTGATCCTCAGACCTACACAGAGCCTATTATGAGTATAGACTCTAGGAAGTTACAAGAAGCCATAAATTCAAAGATGGATTCTATGTACTCTAACTAGGTTTGGAACCTAATTGATGCACCCGAGGGTATCATACCCATTGGCTGCAAGTGGATCTTCAAGAAGAAGATTGGAGTAGATGGAAAGGTCAGGTGGATTCCATGTACTCTAACTAGGTTTGGAACCTAATTGATGCACCCAAGGGTATCATACCCATTGGCTGCAAGTGGATCTTCAAGAAGAAAGATCGGAGTAGATTAAAAACCTATAAAGCAAGGCTAGTGGCTATGGGGTATCGTCAAAGGCAAGGTGTTGACTATGACAAAACCTTCTCACCCGTAGCCATGCTAAAATCCATTCGAATTCTATTAACTATTGTAGCATACTATGATTATGAGATCTGGCAGATGGATGTCAAAACCGCATTCCTCAATAGTAACCTCGAGAAGGAGGTATTTATGATACAACCTAAGGGATTCATGTCCAGGGATAACCCAGATAAGGTGTGCAGATTGCTTCGATCCATCTATGGACTGAAGTAAGCTTTCCGAAGTTGGAACATAAGATTTGATGAAGTAATCAGATCTTATGACTTTGTTAAGAACGAAGATGAGTCTTGTGTGTACAGGAAGATAAGTGGGAGTGCTATCACCTTTTTGGTATTGTATGTGGATGACATTCTAATAATTAAGAATGATGTAAGAATGCTCTCCATGGTAAAAGCTTGGCTATCTAAACACTTCTCCATGAAGGACTTGTTGGGAAATCCTATGGGACGACATCTCATACGTAGCGAAAGAACAAAAATAAAATCACAGATTTCCCATAGAAAGTTTCTATTGTTGTGCGAGGATCGATGCGTCAAAAATAAATCTGTAAAAATTACATGTGTAAAAGAAAATACCTAGGGAGATCGTATATCCCTGAATCTCTATAGATCTGTAGGAAGGATGAAGGAGGTCAAGCGTCCTCCTCTCTAGTGGTATCCACACAGTAGGGACTACGACGATACTCCTCTCTGGAGAAAGGAGAATAGAAGGTGGCTACCAAAAGAACCCCCAGCCTATAAGGTTTTGGTTCCCTCTTATTTATAGAGACCCCCTATAAATCCTAATGGATCTTGCCCTATTGGGTATTGGATCTCCATCCAATTACCTAAGCCTCTTGGATTAGTGGGTCTCTACCCAAAAATATCTTATTAGTAATTATTGGATCTCATCTTAGGATCCAAGAATTCAGGTGCTTAATGGATATCCAATAAGATAGGGGCTCCAGCGAATATCTCATATCCGAACCTCTACTCATCGCAACACCTACCATATGTGTGTGACTCTCTAGGCCTAATATCGAGCTGGCTGTGAGTCATACTTGTCAGAACTCCTTCTGACTTAGTAAATTATTATATCTATAATAATTCACCCAACTCATCGACTGTAGACGTACTAGGCCACTATGCCGCAACCCCTAGACGATACAAGCGAATTCAATCCTTTGGACCTATCTATCCTCAGTTATCATATATCTATAGTCCCTTATCCATCTAATATCCTAGAGACTCTATATTGGGCAGGTGTTGTCAAGCCCATACGATCTCTCCTCAAGTCTTGCTCTGGTCGGATTCTCCCGGAGAACTCTTTCTCTCTCAATCCAAATAACCTTGGCTAAGGATTTATTTGAGTAAGAATACATGGGATATTCCTCTCATGATACCGAGAGCAGATAGCCCTCTATTGACACTTAATAGCCCTTGTAAGGTTGGCTACCACTCCCAATAACCGGCTGTACTAGATCTAGAACTTTCCAAACCTATAAGTCTAGTATCAAAGAATGGAGTACTCATACAAGATATCCTTGGTGTCTCAAGTCTAAGGATCAGATGCACTACTAGGACTATGGAATTGCTCTCTGACGTGAGGTATCAATAACCATCTAGCATTCCGTAGGTGGATGAATTAGTGAACTCATTCCCCAATGAGCACCTACACTGTACCCTTAGTATCCACACATGAGTAGCTATGAGACCAGCCACCTCTATCATATGGATAGGTATACAGCACACCAATCTATCCGGTTGTCTCAATGTCCCTCTCGAGTAACCTATAACCAGGATTATTTAGGATATGTGTTTAAAGGTGAATCGGTCTCATTATCGTGATCTCATCACGATCTGATTCCTATTGCACAAATTCAAGGATATCATAATATATGCAACACACAAGATAAAGTGATAAAATGCCTAATAATAAGCAAAGAGAAAGAGTGCATATCAAGTCACAAGTATTATCACTCATGTGATTGGCTTGCAGGGCACATATGACTAGTAGGACTTAAGGGAAACATCCTACATATTGGGGATTCGGATCTATAGAGATATATCCAAGAGGATGCTTAGCTTATCCCAGTCCAGGTACATAGACACCATTGTCAAAAGGTTTGATATGAAAAATTTCAAGAGTGGTCTTATACCAATGAGACATGGAATATCACTTTCCAAAAGTATGTCTCCAAAGACTCCTGAAGAAATGACACACATGGATAGGATACCATATGCCTCAGCGATAGGATCTATCATGTATGCTATGTTATGTACTAGGCCTGATATAACGCATGCTTTGAGTGTCATGAGCAAGTATCAGGTAGATCCAGGCTTGGATCACTAGAAAGCAGTAAAATGTATCCTTAAGTACTTAAGGAGGACTAAGGATCATTTACTAGTATATGAAGAAAGTAGCCTCAAGGTTGAGAGCTGCATGGACTCGACCTTCCAGTCTAATGTTGATGATGGCTAGCCAATTCAGGGCATGTGTTTACCCTGAATGGAGGAGTAGTATGCTGGAAGTATTCCAAGCAAGACACTACTACTGACTTGACCACAAGGAGGCGGAATATATTACTACGGTAGAGGCAATAAAGGAGGGAGTTTGGATGAAGTAGTTTATCACAGATTTGAAAGTTGTGCCAAGCAGCGAGGAGTTGATTCCCTTATATTATGATAACTATGGAGCGATTACTCAAATAAGAGAACTCGAGTCTCATCAGAAGTGTTCCGAAGAGGTTCCAAGTTATTAGAGAGATCATGGCCTGAAGAGATGTAGCAGTGGAAAGAGTTCCATCCGAAGATAACATTGTAGATCCACTTACAAAGCCATTGACTCAGATTGTCTTTAAGCGTCACAGAGGTGCCCTATAAGCTAATAATATGAGTGATGGCACCTGTAACACGGTGCGTCAATCTCTTTGCTTATAATTTTGATATTTTCTCACATTATCAAGATGTATATTGTGATGTCCTTGGATCCGTGCAATTGGAATCGGATCATAACGAGATCACAATAATGAGACCGATTCACCTTTAAGCACAGACCCTAAATAATCCCGGTCATATGTTACTCGAGAGGGACATCGAGATAACTAAACAGATTGATGTACTATATACTTATCCATATAATGGATTTGATTGGTCTCATAGCTACTTGAGTGGGGACACTAAGGGTACAGTGCAAGTGCTCATTGGAGAATGAGTTCACTGATTGATCCGCTTACGGAATGCTGGATGGTTATTGATACCTCACGTTAGTTAGCAATTTTGTAGTTCCAATAATGTATCTGGTCCTTAGACGTGAGATACTAAGGAAGTCCTATATGAGTACTCCACTCTTTGATAACGAAATTATAGGTTTGAAAGTTTCAAATCTAGTACAACCGTTTATTGGGAGTGGCAACTAACCTTACGAGAGCTATTGAGTGTCAATAGAGGAACATCCACTCTCAGTATCATGAGCGAAATATCCTATGTGTTCTTGCTTAAGTAAATCCCTGGCTAGGGTCATTTGGATTAAGAGAGAAAGAGTTCTCAGGGAGAATCCGATTAGAGCAAAACTCGAGTGGAAACCGTATGGGCATGACAGCACCATACCTGATATACGGTCTCTGGGATATTAGATGGATGAGGGACTATAGGTACATGGTCACTAAGGGCAGATAGGTCCAAAGTATTGGATTCTCCTATATTGTCTAGGGACTACTGTGTAGTGGCCTAGTACATCCAGAGTCAATGAGTCGAGTGAATTATTATAGAGATAATAATTTATTGAGTCAGAAGGAGTTCTGACATATATGACTCACAACCAGCTCGATATTGAGCCTAGAGGGTCACACACATATGGTAAGTGTTGCGACGAGTAGAGATTCAGATATGATATATCCGCCAGAGCCTCTATCTTATTGGATATCCAATAAACTCCTGTATTATTAGATCCCATGGATGAGATCCAATAAAAGCTAAATTATTAGGTAGAGACCCATTAATCTAAGAGGCTTAGGTAATTGGATGGAGATCCAATATCCAATAGGGCAAGATCCATTAGGGTTTACAAGAGGCATCTATAAATAGGAGGGAACCAAAGGCACATAGGCTGGGGTTTTCTTAGTAGCCACCTTCTATTCTTCTCTCCCTAGAGAGGAGCATCGTTGTAGACTCTACCTTGTGGATACTGCTAGAGAGGAGGATGCTTGACCTCTTTTATCCTCCTCCATAGATCTATAGGAATATAGGGATATACGATCTCCCTAGGTACTATCGTTTCTTTTACAAATGTAGTTTTCAGATTCATAGATTTATTTTTCTACACCAATCTTTGCACGATGTCGGAACCTTTTGTGAAAATGTAAGGGGTTTTGTTTTCTATTCTTTCACTATGCATGAGATGTCGCCTCCCTGGATTTCCCAACAAGGGGTTGTGATGATGCTCCTCAAATCACTACCCAAATCTTCTCGTTACACACACTTTGTGATCAAGAAGGGTCGGCCCTTCTTGTTGTCCACACACCCCAAACTAGAGCTGCTAGTTGAGGAGAAGAAGGGGAGGAGAATAGAAGGTGGCTACCAAAACACCCTAGCCTATGAACCTTTAAATCCCTCCAATTTATAAATGTCCCCTATCAACTTAACCCTAATGGATCTTGTCCTATTGGGTATTATATCTCTATCCAATTACCCAAGCCCTTTAGATTAGTGGGTCTCTACCCAGTAATCTTTTATTAGCTCCTATTGGATCTCATCTTAGAATCCAACAATTCTGGGGCTTAATGAATATCCAATAAGATAGGGGCTCTCATGGATATCTCATATTAGAACCTCTACTCATCATGATACCTACCATATGTGTGATTCTCTAGTCCCAATATCGAGCTGGCCATGAGTCTGGCTCAATGAATTATTATCTCTATAATAATTCACTCAACTCATCGATTGCGGACATACTAGGCCACTACGTCATAGTCCTCAAACGATACAAGGGAATCCAATACTTTGGACATATCTGTCCTCAGTCACCATGTACATATAGTCCCTCATCCATCTAATATCCTAGAGACCCTGTACCAAGCATGGTACTATCAAGCCCATACGGTCTCTCCTTGAGTCTTGCTCTAATTAGATTCTCTCAAAGAACTTTCTCTCTCAATCCGAACAACCTTGGCCAAGGATTTGTTTGAGCAAGAACATATGAGATTTTTCTCTCATGATATTGAGGGTGGATAATCCTCTATTGACACTCAATAACCCTTGTAAGGTTGGCTACCACTCCTAATGACTAGCTATACTAGATTTGGAGCTTTTAAACCTATAAGTCGATATCAAAGAGTGGAGTACTCATACAGGACATCCTTGGTGTCTCAAGTCTAAGGACCAGATATACTACTAGGACTATAGAATCACTGTTTAACAAAAAGGTATCATCAACCATCCAGCATTCCAAGGGTGTATCAATTAGTGAACTTATTCTCCAATGAGTACTTGTATTGTATCCTTATTATCCCCGCATGAGCAGCTATGAGGCTAGATGCTTCCATCATATGGATGGATATACGGCATACTAGTTTGTTTGGTTATCTCGATGTCCTTCTCGAGTAACCTATGACCAGGATTATTTAGGATCTATGTTTAAAGGTGAATCGATCTCATTATTGTAATCTAATCATGATCCAACTCTCATTGCATAGATCCATGGACATCACAATATATGCAACACGTAAGATAAATTGATGAAATGTCAAATAATAATAAGTAAAAAGAGTGTATGCCAAGGCACACATGCCATCACTCATATGATTGGCTTATAGGGCACATATGACTAGCAATCTCCCACTTGACCTAAAGCCAATCACCTATGTGTCTGATTCCCATCAGACCTCTGTAATGCTCAAATACAATCTGAGATAACAGCTTCATTAGTGGATCAACAATATTATCTTCAGATGGAACTCTTTCTACTACTACATCTCTTCGGGCGATAATCTCTCTTATCAAGTGGAACTTCCTCAGAATGTGTTTTGACTTCTAATAAGACCTGGGTTCCTTCGCTTGAGCAATTGCCCTATTGTTATTGCAATATAAGGGAATCGACTCTTTGCTACTTGGCACGACTCCTAGATCTGTGATGAACTTCTTCATCCAGACTCTCTTCTTTGTTGTCTTTGTCATAGCAATGTAATCCGCCTTTGTGGTCCAATCAGCAATAGTGTCTTACTTGGAACTTTTCGAACACACTACTCCTCCATTCAGGATGAACACATACCCTAAAGTAGACTACTATCATCGACATCAGACTGGAAGCTCGAGTCCTTAGTCCTTCTCAAGTACTTAAGGATATACTTTACTGCTTTCCAATGCTCCAAGCCTAGATCTACCTGATATCTGCTCGTGACACTCAGAGCATGCACTATATCAGGTTTGGTACATAGCATAGTATACATGATAGACTCTATCGCTAAGCAATTGGGTATCCTATCTATGTCTGCCTATTCTTTAAGAGTCATTGGGGACATACTCCTAGAAAGTGATATTCCATGTCTTATTGGTATGAGACCTCTCTTAGCATTTTTCATGCCAAACCATTTGACAATAGTGTGCTGGTTATAGGTGCCCTACAAGCTAATCACATGAGTGATTGCACCTGTAATATGCTACGTCAATCACTTTGATTATGATTGTTGGCATTATCTCACATTATCTAGATGTATATTGTGATGTCCCTGGATCTGTGCAATGGGAATCAGATCGTGATGAGATCACGATAATAAGATCGATTCACCTTTAAACATAAACCCTAAATTATCTTGGTCATAGGTTACTCGAGAAGGATATCGAGATAACCGGATAGACTGGTGTGCTGTATACCCGTTCATATGATGGAGGTAGCTGGTCTCATAGCTACTCATGTGGGGACACTAAGGGTGCAGTCAGCGGTGCTCATTGGAGAATGAGTTCACTGATTGATCTGCCTACGGAATGCTGGATGGTTATTAATACCTCACGTCAGACAACGATTCCGTAGTCCCAGTAGTGTATCTGGTCCTTAGACTTGAGACACCAAGGATGTCCTGTATGAGTACTCCACTCTTTGATACCAGACTTATAGGTTTGCAAAGCTCCATATCTAGTATAGCCGGTCATTGGGAGTGGTAGCCAACCTTACGAGGGCTATTGAGTGTCAATAGAGGATCATCCACTCTCGGTATCATGAGAGGAATATCCCATGTATTCTTGCTCAAACAAATCCTTGGCCAAGGTCATTCAGATTGAGAGAGAAAGAGTTCTTTGGGAGAATTCGACTAGAGCAAGACTCGAGGAGAGACCGTATGGGCCTGACAGCACCATGCCCGGTATAGGGTCTCTGGGATATTAGATGGATGAGAGATTATAGATACATGGTAACTGAGGATAGATAGGTCCAAAGGATAGGATTCCCTTGTATCGTCTGGGGGCCGCGGCGTAGTGGCCTAGTACATCCACGGTCAATGAGTTGGGTGAATTATTATAGAGATAATAATTCACTAAGTCAGAAGGAGTTCTGACAAGTATGACTCACGGCCAGGTCGATATTGGGCCTAGAGGGTCACACACACATGGTAGGTGTTGCGACGAGTAGAGGTTCAGATATGAGATATCCGCTGAACCCCCTATCTTATTGGATATCCATTAAGCCCCTGAATTATTGGATCCTGAGATGAGAACCAATAATTGCTAATAAGAGATTATTGGGTAGAGGCCCACTAATCCAAGAGGCTTGGGTAATTGGATGGAGATCCAATACCCAATAGGGCAAAAGATCCATTAGGGTTTTTCAGGGGGGGCCTCTATAAATAGGAGGGGACCAAAGCTCTACTGGCTGAGGGTTTCTTTTGGTAGCCACCTCCTGTTCTCCTTCCCCTAGAGAGAGAGGAGCATCGTCGCAATCCTTGCTGTGTGGATACCGCTAGAGAGGAGGACACTTGACTTCCTTCATCCTCTCCCACAGATCTGCAGGAATTCAGGGATATACGATCTCCCTAGGTATCTTCTTTTACATGTGCAGTTTTTGTAGATTTGTTTTTGACGCACCGATCTTTGCACGACGATGAAAACTTTATACAGGAAATCTACGGTGTTTTGTTTTCTGTTCTTCCGCTGCTCATGTGATGTCACTCCACCCTTGATGGACTTCCTAATAGTTGTATCAGAGCCAGGTTGGGTGGCGACGGGCGCTCCGCTCGCGGGGCAGCGATGGCGCCACTGCCCTCCTCGCTCGCAAGGGGCGCCGCCGGCAGTGTGTGCCAGCCGCAGCCGTAATGCAGCGCCGTAGAGGGAGGGGAGTTAGGGTTTTCCTTCTATGGGCGCTGCGCCGCTCTCTGGATCGTCTTTGCCGCGACGCCCAGTCTATGGCTGGGTGGCGACGGGTGCTCTGTGTTTAAAGGTGAATCGATCTCATTATCGTGATCTCATCACGATCCGATTCTCATTGAACAGATCCAGGGATATCACAATATTCACAATAGAGGGAATTTTCTAAATTCCTAAGGGTATTTTGGTCATTCGGCCAAAAGGGATAGAGACTGGAATTTCTCAAATTCTGATGGTATTTTGGTAATTTTGTCAAAGGGGACAGAATCTAAAATTTTTAAAATTCGAGGGGCAAAATCATCTTTTGTCCAAAACCCTAACTCCCCTCCCCTACGGGCGTTGCGCCGCTTGTCGCTGTGGCCGTCTTTGCGCTGCATGACCTTGACGCCTGGCTGGTGGCGGTGAGCGCTCCGCTCGCAGGGCAGCGGCGGCACCGCTGCCCTCCTTGCACGCAAGGTGCGCCGCCGGCAGGGTGCGTCGGCCGCAGCCGCAACACAACGCCGCAGAAGGAGGGGAGTTAGGGTTTTCGGACAAAAGATGATTTTTCCCCTTGGATTTCAGAAATTCCAGATTCTATCCCCTTTGACATAATTCCCAAAATACCCTCGAAATTTAAGAAATTCCAGTCTCTATCCCTTTTGGTCGAATGACCAAAATACCCTTGGGAATTTAGAAAATTTCCTCTATGTCCCTATTTTCAGAAATATTAGTTAATTAAATAGTTTAATTAACTATTATTTTTTATCTAGTAGTCCTATAAAATAACATATACATGTGATGTATGATGTGGACAGATGATCATGGACTTGTGATGTGGTATATGTACATGTGATTATTATTATTGGGGTTTGTGAGCCTCTATTTTTCTCGTTTATTATCGGGCCTACGTGCCTATAATTATGTTGTAATTATTAGAGGAGGCATAGTGGTAGCGTGACTCATGAGGCCGAGACGGACGATCCGACGCATGGAGATGCGTTGAGATGTCGACGGATCCGACGAAGCGAGATGGATGATCACAGGGCATAGAGATGTGCCGAAGTACACATAGATCTTAATGTGAGTGATTGGGCCCATTGGCTCGGGCCTGATCACATTAGGATATGGTCCATAATCATCTGGTGTGATTGCTCATATGATGTGTGATTAATTATACACCTACTAGATATGTATATATATATTTGCATGCGATGTAGATATATATATTAAATATGTATGTGTGTGACACATTATGTTAGGAGACCAAACCAAAAATCCTCTCCATTAATAATATTAAGTCAGTAAACGTGAGGCAATTAGATTGACCCACGTGGCCTTCTATCGTTATAGCTAGGAGCCGATTCCCGGTATAGGTTGAGTTGGTCGAGTCCCTCGAGACTCACCTATATCGCATCTCGCCATCTTATCTACGACATAGAGATGTCAGAGGTGACCTGAGGACATGGTATGCTTGGTCGAGTCCCTCGAGAGTATATCACCTAATCAGACGTAACGATCTTAATGATTTAACCAAACATCATGGTTGGTCGAGTCCCTCAAGACCATGGTAGTTTGGAGGCCGAACAGGACGGGAATCACAAGGAGTTGTAATTGACAAGAGTTGTCTACCTTTACGGGCTTAACGTGATTGGTCGAGTCCCTCGAGGTTACATTAAGACACCGATTGGATCCTGATCCCCACTAGAGATCTGCCGGGGGTCTTCGATTCATACACCAGAGGGTGTTGTGTGTCTAGCGAAAAATTAGTGGAAATACATTAAGATAAAAGTCCTTATCTTAATTGTTTAAATTTCTGCAAAGTCTGCATGTTATTTATTTCTGTTATATCTTTTATTTGAGAAAAATGTCGTTTTCAAATCCTTTACATGGCATACTTGATGCCAACCGCCACACTGGTCCAAATTATACAGATTGGCTTCGCAATCTGAGAATCATTCTCACGATGGAGAAAATCGCATATGTCCTTGATACAGTGATCCCTACGCCCGACGAAGGGGCAAGCGAGGATGAGATCGCTCGTTATGTGAAGTACTTAGATGATTCCACTCTTACTCAGTGTTACATGTTGGCCTATATGACTACTGAGTTACAGAGACAGCATGAAAATATGGATGCTAATTTCATACTCCTACATCTCCGTAAACTATTTGAGGAATAGGGAAGAACTCAGCGATATGAGATATCAAAGAGTCTTTTCCGTGCTAGGATGACTGAGGGGACACCGGTTCAGAACCATGTCCTTAAGATGATTGAGTGGATTGAGAAACTCACAAGTCTAGGAATGGTCCTAAAGGATAACCTGTGTGTGGATCTTGTACTTCAGTCCCTACCAGATTCCATTTCTCAGTTCATAATTGTCACGCCCCTCCAAATTTTAATCTCAATCAGGAGGTGTGACCCTGTCTTAAAAATCCATAACATTAAAATTTTAAGAACAATTCAATCCAAGATCTATTCTAACGATTTGAGGATACTAAGAACCATTCAAATCAATATTTAAACCCTTAAATTCACAATTCGTAAACCTGTATAGTTTCATAAATCATACTCCACTTCATTCATTGATTCATATAGTCCAAAATTAACTCAACTAAACAACATCCACATCTTAAATCCACAAGTGTGGGGAATCCATACAATCTCAAAACCAACCTTTACCACTAGTTCATATCGTTATACAAATTAAACTTAACATTCCAAATCCTAACAGAGAGATTCATTAACATTTACAAAACACATAAGTTCAGATTTATCATAGACATTTCCTTAAGCACAAAATATTCTTGTACAACAAAACTTATCAACCATTAAAGCTCAAGCCAAAATCTTCTAGCATTCCTTCCTCAAAATTTTAGCGTGTGACAAGCTAACATGAAAAAAAGAGTTATATAACAACGGAGTGAGCTACAAAGCTCAACAAGTGGCAAGCAAATCCAGAACAAAAGGAGAATAGCTTCAAATAAACTTAGTATCCAAATGCAAGGTAGAGATACAAGAATTCATGGATATAGGCTCATTAGATACAGATTTGCAAATGTCATTTCATTCAAATCTATTTGGTTCATAACAAAGGCAATAAAGAGAAATTAAAACTCATCAGATGATGTAAATAGTATTTCGGAGCATATCAATTGACACAAGAACCATTTCGGAACATATCAAGGGATAAGAAGCATTTCGGAACATATCAATGGCAGAAGAAACATTTCGGAACAGTTCAATGGCGGAAGAAGCATTTCGGATCATATCAAATGACAATTGAACCATTTCTGAGCATATCAAATAGCATATGGAATGGTTTCAGAACATATTTCAAAGGATAACAATGGCATATAAGATATCTCAAAGCATATCAGAAGAACAAATAAGAAACAGAAGCTTAAATGTCATATCTGATGTACATTCATTTCATTCTCATCTAAAGCGAACATATAAACACATAAGTAATGCTTTGGATAATATATCAAAAACACAGAAGGTGCAGTGGGATCTCAAACAGAATCTCCCATGTCTGGGAGCGTCATACATCCATGTCTGGATGAAGCCAGAGGGGGCCGGCAGAGCATCGCGAGCTCTAAGCATATACCCTTTACCATTTTTGGCAAAGGTCCAAATAATCCCTTTACCATTTCTGACAAAGGTCCAAATAATCCCTTTATCATTTCTGGCAAAGGTTCAAATAATCCCTTTACCATTTCTGGCAAAGGTCCAAATCATCCCTGACACTAGAGTACAAAAGGGTAGTATAAATAATAACATTGACACATATCGGAAGGACATGCGGAACAACGAAAATATGGGTGTGCCTTTACAAAATAAGGTAGTGCCAACATGAACATTACATAATAGATTTCAAGTATACAAACAAATTTCAGGATAAACAATATAAGAATTGCAAAGGACTAATATAAAGCTCAACAGAAGAAGAATTTAGCAGAAGTTAGATTTCCAATAGGATGAAACTTGAATAGGCAAAACTCAACTAAATTTCAGGTCTAATAGAAATTGAGTGGTACATTTCCTGAATTGTTTAGGTGACCAGATATGCTCTAATTCACTCATAATAGGTGTCATTGGAAAGCTGTATTAAAATATTTTCAGATGAACTCAGATTTATAAATTTTTGAGTTCCTAACAGGAAGTTACAACAAATAGAGTAAAGAAAGGTCAGAATTGATCATCTCTATTTTGTAGAATTGGTAGAATCGATTTAAACAGATGTTTCAGAGGACAAAATTACTTCAAAATTTCCAAATTAGGTGTCAAAAGAACGATACACGAATATAGTTTCCAAAGAATCAAATTTTTCATAATTCAGAATTTTCATTAGAGAGTTATGAGCCATTTAGCAACAGAAGGTTAGGAGCTGTAGTATCTATTTCACCGAATACATGAGGTCTTTTTATTCATATATTTGGATAGGTAAATTTACTCCAAATCTTTCAATTTTTATGTCAAATGAAAGCTCTATAAGTCTTCTTTCGTATGAAAAAGGTTTTTCCTCAATCAGAATTTGGTGCAAAATGTTATGGCCACAAGAGTACTAAAAGGTCAAAATCCAAAAAATTCCAGATTCAACATTTAGATTCCAAACAATAGATATATCAGATTTCAAGGCTAGAATAACTCAAATTTCTCATATCAAAGGCAAAAAACAAAGATTTGGAATTGTAGTAGAAAGGAGTGGAACACTTGCCTTATAAAAGTTTGATTCCCAACTATGGAGAGTTGATGCAAATCCTTGAGCTAAGATAAAAGTTCTTCTTCTCCTTCAATTCCTTCTCCTTCTCCTCTACGTTGGCAGCAAGCTTCTCATATTAAGTTTTCCTTAACTCCTCATCTATTTACTTAAGTTTTAGCTAATGCAAGGATAGGTGGCAAGTATGCATGAGGAAAGCATGTGTCATCCACATAATTAACACAAGTGGCTCATTCTTATGTTAGCTAATGCCACTTGTCCTCTCTTTTTTTTTCTTTTTTTCTTTTTTTTTAACTGAATACCAATCTTTCATAAATACTATATAATTATTAATATTCACATTTTGGTCCCTAACACAAAACTTTCAATATAAAAATATTTAGTGCTAAAGGATTATTAAAAGAAATCTTCATATTTACAAATAAGTCATTTTAAATTTTTCAAAAATGGGGGATGTTACACTCTCCCCTCCTTAAAAGAAAATTTAATCCTCTAAATTTATCATACCTCTATCGATGATAGGATGAGGGTAAACTTTCTTTTTTCTTTAATGGGCAGTCTTTTATCTTATGATCCAACTTCCCACAAGTTTAAACAGCTCAGTCACCCAAAAACATTGGCTTGTTTCATGATTTGACCCACATCTTGTACATCTTTGAGTCATTTGTGGTAGCTTTTCCTCCTCAAATTCAGATGTCTTTACCCTCTTGTTGCTTCTTTCTGGTTCACTTTTTTCCTTTTTTTTGCTAATAAACTTATCCTTGTCATTCCTGCTCCTGATTTCTTAGATCTCTTCCAAGTCTTTTTCAATTATTAAAGCTCTTTCTACCACATCAACATATGCATGAAGTTTTAAAGCTGATATCCGGCTTCTTATTGCTGGCCTTAGACCCCTTTCAAATCACTTTGTTTTTCTTGATTCATCATCAATCATATATGGGGCAAATCTAGAGAGTTCGGTGAATTTTAATTCATATTTCGCTACCGTCAAATTTTCTTGGATGAGATTCAGGAACTCCAATTCTTTCTGCTCTATAATACAATCTGGGAAATATTTATCATTGAACTTTTCTGTAAATACCTTCCAAGTGATTGGCTCATGTCTAATTTCAGAAATCCTCTTCATTGTTCTCCACCAGTGCTGAGCCTCTCCTTCTAGCATGAAGGTGGCAAGAGAAACCTTCTTATCATCAAGGCAATTTAAAACATCAAATATTTTCTCTATCCGCATCATCCATTGTTCTACCATCATTGGATCAGGCTCACCACTAAAACTTGGAGGACTGAGCTTCTTAAACTGTTCAATTCCCAACCCAATCTGGTTTGAAGTCCCCACTTCATCATTTCTTCCTTGTTGGACTTGTTGTTGCATCACTTGTGTCATAGCCTCTAGAGTTTTCATAATTCCACTCAATTGATCAGAAGTAGATGCAATAGGAGAACCAGATGACCTCGTCATTCTTACTTCCTAAAAACAACAAAAGGAAGCTTTTGATCAGTCTCTAAATAGAAATCACTAAACCTTAAAATTTATTACGCATCTAACATATCAAAATTCTTAGAAATCCTCAAATCATGCTCTGATACCACTTCTGCCACGCCCCTCCGAATTTTAATCTCAATCAGGAGGTGTGACCCTATCTTAAAAATCCATAATATTAAAATTTTAAGAACAATTCAATCCAGGATCCATTCTAATAATTTGAGGATACTAAGAACCATTCAAATCAATATTTAAACCCTTAAATTCACAATTCGTAAACATGTATAGTTTCATAAATCATACTCCACTTCATTCATTGATTCATATAGTCCAAAATTAACTCAACTAAACAACATCCACATCTTAAATTCACAAGTGTGGGGAATCCATACAATCTCAAAACCAACCTTTACCACTAGTTCATATCGTTATACAAATTAAACTTAACATTCCAAATCCTAACAGAGAGATTCATTAACATTTACAAAACACATAAGTTCAGATTTATCATAGACATTTCCTTAAGCACAAAATATTCTTGTACAACAAAACTTATCAACCATTAAAGCTCAAGCCAAAATCTTCTAGCATTCCTTCCTCAAAATTTTAGCGTGTGACAAGCTAACATGAAAAAAAGGGTTATATAACAACGGAGTGAGCTACAAAGCTCAACAAGTGGCAAGCAAATCCAGAACAAAAGGAGAATAGCTTCAAATAAACTTAGTATCCAAATGCAAGGTAGAGATACAAGAATTCATGGATATAGGCTCATTAGATACAGATTTGCAAATGTCATTTCATTCAAATCTATTTGGTTTATAACAAAGGCAATAAAGAGAAATTAAAACTCATCAGATGATGTAAATAGTATTTCAGAACATATCAATTGACACAAGAACCATTTCGGAACATATCAAGGGATAAGAAGCATTTCGGAACATATCAATGGCAGAAGAAACATTTCGGAACAGATCAATGGCGGAAGAAGCATTTTGGATCATATCAAATGACAATTGAACCATTTCTGAGCATATCAAATAGCATATGGAATGGTTTTAGAACATATTTCAAAGGATAACAATGGCATATAAGATATCTCAAAGCATATCAGAAGAACAAATAAGAAACAGAAGCTTAAATGTCATATTTGATGTACATTCATTTCATTCTCATCCAAAGCGAACATATAAACACATAAGCAATGCTTTAGATAATATATCAAAAACACAGAAGGTGCAGTGGGATCTCAAACAGAATCTCCCACGTCTGGGAGTGTCATACATCCACGTCTGGATAAAGCCAGAGGGGGCTGGCAAAGCATCGCGGGCTCTAAGCATATACCCTTTGCCATTTCTGGCAAAGGTCCAAATAATCCCTTTATCATTTCTGACAAAGGTCCAAATAATCCCTTTACCATTTCTGGCAAAGGTCCAAATCATCCCACATGACACCAGAGTACAAAAGAGTAGTATGAACAATAACATTGACACATATCGGAAGTACATGCGGAACAACGAAAATATGCGTGTGCCTTTACAAAACAGGGTAGTGCCAACATGAACATTACATAATAGATTTCAAGTATACAAACAAATTTTAGGATGAACAATACAAGAATTGCAAAGGACTAATATAAAGCTCAACAGAAGAAGAATTTAGCAGAAGTTAGATTTCCAATAGGATGAAACTTGAATAGGCAAAGCTCAACTAAATTTCAGGTCTGATAGAAATTGAGTGGTACATTTCCTGAATTGTTTGAGTGATCAAATATGCTCCAATTCGCTCATAATAGGTGTCATTGGAAAGCTGTATTAAACTATTTTAAGATAAACTCAGAGTTGTAAATTTTTGAGTTCCTAACAGGAAGTTACAACAAATAGAGTAAAAAAAGGTCAGAATTGATCATCTCTATTTTGCAGAATTGGTAGAATCGATTTAAATAGATGTTTCAGAGGGCAAACTTACTTCAAAATTTCCAAATTAGGTGTCAAAAGAACGATACATGAATATAGTTTCCAAAGAATTAAATTTTGTATAATTCAGAATTTTCATTAGAGAGTTATGAGCCATTTAGCAACAGAAGATTAGGAGCTATAGTATCTCTTTCATCAAATACATGAGGTCTTTTCATTCATATATTTGGATAGGTAAATTTACTCCAAATCTTTCAATTTTTATGTGAAATGAAAGCTCTATAAGTCTTATTTCGTATGAAAAAGGTTTTTCCTCAATCAGAATTTGGTGCAAAATATTATGGCCACAAGAGTACTGAAAAGTCAAAATCTAAAAAATTCCAGATTCAACATTTAGATTCCAAACAATAGATATATCATATTTCAAGGCTAGAATAACTCAAATTTCTCATATCAAAGGCAAAAAACAAAGATTTGGAATTGCAATAAAAAAGAGTGGAACACTTGCCTTATAAAAGTTTGATTCCCAACTATGGAGAGTTGATGCAAAACCTTGAGCTAAGATAAAAGTTCTTCTTCTCCTTCAATTCCTTCTCCTTCTCCTCTACATTGGCAGCAAGCTTCTCATGTTAAGTTTTCCTTAACTCCTCATCTATTTACTTAAGTTTTAGCTAATGCAATGATAGGTGGCAAGCATGCATGAGGAAAACATGTGTCATCCACATAATTAACACAAGTGGCTCATTCTTATGTTAGCAAATGCCACTTGTCCTCTCTTTTTTTTTTCTTTTTTCTTTTTTTAACTGAATACCAATCTTTCATAAATCCTATATAATTATTAATATTCACATTTTGGTCCCTAACACAAAACTTTTAATATAAAAATATTTAGTGCTAAAGGATTATTAAAAGAAATCTTCATATTTACAAATAAGTCCTTTTAAATTTTTCAAAAATGGGGGATGTTACAATAATAAATATTAATATGAATAAACTTGAGGTGACCCTCCTAGAGCTCCTCAATATGTTGAGAGAAGCAGAGAGCACCATCAAGAAAGAGAAGCCAGTTCTCTACACTGGTGAGACCAGAAAGAAAAGGAAGGCTGAGAAGACCCTTAAGAAGGGCAAGGGCAAGGGCAAAATGGGTAAGGTAAAGGTTGCCAAGAAAGACCCAACAAAGGACAAAGGCTAGTGCTTCTACTGCGGCAAAGATGGGCACTGGAAGAGAAACTGCAAAGAGTACCTTACAGAGAGGGCGATACAGAAGCTTTCAGAAGCTTCAAGTACATTCATTATCAGTCTCTATTTATTAGAATCTTATGATAACACATGGGTATTAGATACCGGGAGTGCTTATCATATTTGCAATTCGTTGCAGGTTCTGGCAGGACCTAGGAGATTGAACAAAGGCGAGATGGACCTTAAGATGGGCAATGGAGCAAAGGTTACTGCACTGGCTATTGCCAAGGTCACCTTACATCTGCCTGGTGGAGCTATTAATGCATTAGATGCATGCTATTATGTCCTTCTATTATCAAAAATATTATTTTCATTTCATGTTTGATAATTATTGGATATAAATTAGTTTTTGAGAATAATGGTTGTTCAACAAAATAAGATGATCAGATCATCACGAAAGGAACATTGCATAATGGTTTATTTATGCTAGATATAGCTCCACATATCATAAGTGTAAGAAAGTCTAAGAGGAAACGAGAAGTGGAGAACCAAACAGGAAAAAGTATTAAAACCTTTCGATTAGATCGAGGAGGTGACTACTTGAGTATAGAGTTCACCCAGTTCCTTAAAGACTATAGGATCTTATCCCAAGTGGACACCTCCTTATACACCACAGCTTAATGGTGTATCAGAAAGGAGGAATCGCACACTGTATGACATGGTGCATTCCATGATGTGTTTCGCCGACCTACCCATCTCATTCTGGGGATATGCCCTAGAAACTGCAGCTTACCTTCTGAACAGAATTCCAACTAAATCAGTGATGTCTACTTCATATGAGATATGGAATGGGAAGAAGCCTGATCTTAAAGTTGTTAAGATTTGGGGCTGCCCTGCCTAAGTTAAGAGACACAACCCTAACAAGTTAGAATCTAGGACGGAACGGTGCAAGTTCGTGGGATACCTCAAAGAAACTTGTGGGTATTATTTCTATCACCCTGAGGACCGAAAGGTCTTTGTAGCCAAGAGAGCAATGTTCCTTGAGAAGGAACACATTCTTGATGGAGACAGAGGAGGCATGATAGAGTTGAGCGAGGTTGGAGAACCTAGCTCAAGCACCATTCCATAATCTGTTCAGATACCTAACACACAAGTTCCAACTTTACGTAGGTCAGATAGAGTATCCCATCCTCTTGAGAGATATGTGGGACATATCAGAAGAGAGGATGTTGGGGATATTGATCCTCAGACCTACGAGGAAGCTATTATAAGCATAGACTCCGAGAAATGGCAAGAAGCTATGAATTTAGAGATGGATTCCATGTACTCCAACAAGGTTTAGAACCTAGTTGATGCACTCGAGGGTATTGTACCCATTGGTTGCAAGTGGATCTTCAAAAATAAGATTGGAGTAGATGGACAGGTAGAGACCTATAAAGCAAGGCTAGTGGCTAAGGGGTATCGTCAAAGGCAAGGTGTTGACTATAATAAAACTTTCTCACCTGTAGCCATGCTAAAATTCATTCGAATTCTATTGGCTATTGCAGCAAACTATGATTATGAGATCTGGCAGATGGACGTCAAAACTACTTTCCTCAATGGTAACCTCGATGAGGAGGTGTATATGTGTCACGCCCCTCCGAATCTTAATCTTGTTCAGGAGGTGTGACCCTGTCTTAAAATATCCATAACATTAAAATTTTAAGAACAATTCAATCCAGGATCCATTCTAACAATTTGAGGATACTAAGAACCATTCAAATCAATATTTAAACCCTTAAATTCATAATTCGTAAACCTGTACAGTTTCATAAATCATACTCCACTTCATTAATTGATTCAAAAAGTCTAAAATTAACTCAACTAAACAACATCCACATCATAAATTCACAAGTGTGGGAAATCCATACAATCTCAAAACCAACCTTTACCACTAGTTCATATCATTATACAAATTAAACTTAACATTCCAAATCCTAACAGAGAGGTTCTTTAATATTTACGAAACACATAAGTTCAGATTTATCATAGACATTTCCTTAAGCACAAAATATTCTTATACACACAAAATATTCTTGTACAACAAAACTTATCAACCACTAAAGCTCAAGTCTAAATCTTCTAGCATTCCTTCCTCAACCCAATTTAAACATTCTAGAGACTGAACAAGCTAACCTGAAAAAAAAGGGTTATATAACAATGGAGTGAGCTACAAAGCTCAACAAGTGGCAAGCAAATCCAGAACAAAAGGAGAATAGCTTCAAACAAACTTAGTATCTAAATGCAAGGTAGAGATACAAGAATTCATGGATATAGGCTTATTAGATACAGATTTGCAAATGTCATTTCATTCAAATCTATTTGGTTCATAACAAAGGCAATAAAGAGGAATTAGAACTCATCAGATGATGTAAATAGTATTTCAGAGTATATCAATTGACACAAGAACCATTTCAAAACATATCAAGGGATAAGAAGCATTTCGGAACATATCAATGACAGAAGAAACATTTCGGAACATATCAATGGCAGAAGAAACATTTCGGATCATATCAAATGACAACTGAACCATTTCTAAGCATATCAAATAGCATATGGAATGGTTTCAGAATATATTTCAAAGGATAACAATGGCATATGAGATATCTCAGAGCATATCAGAAGAACAAATCAGAAACATAAGCTCAAATATCATATCTGACTTTCATTCATTTCATTCTCATCCAAAGCGTACATATAAACACAAAAGCAAGGCTTTGGATATCATATAAAAAATACAGAGGGTGTAGTGGGATCTAAAACATATCTCCTACGTTTGAGAGCATCATACATCCACGTCTGGATGAAGCTAGAGGGGGCCGGCAGAGCATTGCGGGCTCTAAGCATACACCCTTTACCATTTCTGGCAAAGGTCCAAATAATCTCATTACCATTTCTGGCAAAGGTCCAAATCATCCCACAAGACACCAGAGTACAAAAGGCTAGTATGAATAATAATATTGGCACATATCGGAAGCACATGCGGAATAACGAAAATATGTGTGCCTTTACAAAACAAGGTAGTGCCAACATGAACATTACATAATAGATTTCAAGTATACAAACAAATTTCAGGATGAATAATACAAGAATTGCAAAGGACTAATATAAAGCTCAACAGAAGAAGAATTTAGCAGAAGTTAGATTTCCAATAGGATGAAACTTGAATAGGCAAATCTCAACTAAATTTCAGGTCTAATAGAAATTGAGTGGTATATTTCCTGAATTATTTAAGTAACCAAATATGCTCTAATTCACTCATAATAGGTTTCATTGGAAAGCTGTATTAAACTATTTTCAGATGAACTCATATTTGTAAATTTTTGAGTTCCTAACAGGAAGTTACAACAAATAGAGTAAAGAAAGGTCAGAATTGATCATCTCTGTTTTGCAGAATTGGTAGAATCAATTTAAACAAATGTTTCAGAGGGCAAACATACATCAAATTTTCCAAATTAGATGTCAAAAGAAAGATACACGAATCTAATTTCTAAAGAATCAAATTTTCTATAATTCAGAATTTTCTTCAGAGTGTTATGAGCCATTTAGTAACAGAAGGTTAGGAGCTATAGTATCTATTTCACCGAAAATATAAGATATTTTCATTTATATATTTAGATAGGTAAATTTACTCCAAATCTTTCAATTTTTATATCAAATGAAAGCTATATAAGTCTTCTTTTGTATGAAAAAGGTTTTTCCTCAATCAGAATTTGGTGCAAAATGTTATGGCCACAGGAGTACTGAAAGGTCAAAATCTGAAAAATTTCAGATTCAATATTTAGATTCCAAACAATAGATATATCAGATTTCAAGGTTAGAATAACTCAAATTTCTCATATCAAAGGCAAAAACAAAGATTTGAATTGCAGTAGAAAGGAGTGAAACACTTGCCTTATAAAAGTTTGATTCCCAACTATGTAGAGTTGATGCAAAACCTTGAGCTAAGATAAAAGTTCTTCTTCTCCTTCCATTCCTTCTCCTTCTCCTCTACGTTGGCAGCAAGCTTCTCATGTTAAGTTTTCCTTAACTCCTCATCTATTTACTTAAGTTTTAGCTAATGCAAGGATAGGTGGTAAGCATGCATGAGGAAAACATGTGTCATCCACATAATTAACACAAGTGGCTCATTCTTATATTAGCTAATGCCACTTGTCCTCTCTTTTTTTTTCTTTCTTTCTTCTTTTTTTTTTTAAAACTGAATACCAATCTTTCATAAATCCTATATAAATATTAATATTTACATTTTGGTTCATAACACAAAACTTTCAATATAAAAATATTTAGTGCTAAAGGATTATTAAAAGAAATCTTCATATTTATAAATAAGTCCTTTTAAACTTTTCAAAAATGGGGGATGTTACAATATGATACAGCATGAGGGATTCGTGTCCAAGGATAACCCAGATAAGGTGTGCAAGTTACTTAGGTCCATTTATGGATTGAAGCATGCTTTCCGAAGTTGGAACATAAGATTTGATGAGGCAATCAGATCTTATGACTTCGTTAAGAACGAAGATGAACCTTGTGTGTACAGAAAATTAAGTGGGAGCACTATCACCCTTTTGGTATTATATGTGGATGACATCCTGATCATTGGGAATGATGTAGGAATGCTCTCCATAGTAAAGACTTGATTATCTAGGCACTTCTCCATGAAGGATTTAAGGGAAGCATCCTGCATATTGGGGATACAGATCTATAGAGATAGATCCAAGAGGATGCTTGGCTTGTCCCAGTCCAGGTACATAGACAGCATTGTCAAAGGATTTGGCATGGAAAATTCCAAGAGAGGTCTCATACCAATGAGACATGGAATATCACTTTCTAGGAGTATGTCCCTAAGGACTCCTGAAGAAAGGGCACATATGGATATGATGCCATATGCATCAGCAATAGGATCTATCATGTATGCTATGCTATGTACCAGGCCTGATATAGCGCATGTTGTGAGTGTCACGAGCAGATATCAGGCAGATCCAGGCTTGGAGTATTGAAAAGCAGTAAAATGTATCCTTAAGTACTTGAGAAGAACTAAGGATCTTTTACTGGTATATGGAGGTAGTAGCCTCAAGGTTGAGAGCTACTCAGACTCGAGCTTCCAGTCTGATGTCGATGATAGAAAGTCTAATTCAGGGTATGAGTTCACCCTGAATAGAGGAGCAGTATACTGGAAGAGTTCCAAGCAAGACACTACTACTGACTCGACCATAGAGGCGGAATACATTGCTGCGGCAGAGGCAGCAAAGGAGGGAGTCTGGATGAAGAAGTTCTTCACAGATCTAGGAGTCATCCCGAGCAGCGAGGAGCTGATTCCTTTATATTGTGACAAATACGGGATGATTACTCAAATAAGGGAACCCGGGTCTCATCAGAAGTGTTCTAAGGAGGTTCCAACTTATTAGAGAGATCGTGGCCAGAAAAGATGTAGCAGTGGAAAAGGTTCCATCCGAAGATAACATTGTAGATCCATTGACAAAGCCATTGACTCAGATTGCTTTCGAGCGTCACAGAGGTCTGATGGGGATCAGACATGTTGGTGATTGGCTTTAGGTCAAGTGGGAGATTGCTGGTTATAGGTACCCTACAAGCCAATCACATGAGTGATTGCACCTGTAACACGCTGCGTCAATCTCTTTTATTATGATTGTTGGTATTATCTCACATTATCTAGATGTATATTGTGATGTCCCTGGATCTGTGCAATGGGAATCAGATCGTGATGAGATCACAATATTGAGATCGATTCACCTTTAAACATAAACCCTAAATTATCCTGGTCATAGGTTACTCGAGAAGGACATCAAGATAATCAGATAGACAGGTGTGCTGTATACCCGTTCATATGATGGAGGTAGCTAGTCTCATAGCTACTCGTGTGGGGACACTAAGGGTACAATGCAGGTGCTCATTGGAGAATGAGTTCACTGATTGATCCGCCTACGGAATGCTGGATGGTTATTGATACCTCAAGTCAGACAGCGATTCCATAGTCCTAGTAGTGTATCTGGTCCTTAGACTTAAGACACCAAGGATGTCCTGTATGAGTACTCGACTCTTTGATACCGGACTTATAGGTTTGGAAAGCTCCATATCTAGTACAACTGGTCATTGGGAGTGGTAGCCAACCTTACGAGGGCTATTGAGTGTCAATAGAAGATCATCCACTCTCGGTATCATGAGAGGAATATCCTATGTATTCTTGCTCGAACAAATCCTTAGCCAAGGTCATTCGGATTGAGAGAGAAAGAGTTCTCCGGGAGAATCCGACAAGAGCAAGACTCGAGGAGAGACCATATGGGCCTGACAGCACCATGCCCGGTATAGGGTCTCTGGGATATTAGATGGATGAGAGATTATAGATACATGGTAACTGAGGATAGACAGGTCCAAAGGATTAGATTCCCATGTATCGTCTCGGGCCACGGCGTAGTGGCCTAGTACATCCGCGATCGATGAGTTGAGTGAATTATTATAGAGATAATAATTCACTAAGTCAGAAGGAGTTCTGACAAGTATGACTCATGGCCAGGTCGATATTGGGCCTAGAGGGTCACACACATATAGTAGGTGTTGCGACGAGTAGAGGTTCGAATATGAGATATCTGCTGAACCCCCTATCTTATTAGATATCCATTAAGCCCCTGAATTATTAGATCCTGAGATGAGATCCAATAATTGCTAATAAGAGATTATTGGGTAGAGGCCCACTAATCCAAGAGGCTTGGGTAATTGGATGGAGATCCAATACCCAATAGGGCAAAAGATCTATTATGGTTTTTCAGGGGGGGCCTCTATAAATAGGAGGGGGGACCAAAGCTCTAAGGCTGAGGGTTTCTTTTGGTAGCCACCTCCTATTCTCCTCCCCCTAGAGAGAGAGGAGCATCGTCGCAATCCCTACTGTGTGGATACCACTAGAGAGGAGGACACTTGACTTCCTTCATCCTCTCTCACAGATCTGCAGGAATTCAGAGATATACGATCTCCCTAGGTATCTTCTTTTACATGTGCAGTTTTCACGGATTTGCTTTTGATGCACCGATCTTCACACAATGATGGAAACTTTCTACAGAAAATCTGGGATGTTTTGTTTTCTGTTCTTCCGCTGCACATGTGATGTCGCTCCCCCCTTGATGGATTTCCCAACATAGTGTTTATGTGCATGGATTACGATAAGCTAAGTATCCTCTTAGTTCTATCTCTATAGATCCGAATCCCCAATATATAAGATGCTTCCCCTAAGTCATTTATGGAGAAGTGTCTAGATAGCCAAGCGTTTACTATGGAGAGCATTCCTACATAATTTCCAATGATCAGGATGTCATCCACATACAGCACCAAAAAGGTGATAACACTCCCACTTACCTTCCTGTACACACAAGGTTCATCTTCGTTCTTAACGAAGTCATAAGATCTGATTGCCTCATCAAATCTTATGTTCTAACTTTGGGAAGCTTATTTTAGTCCATAGATGGACCTAAGCAACCTACACACCTTATCTAGATGATCCCTGGACACAAATCCCTTAGGTTGTATCATATACATCTCATCCTCGAGGTTGCCATTAAGGAATGCGGTTTTCACATCCATCTGCCAGATCTCATAATCGTAGTGTGCTATAATAGCCAATAGAATTCGAATGGATTTTAGCATAGCTATGGATAATAAGGTTTCATCATAATCAACACCTTGCCTTTGACAATACCTCTTAGCTATTAGCTTTGCTTTACAGGCCTCTACCTTTCTATCTACTCTAAACTTCTTTTTAAAGATCCACTTGCAGCCAATGGGTTCAAGACTCTCATGTGCATCAACCAGGTTCTAAACCTTGTTGGAGTATATGGAATCTATCTCTGAATTTATGGCTTCTTACCACTTCCTAGAGTCTATAATCATAATAGCCTCCTCGTAGGTCTAAGGATCAATATCCTCAATATCCTCTCTTCTGATATATCCCATATATCTCTCAAGACGATGACATACTCTACCAGATCTACATAAAGTTGAAACTTGTGTGCTAAGTGCCTGAACAGACTCTGGTTGTGGAATGATGCTTAAGCTGGGTTCTCTAACCTTGCTCAACTCTATCATGCTCCCACTGTCTCTATCAAGAATGTGTTCCTTCTCAAGGAACACTACTCTCTTGGCTACAAAAACCTTTTGGTCCTTAGGGTAATAGAAATAATACCCACAGAAATAATACCCACGAACTTATGCCATTCTATCCTATATTCTAACTTGTCGGGGTTTTGTCTCTTAACGTGGGCAGGGTAACCCCAAATCTTAACAACCTTAAGATCGAGCTTCTTCCCTTTCCATATCTCATATGGAGTAGACACTACCGACTTAGTTGAAATTCTGTCCAGAAGGCAAACTATGGTCTCTATAGCATATCCCCAAAATGAGACTAGTAGGTCGACGAAACTCATCATGGATCGTACCATATCAACAATGTGTGATTCTTTCTTTCTGATGCACCATTGAGTTGTAGTGTATAAGGAGGTGTCCATTGGGATAGAATCACATAGTCTTTAAGGAATTGGGTGACCTTGTACTCAAGTACTCATATCCTTAATCTGATCGAAAGGTTTTGATACTCTTTCCAGTCTGGTTGTCCACTACATTCTTATATTCCTTGAATTTTTCAAAGGCCTCAGATTTGTACTTCATCAAGTACACCTATCCGTATCTTAAGAAATCAATGGTGAAAGTAATGAAGTAGGAGTAAGCACCTATGGCATGAGTTGACATGGGATCACATACATCACTATGTATTAGTTCCTGTAACTTAATGGCTCTCTCTCCAGCTCCACTAAATAGAGAGTTGGTCATCTTTACATAAAACAAGATTTGCAAGTCGCATATGACTCATAGTCGAATGGATCAAGATATCCATCCTTTAGCAATTTTTAAATCCTTTCCTCATGGATGTAACCTAGCCTACAATGCCACAAATATGCACTGTTCACTTCTTCTCATTTTCTCTTAGACTCACTTACACTTTTGATGTGTGGAGCCGTATCTAGCATAAATAAACCGTTATACACCATTCCTCTCGTGATGATCTCATCATCTAATGATATTGAACAACCATTCTTATCAAAAACTAATTTGCATCCACTAACTATCAAACATGAATTGGAAATAATATTTTTAATAATAGAAGAAACATAATAGCATGCATCTAATACAACAATAGCTCCACCAGATAGATGCAGGATAATCTCGCCAATAGCCACTATAGTAACTTTTGCTCCATTGTCTATCTTAAGGTCCATCTTACCTATCTTCAATCTCCTAGGTCCTATCAGAACCTACAATGAATTACAAATGTGATATGCACTCCTGGTATCCATTACTCATGTGTTATCATAAGATTCTGACAAATGGAGATGATCATGAATGTACTTGAAGCTTCTCCAAGCTTCTGTTTTGCCTTCTCTACAAGATACTCTTTACAATTCCTCTTCTAGTGCCCATCTTTACCGTAGTAGAAGCACTAGCTTTTGTCATTTATTGGGTCTTTCCTGGCAACATTTGTCTTACCTGGTTTACCTTTGCCCATGTCCTTCTTAAGGGACTTCTCAGCCTTCCTTTTCTTTCTAGTCTCACCAGCATAGAGAACTGACTTCTCTTTCTTGATGGTGCTCTCTGCTTCTCTCAACATATTGAGGAGCTTTCGGAGGGTCACCTCAAGTTTATTCTATTGAATCTCGGATTTTGATGATGAAACTAATTGATTGTGTTTTGTTGTTTAACTGCGTTTTGAGTTATGCAGGTCTACTATCGATCAGGATTAGATAGTTGACGCTGGAGGAATTGACGTTGCGCCGGAGGTGATCACGTCAGGATATTGGATATCGAGCCGGAGGTTCGGTCGACTATCGGCAGGAGGCTTCGTACGTCGGGCATCGGGCTAAGAAGTGCGGAGTTGCGCCATGGATATCGTGGTTGCGGAGGTCAACCGTCGATTGGGCAAGAAGCCGCTAGAGAGGGCGATGTGCCGAAGGATCGGACGGGCGCCACCAATGATGTGCCGGCAATCGAATGTCAATTCGCGCTGTAATAATCTGTCTAGATCGAAGTAGAGTTTTTGGTGTTTGTTTGTGCAGGAGTGACTACGATAGGGATGAAGACGTAAAGCGAAACAAAGGGCCGAAGACAAGTGTGATGAATCGTTGGGAGTTCGAGTGTTCAACGGAAGTTCGAAGATTCGTTGGGAGCGTTGCCGGAACCGACCGAGAACGAATAGGGAGCTTGCCGAAGGGTTTTCGGAAGTTCGCCAGGAGGTTCGTCGGAAGTTCGCGGAGCTTGCCAAGAAAGATCAGAGCTTGCCAAAGAAGCTCGGGGGAACTCGCCAAGATCATCGTGAAGTCCGAGAGCTTGCTGTGAGTCCGCGGAATGGTTTCTGAAGGTTCATCGGAAGGCCGTCGGAAGTTGACCGGAAGCTCGCCGGAAGAAGTTGTCATGTGGACTTTGTAATAGCTTAGGAAACGTCTTTAAAATTCGTAGTTAGCATGTATTTTGGGTTAGAATTAGATAACCCAAAGTAGGGCCCATTGGGCCTTGATTAGGATGAGTTTGGGCCAAAATTTTGGCCTAAACAGAACCAGCTACGTGCATGCTCATCAGAGTCTATGTATCAGAGTTACTATAGCCGATTCATCAGTGAGCGGTAGTATGCTTTCTGGGCGGTAGTACCGCCCCGGCTACTGTAGCGAGCGGTAGTACCGCCTGGCTGAGGCGGTAGTACCGCCAGAGTGTGTTAGTCTGCCAAGACTGACAGCACCGAAAAAATTCAAAGAGATTCAAATTTTTGGCTCCAAGTTTAGGCTCCAAATTTGAATTACTTTGAGGTTTATAAATACCCCTTCTTTCAAAGCTGAAAAAACAACCCTTAGAGAGTTAGATTTTGAAAATAAGTCTTGGGAAAGTCTTGTTCTTCATTTGCTTAAGTGTTCACCTCATTCTTATTGTGAAATCTTGTAAGAGTGTGAACCACTTGTAAAGGGTTGTAAGAGGGGTATTTGATCCTTCCCCTTCAAAGGATTTGATAGTGGAAGAAGGGAGCCTCATCGGAGAAGGCTTCGGAAGTGGATGTAGGTCACTTTGACCGAACCACTATACATCGCTGCGTCTTGATTGTGTGAGTGTTTAAATTTCTGTTTTACTTTGCTGCAAGCCTTTACTTTACTTGCTCCACTTCCTTTTTATCTTTGTACGTATGCTTTAAAGTTAGAACACAAAAATCGGTTTCAAATGAAACGTTGCTTTCATCGTACGAAGTTTTCGAAGCTTGTTTTAAATCGCTAAAAAATCCATCGTTTTATCCGCTGCACTAATTCACCCCCCCCTCTTAGTGCCACTCGATCCCTAACATATTCATATTGAAATTCATTATGAATTAAGAAAAAGAAATCTGGTAGGGATTGAAGCACAAGATACATACAGGTTATCCTCTAGGACCATTCCTAGACCTATGAGTTTCTCTATCCACTCAATCATCTTAAGGACATGGTTCTGAACCAATGTCCACTTAGTCATCCTAGCACGGAAGAGACTCTTCGATATCTCATATCATTAAGTTCTTTCCTGTTCCTCAAATAATTTATAGAGATGTAAGAGTATGGAATTGACATCTATATTTTTATGTTGTCTTTGTAACTCAGGAGTTATAGAGGCCAACACATAACTCAAGAGTTATGTACTTCACAGAGTGAGCGATCTCATCCTTGCTTGGCCCTTCATCAGGTATAAGGATCATTGTATCAAAGATGTATGCGATTTTCTACACCGCGAGAACTATTCTCAGATTGCGAAGCCAATCTGTATAATTTGGACCAATGAGGCAGTTGGCATCAAGTATGCCATGTAAAAGATTTGAAAGTGATATTTTTCTAAAATTAAAGATGTAACAAAAAAAAATAACATGCATAATTTGTAAAAATTAAACAATTAAGATAAGAAATTCTATCTTAATCTATCTCACTAATTTTTCGTGAGATACACAACTTCGGTATATGAATCGGAGGCCCCCGATGAATCTCTAGTGGAGATCGAGATCCAATCGGTGTTTTAACGTAACCTCGAAGGACTTAACCAATCATGATAAGCCTATAAAGGTAGGCAACTCTTGCCAATCATAACTCCTTGTGATTCCTATCCTGTTCGGCCTCTAAACCACCATGGCCTCTAGGGACTCAACTAACCATGATGTTCGATTAAGTCATCACTATCATTACAAGATGAGTTTGATTCAATGATAGACCCTTGAGTAACTCGACCAAGCATACCATATCCTCAGGTCACCGGTGATATCTCTATGTTGTAGATAAGATAGTGAATCGTGATATAGGTGAGTCTCGAGGGACTCGACCAACTCAACCTATACTAAGAATCGGTTCCTACCTATAATGATGGAAGGCCACGTGGGTCAATCTAATTGCCTCATGTTTACTGACTTAATATTATTAATAGAGGGGATCTTAATTCGGTCTCCTAATATGATGTGTCATACACATACATATTTATATCTACATGACATGCAAATATATATACATATCTAATAGGTGTATAATTAATCACACATCACATGAGCAATTACACCAGATGATCATGAACCTCATCCTAATATGATCAAGCCTAAGCCAATGGGCTCAATCACTCATATCAAGATCTATGTGTGCTACGGTGCATCTCCATACCCTGTAATCATCCATCTCATCCTTGTCGGTTCCATCGGCATTTCTATGCATCTCCATGCATTGCGATCATACATTTCATTATCACTTCCATGCTTCTACCATGCCTCCTTGTGTAATTGTAACAAAATTATAGGTACACAGGCCTGACAAAAATAAGAAAAAAAATGGAGACTCGCAAGCCCCAATAATAATAACAATCACATGTACACACACATCACACGATTCATATATCCACATCATACATCACATGTACACATCATCATCATGTATGACTACTAGATAATAATAATTAAAATTAATTAAATTATTTAATTAATTATTTTCTGCCCTTTGGGCTTACCCTACCATAGGGTATCATCATATGGCAAGAAGTCCTTTATGTAGCTAGAAAATCTCAATCACTAAAGACTCCCTTATGGCCAGGAATTCTTGGCCACAAGGCTGCCTTGCATGGCTAGGAAACCCTAGCCATCAAGGAGTCCCTCGTAGCCAGGAAACCTTCGTTGGGATCTAGAGCGTCACTAGGAGGGGGGGGGAGGGGCGTGAATTAGTGCAACGATAAATAACGATAACTTTCGGCGATTTAAAATGATTTCGGAAACTTCGTATATTGAAAACATGTTTCAAAGAAAACCGATTTTGATTGCACGTATTGGAAGGATGTAAAGCTTTAAACTTGAAGTCGATTGTAATAAGGAGAGGTAGAGGAATAAGAATGATTTACAGAAATATAAATTGCAAGAATATAAATGCAAACCCAGATTTTTATAGTGGTTCGGTCG
Source organism: Musa beccarii (assembly GCA_024322285.1). Classification (NCBI taxonomy): domain Eukaryota; kingdom Viridiplantae; phylum Streptophyta; class Magnoliopsida; order Zingiberales; family Musaceae; genus Musa; species Musa beccarii. The sequence goes on from CM044394.1 coordinate 32,263,250, forward strand.
TATGACCTATGTCTACTCCCGATTTCTCTTCTCTTGAGGCCACCGGCTTTTGCACTAATTGTCTTCCTTCTAACGAGTGAAGACTAACTCCCTTATAACTCAGTTCTCCTTTTATAGGTTCATGAGTTAACCTTTACAAGGCCTCTCACCCCTCTCTTGGACTAAATCACACTTAAAACTTAGAGGGAAGATTTTGACACTATTACATAGAGTTTTCCCTTTTTCTTTCTCAGGTTGTGTGTGTTTTTAAACCATGGATTATAAGCCTCAAGGTGATTCAAATTTAGAGCCCAAATTTGAATCATCCTTGATTTTTCGGGTACGGGAAGTACCACCACCTGTATTGGGTGGTACCATTGCCTACAGAACCTCGAAAATAGAGGTTCTAACGGTGCTACCGCTAGCCTAGAGTGGTACCACTACTGTAGCTTTACTGTTGGGCAGTACCACTACCCAAACTAGGTGGTACCATCGCTTGCAACCTAGAAAAATATGCTTTTTCACTTTTCTAGCTCATAAGCAGTTCCACTGCCAGTTTGGTGGTGCCACCACCTATAGCAACATTTGGGCCATTGAATGGGCCTCCCAATAATCTCAAATCAGTCTTAATTTAGGCCCAATTATACCCTAATTAAGTTGGTTCAATTATAATTGAATTAAGCTAATCCTACTCGAATCTAGACAATTATTATAATACGAATCATAATTAGTTGCCCGGCACGTCCTTGGTCCATCGGCACTTTATCCGACACTTCAACGCATCATTCTTTGTTGCTATTTGTTGCCCAATCAGTAGCTGACCTCCGCAGCCTCGATCTCCTTGGTGCAACTCCACTCCTCTTGGCCCGATGCTCGATTTCTTTATCCGAAGCCTTCTACCGATCGTCGATCGGACCTCCGGCTCGATGTCCAATCTCCTGACATGATTTCCTTCGGCACAACGTTGATTCTTTCTGCCTCAATTATCTAATCCTGATTGAGAGTAGACCTGCATGACTCAAAACGTAGTTAGATAACTAAACACAATCAATTAGTTTCATCATCAAAATTTGAGATTCAACAATCTCCCCCTTTTTGATGATGATAACTAATTGATGACGGAGTTAACCTTAACTCCCTAGAGTTTAAACAAACTCCCCCTATCAATATGTCATATTGATAGAACACTTGGATTATGCCAAATCCAAGCAACATGTTATAAAAAACAACAAACCATTATGCAAACATATAAAATATTCAATACTTCATTCATTGCATGAAATCATCAATCTACTTCTCCCCCTTTGTCATCAACAAAAAGGAGAAATTACATCTTAGTTAGTTTTAAGGATGTCCAAATTTTACAACACACTAGCAAGATTCAATCATTGCAAGTTTATAAGATTAAGCATGGCAATTTTTACTTGCTTCTTGAGATATACAAGTTTGCACTTAGTTTCTCACGGTAGGCAAGATAGCAATTTTTGTAATGTTCGAGATAGTAAGTAATACTAGCAATATTTGTAACTTGAGAGATAGCAACTTTTTGCTTCTCTTTACGATATTTATACTAGCAATTTTTGCATACAATGAGCTTGTAATTTTACATCACTTTAAACATGCAAGCTTAAAAAATATTTCAACTTTGCAATTTCTTTCTTCTCTTTTGAGAAGTGCAAGCTTGCAAGTTTTGCTTCCTTAGCATGCTAGCAATTTTGCTTTCATTTTCAATGCGCAAGCTACCAAACCCTTCTCCCCCTTTGTCAATGTCAAAAAGAATGGGAGGATTAATACTTCAAATAATCTTGGATGAGATTCAACAATTGGTAACAAAAATACAAGCAATTTTGTTGAAAGAGTGAAGTTTAGCAAAATTTTTGCCTCTCTTGAGATAGCAACTTTTTGCTTCTCAGTGTTCAAGCTAGCAACTTTTGATGTATAAGTTAGCAATCTAACTCCCCCTTTATCATTATCGAAAAGAAGAGAGGAACCAATGTTATAGACTTTTACATCAATTGTAAATTTGCATCAATCAATATTCTATATCAATCTTCAAATCATGACAACCAATATAAAGAATCAAGATATCAATATCAATGATCAATTCATGATTCATTTCAATATGTCTCTTCTTTTGTAAATAGCAAAAGATCTTAGGAAAATAAAGAAGAGATTACGATATATGTATTATATTTCTAAATTCATCATTAATCATAAAAAATAATTTCAAGTATCAACTATCGAAATATCAAGACTTGGATTGTTTTTCTCTTTACCAAATGATAGAATGAATGAATCATAGGGGGAAAGTATTTTGATTTGCATAAAAAAATATTTCAAGTCAAAAAATCAAAAGAGAGTTCATGATTCGCTTGAAACAAAAATCTTATTCAAACCAATTTGACAACTTAAAACCCATAATCAAATCAAAATTATTTTTGTAATCAAAATGCTTGCAATTTGCATTAATCATGACAAGTGATACATCAAACGTCTTCATCAATATTTCAATCATCAAGTCATGAAGCATACAAATTAGTATTGAAACATAGGAGAAAAAATTGATTTAACCATGCAATGTTTCAATCAAATTCAAGTCATGGATACCAATGCTAGCATATTTTCTTTACATGTATTTTTTAGGCCATGACAACAAGAATAAATCAATGATTCAATCATATCATGTCATGAAAGATATCAATATGAAAAATCAATAAGGATCAAAAGATATCATACATGGTTCATAAATATTCCTTTTAGGAGGTATCAAGATCATAATTCAATGATTCATAATAAAGCAAATTAATTTTAAATCACCACATAAGGCATACAAGCCAAAGTGATCATGTCATTTCTAAGTCATCAAGGCTCAAGAAAAAATCAAGATGAACATGATTCATTTAAATGGATTCTTTAACACATCATTAAAATCTCATTCATAATTCAAGTAATAAACAGGATATCATAAATGAATTTATTACTTATCTTTTATTGAAAAATCATAAACTTTAGAGAAAGGAAGATGTTCAAGAAACATGCATTTCTCTTTTAGTGATTTCAATTTATGCATTGATTTCATATAAACATACCTTTGTCTTTTTATGTCAAATCAAAATAAGCATGAAGGTTCAAGACTTAAAGGCAAAATTTCATAAAACAAATCATAATATGTATTATTATATAAATCCGAAATCAAGTTTCAAGAGAAATCACTAAGACCAAAAACATGATACGCATATTTGTTTTCAAAGCATTCATCATGATTATCTTCAAGAGATTCATAAGATTCATAAAATGAATTCATTAACCTCAATAGGATAGAAAATGCAATCTCTTTTTTTGTGTTTTGACCTATAATCATTCCTTTGCCTTTAGTAAAAACAAGTATCAATATTCAAGAGCGAAAAGACAAATTTCATAAAATAATTCATCAAGCATGATTCCATAACTTTCAAGCATGATAACATCCTTTTAATATCAAGATATTCATCATCAAGTATTATTTCAAAAGGTATGTTCAAGATTTTTTATTTGAAAACCATATATCATCATACAAATTAGATATTATTATCAAAATCTTTCATTCAAAAATTTTATTTAGAACAATATAGATTAATTACATATAAGCATGCTCAAGTCCTCTTTCTATAAATGTTGTGTATCAAGTTTAAGACTGAAAAGGTGATTTCATCAAAGCCATCAAGATCAAACACATAAAACACAAAAACATCATGATAACATATTTTCCATTTTTATGAGTTTCAATTAAGTGATTTGATCTTTCATAAGAATGTTCAAATTTTTTATATGAAAATGTCATGCATCATATTTAAAAATAAAAGCATCATCAAAATCATTTTAATTCTTTCTTTCATTAGTTATAACAAGATGATTAATGCTCAAATTTTTACTAAAATCATGCATCATTTTATAAATTTCATCATAAAAACGATTACGACCTATTAATCCAAGATGGAAGTTTTCAAATTATTAGCATGATACACACATCTATTATCAAAAGACTTTCAAGAAATTCATACATAGATATGTATCATGTTTAAAATTAAAAATCAATACGGAAAGCATACATGGATTTTATCCTTTTAGGTGTACATGCATTATGTCATCTTAATTTGTCATGAAAATGATTAGACTAAAAAACACGTTAATCCAAAACATAGAATTTCAAATCAACAATACTTCAAATCCTCATTGCTTGATACCATAAAATTATTAAGCATAAAAGCCAAAATCATCAAGATATACAATCATGGATTAATCTTAGGTGTAATCGCATTATCACAAATCATGCAAGTATTATTTTAATTTTTACTTTTCAAAAATACTAGAAAGAAAAATATGATATAATTTTTGAAAATAATTTTTTGTTTATTTCCTACTATATAAATTTACGACTCATGAAATGACATCATGTAATTTCAAAATAGTTCAAGGGAGTTAAGTTGCTTACCTTGTAGTCGAAGCCCGTCAAAGCGTAATTTATCATTTCCCTTTTGGAAGTTCTTGATTCGTCCTTGGGTGCCTTTCTCTTCTTTGGCCTCTTCCTCCATTCAAGTTCATTTTAGACTTTAGATTTTTGTTTAATAAACTTATTAAAATTGATTAAAAGTTCAATGTCCTCTTCATTATCCTTGTCACTTGAGTCATCAATCAAGTGACATTTTATTGATCGGAGTTCTAAATTCTTCTTGTTCTTTAGAAGGTGGTTCATGTATTCATAGGTTTCATAGAAACTCATTTCATAGGTCATTGATGACCCAATTAGTTCTTCTAATGAAAATTTATTTAGATTTTTAGTTTCTTGTATCGCCGTTACTTTAGGATCCCACTTTTTTGGAAAGGATCTTAAGATCTTGTTAGCAAGTTCAAAATTCAAAAAATATTTATCAAAACTTTTCAAGTTATTGACGACATCCGTGAAACGGGTGTATATGTCGCCGATAGTTTCGCTTGGTGTCATTCGGAAGAGCTCAAAATCATACAATAAGATGTTTACTTTTGAGTCTTTGACTCTACTAGTTCCATAGTGCGTGATTTCAAGTGTCCACCAAATATCAAAAGCTATTTAATAATTAGAAATCTGATTGAACTCATTTTTGTCCAAGGCACAAAATAAGGCATTCATAGCCTTTGCATTTAAAGAAAAAGATTTTCTCTCTAAATCTGACCATTCATTCATCGGTTTAGAGGGAAGTTGAAAACCGTTTTCAATAATATTCTATAAATCCAAATTAATTGAAATCAAGAAAACTCTCATTCAAGTTTTCCAATATATGAAGTTCGAACCGTTAAACAATAGGGGATGAACAATTGAAAAACCCTCTTGAAAGCCGTGAAGAGTCATTTCTCATGAGTGTGAATCCGAAAGAGAAATAACAAGGCTCTGATACTAATTGTTGAGATCTAGAGTGGCACTAAGAGGGGGGGGGGTTAAATTAGTGTAGTGGTAAATAACAATAATTTTTGGTGATTTAAAATGATTTCAGAAACTTCGTATGTTAAAAACACGTTTCAAAGAAAACTGATTTCGATTGCATGTATTGGAAGGATGTAAAGCTTTAAAGTTGAAGCCGATTGTAACAAAGAGAGGTAGAGGAATAAGGATGATTTGCAAAAATGTAAATTGCAAGAATATAAATGCAAACCCAGATTTTTATAGTGGTTCGGTCATATGACCTACGTCCACTCCCGATTCCTCTTCTCTTGAGGCCACCGATGTTTCCACTAGTTGTCTTCCTTCCAACAAGCGAAGGCTAACTCCCTTACAACTCAGTTCTCCTTTTATAGTTTTAGGAGTTAACCTTTACAAGGTCTCTCACCCCTCTCTTGAACTAGATCATACTTAAAAATTAGAGAGAATATTTTGACACTATTACAATAGAGTTTTTCCTTTTTTTCTCAGGTTGTGTGTGTTTTTAAACCATGGATGAGAGGGGTATTTATAGGCCGCAAGGTGATTCAAATTTGGAGCCCAAATTTGAATCATCCTGGATTTTCAAGGTACTAGCGATACCACCACCTGCATTGGGCGGTACCACCGTCTGCAGGACATAAAAAACAGAGGTTCTGGTGGTGCTACTGCTAGCCTAGAGCAGTACCACCACTGCAGCACCTCGAAAACAGAGGTTCTGGTGGTGCTACCGCTAGCCTGGAGTGGTACCACCACTACAGCTTTACTGTTGGGTGGTACCACTACCCAGATTTGGCCGTACCACCACCTGCAGCCTAGAAAGGTGCATTTGTTTACTTTTCTAACTCATAGGCAGTTCCACCGCCTGTAGCAACTTTTGGGCCACTGAATGGGCCTTCCAATGAGCCCAAATCAGTCCTAATTTAGGTCCAATTGGCTCCTAATTGAGTTAGTTTAATTACAACCCAATTAAGCTATTCCTACTATGATCTAGACAATTATTATAATGCGAATCGTAATTAGTTGCCCAGCATATCCTTGGTCCATCGGCTTTTCGTCTGACACTTAGACGCATCATCCTCTCTTGCGATTTGTTACTCAATCAGCAGCTGACCTCCACAGCCCTAATCTCTTTGGCGCAACTCTTCTCCTCTTGGCGCGATGCCTGATTTCTTTATCCGAAGCCTTTTACCGATCGCCGATCGGACCTCCGGCTCGACGTCCAATCTCCTGATATGATTTCCTCTCGCACAACATCGATTCTTCCTATGTCAATTATCTAATCTTGATTGAGAGTAAATTGTGTGACTCAAAATGTAGTTAGATAACTAAACACGATCAATTAGTTTCGTCATCAGAATTTGAGATTCAATAACCTTTACTGCAGGGCAGCCTTGGGTGACCAGGAAACCTGGCCGTTGGCTTACCCTATACGGCCAGGAAACCCTAGCCACTAGGGGTGCCCCTTGCAGCTAGGAAACTTGGCTGTAGGGGCTGCCATGTAATAGGTTGAGAGCAGCCTTGCTGCTCTTATTCCTGCTGCTTTTGGCCAGGCCGAGAGTAGCAAGAAAGGTTCTCGGCCAAGGCTGCAAGCAGCCTTTGGCCAATCTAAAGGGGCAGCAACAATTGCTACCTTTTCTTCCTCTTTTGTGCCAACATATTTGACATCAAAAGCCCTCTGTAAAATACCTTATAATAGAGAAAAAAAATTGGAGCAAAGATTTGATATCTACTATAAAAAATCACTGCAATCACATAAAACGATTCTTACGCGATCTATCATAATACATGCAGTTTAAAAGTTAATCTTTTGCATGAATAACCTAACTCTGAAACTACTATTGGAAAATCTATAGTGACATCATATGCATAATGGAAGAACAAAAATAAAAAATCATAGATTTCCTGCAAAAAGAGGTTCTTATCGTCATGCAAAAGTTGGTGCGTAAAAACCCATGAAATTGAAATATTATGCGTAAGAAAATTACCTAGGGAGATCATATATCCCTGAATTCCTACAGATCTATAGGATTGGATGAAGGAATTCAAATGTTCTCCTCTCTAGTGATAATCTACAAGATAAGGGTCGTGACGATGCTCCTTAAATCATTGCCCAAATCTCCTCGTTGCGTACACTACGCGATCAAGAAGGGGCCAGCCCTTCTTGCTATCCACACGCCCTAAACTAGGGCTGCTGACTGAGAAGGAGAAGGGGAGGAGAATAGGAGGTAGTTGCCAAAACACCCTAGCCTATGGTCCTTTAGATCCTCCCTATTTATAGAGGTCTCTTGTCAACTTAACTCTAATGGATCTTACCTTATTGGATATTGGATCTCCATCCAATTACCCAAGCCTCTTAGATTAGTATGTCTCTACCTAATAATATCTTATTAGCTCTTATTACATCTCTTTTTTGGATTCAATAATTCAGGGGCTAAACGGATATCCAATAAAATAGGGGCTCCAACAGATATCTCATATCCGAACCTCTACTCGTTGCGACACCTACCATATGTATGTGATCCTCTAGGCCTAATATCGAGCTGGCTATGAGTCATACTTATCAGAACTCCTTCTGTCTCAGTGAATTATTATCTCCATAATAATTCACTCGACTATTCAACTACGGACGTACTAGTTCATTACGTCGCAGTCCCCAAACGATATAGGGGAATCCAATCCTTTAGACCTATCTATCTTCAGTTACCATATACCTATTGTCTCTCATCCATCTAATATCCTAGAGACCATATACCGGGCATGGTCCTATCAAGCCCATACGGTCTCTCCTTGAGTCTCGCTCTAATCGGATTCTCACAAAGAACTATTTCTCTCTCAATCCGAACAACCTTGGCCAAGAATTTGTTTGAGCAAGAACACATGGGATATTCCTCTCATGATATCAAGAGCGGATAATCCTTTATTGAAACTCAATAGCTCTTGTAAAGTTAGCTACCACTCCTAATAACTGATTGTACTAGATTTGGAGCTTTCAAACCTATAAGTCCGATATCAAAGAATGGAGTACTCATATAAGGCATCCTTGGTGTCTCAAGTCTAAGGACTAGATACACTACTAGGACTACGGAATCATTATTTGATAATAAGTTTGCTGAAAAATTGGGAGATTCGACATCTCATGCGTAGCATAAAACAAAAATAAGGGATTTCCCATAGTTACGTACTTCGCCGTCGTGCGACGATTGGTGCACAAAAATCGTAAATCTGAAAAATCCTCATGTATCATGTCAGAAGCGTTACTTAGGGAGATCCTATATCCTCGAAAATTTCAAATCCGATGAAGAGGATGAAGGAGCACTAGCGTACTCCTCTTTAGTAGTAATCCATATAGCGGACGCAGCAACGATGCTCCTCAGATCACTTTGGGATCTCTCTCCACATGCACCACAAGGCTGCCAAAGCCAAGGAGGAGAGGAGATTGAGGAGAATAGGAGGATGACTACCAAGAGCTCTTAGCCTATGAACCAAGAGGTTCCTCCTATTTATAGAGGTGGAGGAAGCTTATCCTTAACAGATCCTGTTCACATTGGATCTCTATCCAATGGATCTCATTAGATCTTATCCATAGGATCCAATTTGATCTCATCCAATTGGATCTTATCCAATCATTTAATTAGATCTCATCTAATTACCTATTAGATCTCATCCACAGGATCCAAACTAGGGGCTTCGCAGATATCTCATATTTGTACCTCTACTCATTGTAACATCCACCTTATGTGTGTGGCCCTCTAGGCCCGATACCAAGTTGGTCGTGAGTCGCTCCCATCAGAATTCCTTTTGACTCAGAACATCTTCTGATATAGTGAATTATTTTCTCCATAATAATTCACTCGACTCATCGACTATGGACGTACTAGGCCACTACGCCATAGTCCCCAAACGGTACAAGGGGATATAATCCATTGAACCTATCTGTCCTTAGTTATCATGTATCTATAGTACCTCATCCATCTAATATCCTAGAGATCTTATATTGGGCATGGTAAAGTCAGGCCCATACGGAATCCTGTTCGAGTCTCGCTCTAATCGGATTCTCTCGGAGAACTCCTTCTCTCTTAATTCAAATGACCTTGACTAGGGATTTTGTTTGAGTGAGCACATGCAGGATATATCTCTCACGATACTGAGAGTGGATGATCCTCTACTGACATGCAATTGCCTTCGTAAGGTTGGCTACCATTCTCGAGAATCGGCTATACCAGATCTGAAGCTCTCCAAACCTGTAAGTTTGGCATCAATAAATGGAGTACTCAAATAAGGCATCTTTGGTGCCTCAAGTCTAAGGACCAGACACACTATTGGGACTATGGAATCATTGTCTGACATTAGGTATCATTAACCATACAACATTCTGTAAGCGGATCAATCAGTGAACTCATTCTTCAATGAGTACCTATACTGTATCTCTAGTGTCCTCACATAAGCGACTATGAGACCAGTCACCTCCATCACATAGACGAGTATACAGTGCACCAATCTATCTGGTTATCTTGATATTGCTAGTCATATGTGCCCTATAAGCCAATCACATGAGTGATAGCACTTGTGACTTGATATGCACTCTTACTCTTAACTTATTATTAGGCATTTTATCACTTTATTTTACGTGTTGCATATACTATGATGTCCTTGGATCTATGCAATGAAAATCGGATCATGATGAGATCACGATAATGAGACCGATTCACCTTTAAGCACAAACCCTAAATAATCCTAATTATAGGTTACTCGAGAGGGACATCGAGAAAACCGGATAGACTGGTGTGCTGTATACCCGTCCATATGATGAAGGTGGCTAGTCTTATAGTTACTCATATGGGGACACTAAGGGTATAGTGCAGGTGCTCATTGGGGAATGAGTTCACTAATTGATCTGCCTACGAAATACTGGATGGTTATTGATACCTCATGTCAAACTACGATTCTGTAGTCCTAGTAGTATATCTAGTCCTTAGACTTGAGACACTGAGGATGCCCTATATGAGTACTCCACTCTTTGATACCGAACTTATAGGTTTGGAAAGTTCCAGATCTAGTACAACCGGTCATTGGGAGTGGTAGCCAACCTTACGAGGGCTATTGAGTGTCAATAGAGGATCATCCGTTCTTGGTATCACGAGAGGAATATCCCATGTATTCTTCCTTGAACAAATCCTTGGTCAAGGTTATTTGGATTGAGAGAGAAAGAGTTTTTCGAGAGAATCTGACAAGAGCAAGACTCGAGGAGAGACCGTATGGGCTTGATAGCACCATGCCTGATATAGGATCTCTGGGATATTAGTTGGATGAGGGATTATAGATATGTGGTAACTAAGGACAGATAGGTCCAAACGATTGGATTTTCTTGTATCGTCTAGGTGCTACGGTGTAGTGGCATAGTACGTTTGTAGTCGATGAGTTGGGTGAATTATTATAGAGATAATAATTCACTAAGTCAAAAGGAGTTCTGACAAGTATAACTCACGGTCAGCTTGATATTGGGCCTAGAGGGTCACACACATATGGTAGGTGTTGCGACAAGTAGAGGTTCAGATATAAGATATCCGTAGGAGCCCCTATCTTATTGGATATCCATTAAGCCCCTGAATTATTGGATCCTAAGATGAGATCCAATAATTGCTAATAAGAGATTATTGGGTAGAAACCCACTAATCCAAGAGGCTTGGGTAATTGGATGGAGATCCAATACCTAAAGGGTAAGATCCATTAGGGTTTACAGGGGGCCTCTATAAATAGGAGGGAACCAAAGCTCTATAGGCTGGCGGGTTCTTTTGGTAGCCACCTCCTATTGTTCTCTCCCCAAAGAGGTGCATCGTCGTAGTCCTTGCTGTGTGGATACCGCTTGAGTGGAGGACACTTGACCTTTTTCATCCTCTCTTATAGATCTGTAGGAATTCAGGGATATACGATCTCCCTAGGTTTTTTCTTTTACATATGTAGTTTTCACGGATTTATTTTTGATGCACCGATCTTCGTACAACGATGGAACCTTTCTACGGAAAATCTATGATTTTATTTTTTGTTCTTCCACTGCGCATAAGATGTCACCTTATAGGATTTCCCAACAAATATCCTCATCGAGTAACCTTTGACCAGGATAATTTAGGATCTGTGTTTAAAGGTATATCGGTCTCATTATTATGATCTTATCATGATCCGATTTCCATTACACAGATCCATGGATATCATAATATTCATTAGATAATGTGAGAAAATACCAATAATAATATGCGAAGAGATCGCCGTAATATGTCACAAGTGCCACCACTCATCTGATTGGCTTGTAGGGCACCAATAACCAATAAAGTTATCATCAACCATCCAGCATTCTGTAGGCGGATCAATCAGTGAACTCTTTCTCCAATGAGCACCTGTACTATATTCTTAGTGTCTTCATATGAGCAGCTATGAGACCAGCTATCTCCATCATATGGACGGATATACAGCACAACAATCTATCCAGTTATCTTGATGTTCTTCTCGAGTAACCTTTGACCATAATTATTTAAGATATGCATTTAAAGGTGAATCAGTTTCATTATCGTGATCTCATCACTATCTAACTCCCATTGTATAGATCCATGGACATCACAATATATTTAACACATAAGACAAAGTGATAAAATATTAAATAATAATAAAAGAGTGCATGTCAAGTCACACATGTCATCACTCACGTGATTGGCTTACAGGGCACATATGACTAGCACACTACCCACAATCTTAGATGTACCATTATTTCCCATTTTAATATTGTCAAAATCACTAATAGTATAGGATTTGAAGAAATCATCACGAGAAGTAACATGGAATGAAACACTAAAGTCAATTACACAATTATTATCTTGAGCTACAAGACTAACACATCTATCATTACAAACAAAAATGATATCACCTTCAACAGCAACTGTATTGGTCTCTTTCTCATTTTTCTTCCTTTCATTCTATTCTCACTTCCAAAACCTACACTCTTTCTTCATATGACGTAACCTATTGTAGTGGAAACACTTGATATCTTTTCTAGACTTAATCTTCCTCTATAACCATGTGAATTTCTACTGCGACTTCTTCCACGTTATTTTTATTTTTTAGTAACAAGTGCACTAGAAGAAGATTCGCTCTATTCTTTCCTTCTGGCATCTTCATTTAGTAAACTATCTTTAACCATATCTATGGTTAGAGTCCCCTTTGGCATGAAGTTACAAATTATCACTACACACGTTTTCCAACTTTTTGGTAAAGAGCTAAGAAGTAATAATACATGCATTTCATCATCTATATTCATTTTCATAGCAACCAACTTATTTGCAAGATTTTGAAATAGGCTTATGTGCTCAACAATGTTATCACCATCTTTATACTTCAAATTAACAAGTCTTCTGAGGAGAGAAATTTTATTTCCTACTATCTTTTTCACAAAGAGATTTTCTAACTTTTGCCAAACAATATCAGCTTTGGTTTCATTAGAAATATGCTCATGCAAATTTATATCCATCCATCTTCTAATATAGGAAAAAGCTTTTCTATGTTGAACCTCTCATTCCTTATCTTCCATAGTAGAAGGTTTTTCTAACTCTTCAATTTCAATCATACAAGAAAATTAGTAGCAAATAACCTACTGCTCTAATACCACTTGTTGGGAAAAACCTGTTAGAGCAGAATAATTCTTTTCCCTTTTTGTGTATTAAAATGAGTTCCTAATCAAAATACCAACTTGATACTAAAAGCAGATATTAACTAGAATAGCATAAACAACAAAACAATGAATAAATCACAAAGTGAGATCGAATTTTTAACGTGGAAAACCCAATGCGAGAAAAACCATGGGACCATAGTCCACTTCAAATTTTCACTATCACCAACAATGATAACATGTTTACAATAAGTCTTCTCTAAAATAATAAGAGGATCATATTAACATCAAGACCACATATCTTGGCTTAAGAATAGCATATCATCTTCACATAGATGGATCTCATCAAAGGAAAGATTTAGGTCTCACCAAGTGGGTATAGTAGAAAAGTACCTTAGAGAGGATAAACTACAAATCAACATCGTTAGGATTGTATAGGTTACTGTAAGGATTCTCTACATCAAATTTGAGTCAAAACTGACGAAGTTTGACCACTGATCGTCAAGCAAAAAATTTAATATCTTAGTTTTCTCTCTTTGTTCTTTTTCTCTGCGATGCCATAATTTGCCACACGTAAAACATTCGCGTGCACATCTCCTATTCCTCTTTTCTTTTTTTTAATAATTAATTTGGGCTCAATGACCTAATTGTCCAGTTCAAGCCCACGACTCAACACCTGACCATAGTAGAAGGATCTCTACGGACATTGGGTCATGGTGGTGAGACTTGCCGCTTGCATGCCCATGGCAAAAGTGGGTGGTGGGCGGTGGCCTATGTTACGGCTATTGTCAAAAGTGGGTAGTGGCCTGATAGTGTGCTGTGGACATTTGCCAAGGGTGATGAAGTTGCGCATCATAGGAGTTGGCTGTGAGGATCTCTACAGAACAACACTGCATAAGTGGGACACGATCGCACACGTGACTATGGCCGAGTTCTCTGTCGTTGGGCACTGGTAGCGATCAATGATGCCATGGGCTATGAGATGGTGCATCGCATGTGAGCAGCAGACATCAGCACACGGGAGGCTCCATAGATGGGATCATCGACGGTCGCTTGTTTACAAGTGATGACGGAGTCGATGCGCGATGATGATACAGCATTGCGGTAGGGTTGTCCTCGATCGAAGATGACACTAAAATGAGGAATGGTCCTTCACCATGTTCCTTCGCTGGAAGTGGGCATCGCATCGATGTTGGTAGTGGTGACATGCAAGACGGACGGTAGTGCACTGTTGTTGATTGCCGGTGAGGGATTGCACAGTGGCCGTGCAACGTGGAGAGCCATAGTGAGAAATCGCATGAAGCTATGCGATTAAGGGGGAGCCGTAATTTTAACCCGATCGACTTCCCCAATTCAATTTTGACCTGATCATTTACCCTAATTCAATTTTGATCTAGTCAAAGTTCTATTTTGATAGATCAAACTTAATTTTTTATTTGGTCAAATATGCCCAAATTGGTTTTTGACCCAATTTTGACCCAGCTAAGTTAAATGTATTACCAAAAGCTCAATTTTGACTTGATTTGAGATTTTGATCAGATTTTTATTTTGACTCCTATTGAAATTTAATTTTGATCTAGGTTAACTTTACTTTTGACTAATTTATTGGGTTAATATTTAGCCCAAATCTGTAAGTCAATTTTGAATAGCTCAATTTTAAATTTGCCTAATTATAGACAGTTGATTGATCTAATTTGGGATTTCATATAAAATTTTAAATAAAATATAAGTTATGGATTTCTTTTATAATTTTCTCATATGAAATATTGATAAAATTTTATTATTTATGATATTTAAATTATTATTATTATTTTTAAATTTTTTGAATTATTCACATGTATATACTTAAAAATTATGAAATAATATTTAACTTTTAGATAAAGATATATTTTTTATTTTATCAAGATTATAATTGATATATGAGTTTCTTTTATATTGATTAATATTTAATAATAATTATTATCATTATTATTATTTTTTTATTAAATTATTTTTATATAAATTATATTAATAAAAATTTAGTGAATATTATTTATAATTTATATTTATAAGTTTTATCTAACTAGTAGTTACTAAAGTGGTATAGGATGATAGGCATATAGGATGTGAATTATAATAAATATTTTATCATTTATAGAGCTTTTAAATTATATTGTATATTATTGTATTGGTCTTATAGCTATAAAAATGACTTAGACTAATGACTTATAATATTATATTAAAAATTATTTCTAATTGATATTAAAAAAGAATATTAATAGTGATATAAATAATTAGGAGAATTAGATAATCCTAAAAGAGAACTGTGATGATATAGGATGATATATTATTTTAGATATCTTTATTATATAAGATTATATATTGCTATTCCATAAATGTAGTGTGAGTCCTTTATAAATAATTTTTGAATAAATATCAAATATATCAATATTTGACGAAGTATGTCAATATTTTGGATATCCTTGTTGTTTAAGATTATATACCTAAAATTGTAATACCATTCCATAAAGATAATATTAGCTCTCCATAAATAAATTTTGAATAAACACTGAATATATCATTATTTCACCCAAAAGGAGAAATATGAATGATATCAATAGTTTATATAACTCAAAACATTAATATTGTTTTATATTTTATAATAGTACATCCTTTCATACATTCTTATGCTTTTAGTGTTTTTATATTCTCTAGTGCAAATTATTTAGAATGGTTGGAGTATGTGTAATTCACATCGGATGTATTAGATCTTTTAGCATTATTTGTTGAAAGACTTGTAAACTTTATTGATGAAAATATTATAGAATAAATTAATAAAATGAATGCTTGGGAAAGATTTAATAGGTTTAATTTAATGTTTATAAGAATGACAATTGCAAATAACATTAAAACTTCATTACTACTTGCAACTAATGCATAGAAATATTTGAGACATATTGAAGATAGATTTAAATTTGCTGATAAGTTATTAGCAGATACATTAATGAAAGAACTAACTATAGCTTAATATAATAGCACTCAATGGATTCAAGATCACATTATTAATTTGGTTGATAAGGCTACAAAACTTAAAGCATTAGGCATAATATGGATGAGTCTTTTCTCGTATAATTCATTCTTAATTCTCTTCCTCTTTAGTTTGACTCATTTGAGATTTACTACAATATAAATAAAGATAAATAATACTTAAATAAGCTAATCAGTTTATGTGTCTAAGAAAATTTAAGGTAAAGATAGTAAAGATCTCATAATATTTTGGCTACTGCTCAAGGAGCTACTAATAAGAAAAGAATGTTATCTAACAAATGCTAAGAAATGCTAAGAAACTAATGAAATAAAAGTCTTTATAATAAAGTGCTTCTTTTGTGTCAAGAATTAATATATGAAAAAGAATTGTGCTAAACACAAGGTTTGGTTCAAGAAGAAAGGTAGAAACTTGACCTTTGTATGTTTCGAATCAAACACTACAAAGGTTTTTTCAAACACTTGATGGATTGATTATAGTGCTTCAATTTATATTATTAATAATATGTAGAGATTTCTTTTAACTTAGATATCAAAAGAATATGAAAGATTAGTCCTTATAGGAAATAGTCTCAAAACGAAAGTGATAACAGTAAGAACCCATCGCCTACACTTAGAGATGGGTCATCTAATTGATCTAATAGATATATGTTATATTCTTACTATTTTTAAAAATTTAGTTTCTCTATTTAGAATTTATGAGCTAGGATATTATGTTTCTTTTGGTGATGGTAAACACAATAATTTCATGATTTAATAAAAGTTAGTTTTAAAATTTATATGATAGTTTGTATAGAGTTAATTTGAATCTTGAATTTGCAAATGCATTGGTGACCCTACAATCAAATAGTGGATTGAAACATAGTTTTAATAAAAAAATCTTCAATCTTATGGCATAGACGTTTATGACATATCTCCAAGCAAAGAATCAAATAGTTAGTAAAGAATAATATTTTAGAAGATTTACACTTTACTGATTTTGATGTTCACATATATTGCATTAAAGAAAAATAAGCTTAGCATATAATAAAAAATATCACAAGAAGTTAGAAACTTTTTAAGATTATTCATAGTGATATATGAAGACCACTTCATATTTTTTATCTTAGTGGAAAGATATATTTCATCACATTTATAGATAATTTGTCAAGATATGATAATATATATTTAATACATTAAAAGTCTCAAGTTGTTAACACTCTTGAAGTATATATAAATAATATTAAAAAATAATTAAATAAAAAAACTAAACTTATCAAATCTAATATGGATGTTTAAACTTTATGATAAATATGATGAATTAATATAGAATCTTAGATCTTTTATTATATTCTTAAAAAAGTAAGATATTTATGTATTTATGCTTAATATATCTGTCCAAATGTGTCATAGTAGAATGATATTATTAAAAAGTAAAATTATACTCTTTAAGACATGATTAGGAACATAGTGAGATTTTTTTTTGTACTTAAGTCGATGTGGGGTGAAGTTCATAGGACAATTATATATATCTTAAATAAAGTTCTAAGTAATTTGGTTTCATCAACTCTATTTAAGTTTTGGACTACTAAAAAACATAGTTTGAGATATCAACATATTTAAGTTGTCCTACACAGAAAAGAGTTTTCAATCCACTTAAAAAAATTTGATCTAAGAACTATTTCTAGGTATTTTATTAGTTATCTAAAAATGTCTAAGGGATATAGATAGTATAACACAAGGGTAATAGATTCTAGTAATACAAGATTCTCAGAAGATGACAAAATCAATATGGGTAAAAAAACTCGAAAGATTAATTTTGATATAGTGGAGATATAGGTTTATGTTGATTTATCATTTTCTATTTGAGAGATTATTATTTCGTAAATCATTGAATAATAAAATAACATGAATGAACTCTCACATGATATCATCTTTAATGATCTTGTTAAACAACCACAATTAGTAGCTTTAAGTAGATCTCAAAGGAAAAAGAGATCTGTTATTTTTATTTTTTATATGATATATCTATAAGAATCAAATTATAACATATGAATCAAAAGAGACTAAAATAAAAGAAGAGTTAAAATTAATGAATCAAAATAATATATGAGAACTTATTGAATTATCTAATAATTAGAAAAGAGTTGGCTGTAAATAGGTTTTTAAGACAAAACATGACTTAAAAGATAATATCGAATATAGTAAAGTTAGAATTATTGCCAAAAGTTTTTCTAAAAAAAATATAAAATATAACAAGTCCTTTTCTCTTTAGTTTCTAAAAAGGATTCATTGAGAGACATAATGATATTACTTACTTATATAATCTTGAGTTATATCAAATGATATGAAAATAATATTTCTAAATGAGGATCTGGATGAAAAAATTTATATGGAATAACTTGAATGATTTTAACAAAAAAGAAAAGTTGGACTTACAAAATTACAAATTTATTTATAACCTTAAATAAGTTTTCAAATAATGATATATAAAGTTTGATGATACCATTGCTTTCTTCATATTTAAAAAAATACTATTGATCAATGTATATATTAAAAGGTCAATAGGAGTATGTTTATTTTATTAGTCTTATATATGGATGATATTTTACTTATCAATAGTGATTTTAGTTTGTTATACAAAATCAATATATTTTTTATTAAGAATTTTAAGATGGTTGATGTGAATGAGATAACTTATGTTATTAGCATTAAGATATTCAATGATCAATCTCAAGGATTGTTAAGACTTTCTCGGAATGGATATATTGATCGAGTCAGAAAGAGATTTACTATAAATTTTGTTCAACTAATATTATACCTAATGCTAAAGGTGAAAATTTTAATCAAAGTCAGTGTCCTAAGAAGGACCTATAAAAGATTTAATAAAGGAAATTCCTTATACTTGTGTGATGAGAAGTCGATTATATGTTCAAATTTATATAAGAACATATATTAGTTTTATTGTTGGAATATTGGATAGATACCAAAACAACCTAGAAATGAAACATTGGAAAGCTATAAAGAAAGTGATGAGATTGCTACATCGGACCAAAAATTATATGCTCGCATATAGGAAATTAGATTAGCTTGAAGTGACAAGATATTAAGATGTTGATTTTAAAATTATCTCGACGATAGAAAGTCTACTTCAAGATTCATATTCATATTAGTTAGAAAGGCAATATCTTGAAGAAGTACAAAGTAATCACTTATTTTATCTGTTGAGAAACCTTGAGATCATTACATGAACAACAAAAAGAAAAAAAACAAAATTTGATTTTTGAAACCAATCATATCGAATCGTCGTGTAAAGATCGGGAGCATAAAACTCATGAAACTGTAAACTACACAAAGTGGTTGAGATATTCTTACATAGGGAAACTCATATATCTCCTAAGATTGCAAATCCTAGTCGGCAGATAAAAGAGCTCTCGCAAACTCCTTTCTAGTGGTGATCCATATGATGGACATAGCGATGACGCACTTGCTCGTGCAGTACGTTCTTTCCTTGTAATCGCGCACCACTACACAGTAACATAGAAGGAGGGATTAGTCCCTCTTGTTATCCTCTCACACTAGAGCAAGGGCAGTCGGTTAGAGGAAGAATTAGGGAGGAGATAAGGAGGTTGGTGACAATAGGGGTCTTATAACCCTTTTAGTCCCAACTCCTATTTATAAAGAGCCTCATTTAACTATCCCTAATGGATCCTTCTTAGTAAGTATTGGATCTCTATCCAATTACCTCTAGTTTAATGTATATTAGATCTTCATCCAATAACCATCCTAGGCTCAATTGGGTCTCTCCTAAAAATCTATTAAAATAAAGGCTTATCAGATATCCGATATCTAATCCTCTATTCGTCACACTATCCACCATATGTGTATGAACCTCTAGGCTCAATATTAAGTTGGCCATGAGTTACACCTGTTAGAACTTATTCTAACTCAGTGAATTATTATCTCCATAATAATTCACTTAACTCATCGACTATGGACATACCAGGCTACTACACCATTGTCCCCAA
Source organism: Musa beccarii (assembly GCA_024322285.1). Lineage (NCBI taxonomy): Eukaryota > Viridiplantae > Streptophyta > Magnoliopsida > Zingiberales > Musaceae > Musa > Musa beccarii. The sequence goes on from CM044394.1 coordinate 32,283,348, forward strand.
ATGGTACAAGGGGATTTAATCCATCAAACCTATCTACCCTTAGTTATTGTATCTATAGTCCCTCATTCATCTAATATCCTAGAATTCGTATACCGAGCATGATGTTGTGAGACCCATACAGAATCGATTCGAGTCTCACTCTTATCAAATTCTCTTGGAGAACTCTTTCTCTCTCAATTTGAGTCTCACTCTTATCAGATTCTCTTAATCTAATTATAGCTAGGGATTTGCTTGAGTGAGAATACATGAAATATTCCTCTCATGATAACGAGAGTAGATGACCCATTATTGATACCCAATTACTTTCGTAAGGTTGGCTGTCATTCCCAATAATTGTTTGTATTAGATTTAGAACTTCTAGACTCATAAGTCCGATATTAAAGAATGGACTACTCAAATAAGGCATCTTTGGTATCTCAAGTCTCAAGACTAGATATGTAATTAGGACTACAAAATTACTATCTCATAATAATATATTATTAATCATCCAACATTCCATAAGTGGATCATTTAGTGAACTTATTCTCTAATTAACAATTTTACTATATCACTAGTGTCCCCACATAGGCAGCTATAAGACCAGTTGCCTCCATCATATGGACAGGTATATAGCACATCGATCTATTTAGTTATCTCTATGTCCTTCTCAAGTAACCTATGATCGAGAATATTTATTGATTTATGTTTAAAGGTGATTTGGTCTCATTATTATAATCTCATTAGCAAACAGGGGCTATTGGCTAAGGAGGAGAGGAGAATAGAAGGTGGTTGCTAAAAATCCTTAGCCTATTGGCCTTTGGTTCCCTCCTATTTACAAAGGCCCCCTATCAACTTAACCCTAATAGATTCAGACCTATTAGGTATTGGATCTCCATCTAATTGCCCAAGCCTCTTAGATTTGTGGGTCTCTACCCAATAATCTCATATTAGCTCTTATTGGTGCTAGTTATAGGTGCTCTACAAGCCAATCATATGAGTGATGGCACTTGTGACTTGATATGCACTTTATCTCTTTGCTTATTATTAGGCATTTTATCACTTTATCTTGCGTGTTATATATACTGTGATGTCCTTGGATCTATGCAATGGGAATCGGATCGTGATGAGATTACGATAACAAGACCGATTCATCTTTAAACACAGACCCTAAATTATCCTAGTCATAGGTTATTTGAGAAGAACATCGAGATAACTGGATAGACTGGTGTGCTGTATACACATTCATATGATGGAGGTAGCTGGTCTCATAGCTACTTGTGTGGGGACACTAAGGGTACAGTGCAGGTGCTCATTGGAGAATGAGTTCACTGATTGATCCACCTACTGAATGCTAGATGGTTATTGATACCTTATGTCAGACAACGATTCCGTAGTCCCAGTAGTGTATCTGGTCATTAGACTTAAGACACCAAGGATGTCTTGTATGAGTACTCCATTTTTTGATACCGGACTTATAGGTTTGGAAAGTTCCAGATCTAGTACAACCAGTCATTGGGAGTGGTAGCCAACCTTACGAGGGCTATTGAGTGTCAATAGATGATCATCCATTCTCGATATCACGAGAGGAATATCCTATGTGTTCTTGCTCGAACAAATCCTTGGCCAAGGTTATTCGGATTGAGAGAGAAAGAGTTCTCCGGGAGAATCTGATAAGAGCAAGACTCGAGGAGAGACCGTATGGGCCTGACAGTACTATGCTCGGTATAGGGTCTCTGGGATATTAGATGGATGAGGGACTATAGATACATGGTAGCTGAGGACAGATAAGTCCAAAGGATTGGATTCCCCTGTATCATAAGGGGGCCGTGGCATAGTGGCCTGGTGCGTCCGTAGTCGATGAGTTGGGTGAATTATTATAGAGATAATAATTCACTAAGTCAGAAGGAGTTCTAACAAGTATGACTCACGGTCAGCTCGATATTAGGCCTAGAGGGTCACACACATATGGTAAGCGTTGCGATGAGTAGAGGTTCGGATATGAGATATCCGCTGAACCCCTTATCTTATTGGATATCCATTAAGCCCCTGAATTATTGGATCTTGAGATGAGATCTAATAATTGCTAAAAAGAGATTATTGGGTAGAAACCCATTAATCCAAGAGGCTTGGGTAATTGGATGGAGATCCAATACCCAATATGGCAAAAGATCCATTAGGATTTTCAGGGGGCCTCTATAAATAGGAGGGAACCAAAGCTCTATAAGCTGAGGGTTTTCTTTTGGTAGCCACCTCTTGTTCTCCTCTCCCCAGAGAGAGAGGTGCATCATCGCAATCCCTGCCGTATGGATACCGCTAAAGAGGAGGACGCTTGACCTCCTTCATCCTCTCCCACAGATCTGCAGGAATTCAGGGATATACGATCTCCCTAGGTATCTTCTTTTACACGTGTAGTTTTGTGGATTTGTTTTTGATGCACTGATCTTCGCACGATCGATGGAAACTTTCTACGGGAAATCTGGGGTTTTATTTTTGTTCATCTGTTGTGCATGTGATGTCACTCCCGTTGTGGATTTCCCAACAGTGGTATCAGAGCTAGGTTGTTCGTGCAAAGATCGGATCTTAAACTGCATGTGTTGTGTTTTAGATCTACTTTTGACGCCAAAATTATTGACGCGAAGGGCTAGAAAGGGCAACAACTGTTGTTGCCTACTTGTGCAGCAACCACAAGGCTGCTTGCAACCTTGCTGCTTGCACAGGTAGCAATCGGTGGCCTACGTGCAGGCGGTAGCCGGTTGGCAGGCTGCGGATCGCTAGCAGGCAGCACCTGTAGGCTGCCTGCATCGGCGGCCTGCCCGCAGGAATCGGCGCCGCCTGCGAGCGCTGCGACCACGGGCAGAAGCGCCCGCATGGGCAGGGGCACCTGCTAGCGCTGCATTCACAAGGGGCATCGCCGCCCACCCGCGGCTAGCCTGCAAGGGGCAGCGTCGCCCGCGGCCAGCCCGCAAGGGGCAACGCCACCCGCAGCCAGCCCGTAAGGGACAGCGCCGCCTACGGGCGATCTGCCCGCAGATGTGGGCGCACCCATAAGGGGTAGCGCCGCTCGCGAACAGACCACCTGTGGGCGCTGCGCCCGTGAGCAAGGGCGGCGCGCCCAACCGTAGTGGCCACCGCCGGCAAGGTGGCGTCGGCCGTAACTCTATAGAAGAGAAAGGTACTAGTGTTTTTGGATAAAAGACAATTTTACCCCTCAGAATTTTAGAAATTCTAATTTTTGTCCCTTTTGATAGAATGACTAAAATATCACTAGGAATTTTCTAAATTCCAATTTTATCCCTTATGGCCGAATGACTAGAATGCCCTTAGGAATTCAAAAATTCCCTTTATGTCCCTGATTTCAGAAATATAAATATGTTAATTAAATAGTTTAATTAACTATTATTTTTTTATCTAGTAGTCCTATAAAATAATATATACATGTGATGTATGATGTGGATAGATGATCTTGGACTTGTGATGTGATGTGTATACATATGATTATTATTATTGGGGCCTGCGAGCCTCTATTCTTTTCTCATTTATTTTCGAGCCTGTGTGCCTATAACTATATTGTAATTACATGAGGAGGAGCAGTGGTAGCATGACTCACGAGGCCGAGACGGATGATCCGATATATAAAGATGTGTTGAGATGCCGACGGAACCTACGAAGTGAGAAGGGCGATCACAAAGCATGGAGATGCGCCGAAGCACACATAGATCTTGATGTGAGTGATTGGGCCCACTGGCTCGGGCCTGATCATATTAGGATGTGGTCCATGATCATCTGGTGTGATTGCTCATGTGATGTGTGATTAGTTATACACCTACTAGATATAAATATATATATATATTTATATGCGATGTAGATATATATATATATTAAATACATATTTGTATGTGTGTGACACATTATATTAGGAGACCAAACCAAAATCCCCTCTATTAATAATATTAAGTCGGCAAACGTGAGGCAATTAGATTGACCCACATGGCCTTCCATCATTATAGGTAGGAACCGATTCTCGGTGTAGGTTGAGTTGGTCGAGTCCCTTGAAACTCACCTATATCACGTTTCGCTATCTTATCTATGATATAGAGATGTCATTGGTGACATGAGGACATGGTATACTTAGTCGAGTCCCTCAAGAGTATATCACTGAATCAGACTCATCTAATAACGATGGTGATAACTTAACCGAACATCATGGTTGGTCGAGTCCCTCGAGGCCATGGTGGTTCGGAGGCCGAACAGGATGGGAATCATAAGGAGTTGTGATTGGCAAGAGTTGCCTACCTTTACGGGCTTAACGTGATTGGTCGAGTCCCTCGAGGTTACGTTAAGACGCCGATTGGATCCGATCCCCACTAGAGATCCACCGAGGGTCTCCGATTCACATACCAGAGAGTGTTGTGTGTCACGCAAAAAATTAGTGGGAGTACATTAAGGTAGAAGTCCTTATCTTAACTATTTAAATTTCTATAAAATCTGCATGTTATTTATTTCTGCTATATCTTTTATTTCAGAAAAATATCGCTTTCAAATCCTTTACGTGGCATACTTGATGCCAACCGTCTCACTGGTCCAAATTATACGGATTGGCTTTGCAATCTGAGAATCATTCTCACGGTAAAGAAAATCATGTATGTCCTTGATACAGTGTCCCTATGCCTGACGAAGGGGCAAGCGAGGATGAGATTGCTCGTTATGTGATGTACTTAGATGATTCCACTCTTGCTCAGTGTTATATGTTGGCCTCTATGACTACTGAGTTACAGAGACAACATGAAAATATGGATGCTAATTCCATACTCTTGCATCTCCACAAACTGTTTGAGGAAAAGGGAAGAACTCAGCGATATGAGATATCAAAGAGTCTTTTCCGTGCTAGGATGACTGAGGGGACATCGGTTCAGAACCATGTCCTTAAGATGATTGAGTGGATCGAGAAACTCACAAGTCTAGGAATGGTCCTAGAGGATAACCTGTGTGTGGATCATATGCTTCAGTCCCTACCAAATTCCTTTTCTCAGTTCATAATGAATTTTAATATGAATAAACTTGAGGTGACCCTCCCAGAGCTCCTCAATATGTTGAGAGAAGCAGAGAGCACCATTAAGAAAGAGAAGCTGGTTCTCTATACTGGTGAGACCAGAAAGAAAAAGAAGGCTGAGAAGACCTTTAAGAAGGGCAAGGGTAAAATGGGTAAGGTAAAGGTTGCCAAGAAAGACCCAACAAAGGACAAAGGCCAGTGCTTCCACTATGGTAGAGATGGGCACTAGAAGAGGAATTACAAAGAGTACCTTGCAGAGAGGGCAAAACAAAAGCTTGGAGAAGCTTCAGGTACATTCATGATCAGTCTCCATTTGTCAGAACCTTATGATAACACATGGGTATTGGATACTGAGAGTGCTTATCATATTTGTAATTCGTTGCAAGTTCTGGTAGGACCTAGGAGATTGAATAGAGGTGAGAAGGACCTTAAGATGGGCAATGGAGCAAAGGTTGCTGTAGTGGCTGTTGGCAAGGTCATCTTACATATGCCTGGTGGAGCTATTATTGCATTAGATGCATGCTATTATGTTCCTTCTATTATCAAAAATATTATTTCCATTTCATGTTTAACAGTTATTGGATATAAATTAGTTTTTGAGAACAATGGTTATTCAATAATATTAGATGATAAGATCATCACGAGAGGAACATTGCATAATCGTTTATATATGCTAGATACAACTCCATATATCATGAGTGTAAGTAAGTCTAAGAGGAAATGAGAAGAGGTGAACAATGCATATCTTTGGCATTGTAGGCTAGGTCACATCCATGAGGAAAGGATTCAAAAGTTACCGAAGAATGGATATCTAGATCCATTTGACTATGAGTCATATGCAACTTGCGAACCTTGCCTTCGGGGAAAGATGACCAAATCTCCATTTAGTGGAACTGGAGAGAGAGCCACTGAGTTACTAGAACTCATACATAGTGATGTATGTGGTCCCATGTCGACTCATGCCATAGGTGGTTACTCCTACTTTATTAGCTTCACTGATGATTTCTCAAGATACGGATATGTGTACTTGATGAAGTACAAGTCTGAGGTTTTTAAAAAATTCAGGGAATATAAAAATGAAGTAGAGAACTAGACTGGAAAGAGTATTAAAACCCTTCGATCAGATCGAGGAGGTGAGTACTTGAGTATAGAGTTCACCCGGTTCCTCAAAGACTATGGGATATTATCCAAATGGACACCTCCTTATACACCATAGCTTAATGGTGTATCAGAAAGGAGGAATTGCATACTGTTAGACATGTTGCGTTCCATGATGTGTTTCGCCGACCTACCCATCTCATTCTGGGGATATGCCTTAGAGACCTGATAGGACCCTAGCAGGGTTGGGTCCTACTCAACCATGTAGCATCTAATAAAAACCTTGTGAGAGTCTAATAAACCCCACCTAGCCGCCTCTATCCTATAAAGAAGAGAGGCTAGGGTTTATATTTGGGTCTTTGTGCTTCTTAGCCACCACCCCCCTTGTTACTGGGCCGGCCCGCTAAGGTTGAGGGAAAATTGGGTAGTTCACTTAGGAAGCAACCCCTAGGGCTAGGGTTTGGAGCTCTATATAAGCTTGTAGCCTCCACCTCTTTGGAATAAGAAAGATCAATCTAGAATTGCAGCCACTAGGCTATTTGGAGGGTGGAACCCCTATAGCGTTCCAAGGGTTGATCCCCTTCAAAGATCAATCTCCATAGAATTCCTCTGGGGTTCTATCTTCTGGTATCAGAGCAGCGATCTTGCTGCTTTTGCTGCCATCCCTGCCACCCACCATCAGCCAAGCAATTCCCACAATTGCTCTTGACGTCATCGTCTCCACCGTTATCTCTTGACGTAGATCAATTCAATCTACAGTCGCCACCTCCAATTGCATCAGAGATCTAGTATTTTTCTACCACCAATGCCTTTTGCTGCTGTAATTTTTCATCTAAAATATCAAAAAGAAGTTTTTCTATCAATCCCTTGCCTGCGAATTCCTTGCATCGCAAAAGTTACCATCTTTGCAAACGAAGGATCACTGCAGAAAATTTCAGCCGCATGTTGCTGCCTTTAACCGATCTAATTGTTATCCTTTTTGAACGAAATTTTTTGTGCACCACATAGATCATCTTGGATCCCATCCGTGATTGATCTATCATGGAATTCATCAAAAAAAAAAAATTCGTGTGTTGCTGCAATCTCTCGTCGCAAACTGCTGAAATTTTTCGACGAGAATTCTGCTATCGCAATTTGCACCGATTTCTTTACTGCTTTGCTGCCAAAATTTCTTGATCCAATTTGTTATCCTTGCTGCTATATAAACTAAGATTCTACCATCAAACCCCCTCCTCAAACCCTTGAGTTTTTGCTAGAAATTTCATCGAGAAACCGCTATTTCTTCGACGATAATTCTGCTCTTACGAGACAGCGCATATAGGCAGCAATTGCCACTGATTTTTGTCAAATCTTTGCTATAATCTACCACAGATCTAAAACCCTCTTCCCTAACCTTCTTCCACTACCATCACAGCCCAAAAACTCCATCAAACCGCAGCCCCAAACTACACCCAAAACAGTCACAAAACAAGCCTAAACTGCAGCCTACATTCACCAATCCACCAACCCTTTCAACCACCACTTCTCTCAACCAATACATGCCTTTAACCCAACAGCAAAAAAAAGATCTTAATATTATAGATTTGGAGACATATGCTATGGCATCCAAGGAGGCAATTGATGCTAAATTCGAAGCCTTCGAGACACGAATGAAGGAGAAGATTCGGACTCTTTGCCGAACTTAGTTTGGGTCGACCACCGAGCCCAAAGAAATCACATCAAAGAGAGTGCTCTAATCAAAGAGATAACCTCTAGGAGAGTGGAGGCTCTATGACCGATCCCCACTATCCACACATGAGGGTGGACTTCCCTAGATGGGAAGAAGGAGACCCGATTGGTTGGATCTCGCGCGCGGAGTGATATTTTCGGTACCACAAAACCGTAGATGGATCTATGGTAGAAATTACAGCTATACATCTTGAAGTGGATGCCATACAATGGTTTGATTGGTTTGAACACACTCATAGAGTCCTCTCATGGCGGCAATTCAAAGAAGGACTGTTGATCCGTTTCGGACCAATCGATTACGAGAACATTGATGGACAACTAGCAAAGATCCGACAAACCTCCACCATCCAGGAGTATCAAACCAGGTTTGAAAGGTTATCTAATCAAACTTGTGATTGGTCTAAAAAATAGTTATTGGGGACATTTATTAAGGGCTTGAAGCCGAAGATCCGGGGAGAAGTTAAAGTGTGACAACCTTACACGCTTATGGCAGCCATCTCTTTCGCATGACTTCAGGAGGAGCGATTGAACCACGAAGCCCAGAGGACTAGGGTCACTCCCCGACTAGCAATATCGAAGCCCTTAGCCCCCCCTACTATCAGCCGAGCTCCTGCACCAAAAAGGTTGACAAGAGAAGAGCTTCGAGACCGATCTGCCAAGGGGTTATTTTGGCATTATGACAAGCCGTGGAGCCACAAGCATCGCTGTAAAAAGGGGAGACTTCTTGTGATTGAACCAATGGAAGAAGAGATCAGTGAACAGCTAGAAGAGAGTCTTGAACATGAGGATGAAGATGTGAAAGAAGAGCCACAATCAACCGACTTTATGGTACATGCGCTAGCCGGCTACTCAAATCCGCAAATGATGAAAGTTGGAGGCCTGCTCAAACAACAATCGATCACCGTTCTCATTGATACAGGCAGCACTAATAACTTTCTAAATAGTAAGATTGCTTCTCGGATGGCACTCCACATCGAAGGTTGTAGAAAGTTCGACATAAAGGTCGCCGACGACCGAATCCTAAAATGCGACCAAAGATGCCCGCAGGTGAAACTATTACTACAGGACCAAGAAATTGTTGCCGACTTCTTCCTCAGACCAATTGATGATTATGAGGCTGTGCTGGGCATAGAATAGCTAATGACACTAGGTGATGTCTCTTGGAACTTTTCCAAATTGATTATGAAATTCTATTGCAAAGGCAAACAGGTCACCCTACGCGGGAAGCGCGGAAGCAACGTAACCACCGTTTCAACCCAACGAATGGAGAAAGTTTTACACAAGATAAATGGTGGCTTTCTTATGCATCTCCAGCAGCAACCAGAGGGGGAGAAAACAGAAATTAAAGATCAAAATATCACCCAACTGCTTATTGAATTTGATGATGTTTTTGCTGAACTGTGCGGTCTTCCTCCTACTCGGCAACATGACTACCGAATTCTAATCCTTCCGTGCAAACCACTAGCAAATACTCGGCCTTACCACTATCCTCACCTCCAAAAAGATGAAATTGAGAAGATCGTGAAGGAAATGCTCAAAATAGGGGTGATTCGGCCAAGCTGCAGCCCCTACTCCTCACCAGTGCTACTTGTGCACAAGAAAGATGGAACTTGACGGATGTGCATCGACTACTAAGCTCTAAATGACATCATTGTCAAGGATAAGTACCCAATACCAGTGGTGGATGAACTTCTTGATGAATTAAAAGGAGCTCGAGTCTTCACGAAGTTGGACCTTCGATCCGGTTACCACCAAATTTGGGTATGTGAAGGCGACATCCCAAAAATTGCTTTCCGCACTCATAATGGCTATTATGAATTTTTGGTAATGCCCTTTGGACTCACTAATGCTCCTTCAACCTTCTAAAGTCTCATGAATAATATTTTTCGGAGCTTTCTTCGCAAATTTGTGCTGGTATTTTTTGATGATATTCTCATTTACAGCCCTTCTCTTGAGACTCACTTTCAGCACTTACGAATTGTTTTGACGATCCTTCGAGAGAATACTCTTTTTGTTAAGCTATCAAAGTGCAGCTTTCTCCAGCAAAAAGTAGAGTACCTTGGGCATATAATATCAGAAGGAGTGGTTGTAGACCCAACAAAAATCGAAGTAATGCAAGGCTGGTCGAAACCTACAAATGTGAAATTGCTACGTGGGTTCCTTGGACTAACAGGCTACTACCGAAAATTCATGAAGGACTATGGGAAGATTAGTGCCCCCCTTACTTCTTTACTAAAAAAAGATGCCTTCCTATGTTCGAACAAAGCCTCCGCTGCCTTCGACAGACTTAAGGTAGCCATGACGACGACACCGGTGCTAGCGCTACCAGATTTCAGTCGACCCTTCATCATTGAGGCCGATGCATCGGGAGTTAGAATTGGAGCCATTCTCATGCAAGATGGTGACCACTTGCATACACTAGAGGTGGTCTCCCTCCCATCAAAAAATGTCTATCGATTTCAGATTAAAATCGACCATAGAAGGCTTAAGTACTTTTTGGAGTAGAAGATATCATCCCCGGAGCAGCAGAAATGGGTAACCAAACTTCTTGGATTTGATTATGAAATTATTTACAAAAAGGGGAAAGAAAACGTTGTTGCAGATGCACTCTCACGGCTCCCTCAACAAGCTGAATTTTCGGCCATCTCTCTTCCTACCACTGGCTTCCTCGAGGGCATTAGGGAGGAATAGAAGAAGGATCCAGAAATCAGCAACATCATAAAAAAATTAGAGGAGGATCCAAGCGCAATAGCTCACTATACTTGGGATTCGAGGGATCTACGCTATAAAGGTCGTATTGTGCTTATACCAAACTCCCCTTGCATCAATGTCATTCTGTACGAAATGCACTCCACACCTTTAGCAGGGCACTCTAGATTTCTAAGAACCTATAAAAGAGTGAAGCAAAACTTTTATTGGAAAGGGATGAAAAAAATTATTTCTGAATACGTAGCACAATGTGTTGTATGTCAACAGCAAAAAGGTGAAACAGTGGCGAGTCCAGGGAAACTACAACCACTACCCATACCTGACTCGATGTGGACTGACATCTCCGTGGACTTCATCGAAGGGCTGCCACCTTCCAAAGGTAAAAGTACAATCCTTGTGGTGGTTAATCAACTTACAAAATATGCTCATTTTTGTGCTGTGCGAAATCCCTACACCGCTGTTAGTATTGCTCAGATTTTTATAGAAAATATTATTAAACTGCATGGGATGCCAAGGTCCATTGTAAGTGATCGTGACAGGGTCTTCACTAGTAAATTTTGGACCGAGTTATTTCAGTTGTAGGGTACCAAACTTAAGATGAGCACTGCATATCATCCACAAACTGACGGCCAAAAAGAAGTGGTGAACAGGTGTTTAGAGATATACCTTCGGTGTTTTGCCAGTGATCGGCCAAAGGAGTGGATGAAATGGCTCCCCTGGGCCGAATGATGGTACAATACTACATATCATTCATCTACCAAATGCATCCCATATAAAGCATTATATGGTCGACCAGCTCCTGTGATTCCAAAGTATGTAATTGGCTCGGCTAAGGTAGATCAGGTCGACCAAGATTTAATTGACAAGGACAAACTCCTACAGCTGCTAAAGGATAATCTCTCTACCGCTCAAGCTAGAATGAAGCAACAAGTTGACACACGACAAAGCGAAAGAGATTTTATTGTAGGAGATTGGGTTTATCTTCACCTACAGCCATACAAACAACTATCCATCCGCACACGAGCCTCCATGAAGCTATCTCCATGTTTTATGGGCCCTATCAAATCGTAGAGCGTATTGGAGCTGTGGCGTAAAGACTTAAATTACCTGAAGATGCCAAAATTCACCCTGTCTTCCACGTGTCGTGCTTGAAGCCCAAGTTGGGAGAACACGAGACACCCCAGATCCAACTACCCAACACCACTGATGATGGAAATATTCAAGCCCAACCACAAGCCATCCTCGACCGCAGAGTCGTGATGCGTCGTCGACGTCCCTATACTAAAGTACTAGTACATTGGACTAATTTACCACTCGAAGATGTCACATGAGAATCATATGAGGAGTTGAAGACTCGGTTCCCCGAGTTCATAGAACCCCAGCCTTAAGGACAAGGCTGATTCAAAGAGGGCAGGCTTGATAGGACTCTAGCAGGGTTAGGTCCTACTCAACCATGTAGCATCTAATAAAAACCCGGTGAGAGTCTAATAAACCCCACCTAGCCGCCTCTATCCTATAAAGAAGAGAGGCTAGGGTTTATATTTGGGTCTTTGGGCTTCTTAGCCGTCGCCCCCCTTGTTACTGGGCTGGCCCGCTAAGGTTAAGGGCAAATTGGGTAGTTCACTTAGGAAGCAGCCTCAGGGCTAGGGTTTGGAGCTCTATATAAGCTTGTAGCCTCCACCTCTTTGGAATAAGAAAGATTAATCTAGAATTGCAGCCACTAGGCTACTTAGTGGGTGGAACCCCTATAGTGTTCCAAGGGTTGATCTCCCTCAAAGATCAATCTCTATAGAATTCCTCTGGGGTTCTATCAAGACCGCAGCTTACCTTCTGAACAAAATTCCAACTAAATCAGTGATGTCTACTCCATATGAGATATAGAATGGGAAGAAGATCGATCTTAAAGTTATTACGATTTGGGGCTGCCCTTCCCACGTTAAAAGACACAATCCAGACAAGTTGGAATCTAGGACGGAATGGTGCAAGTTCTTGGGATTCCCCAAAAAAACTTGTGGGTATTATTTCTATCACCATGAGGACCGAAATGTCTTTGTAGCCAAGAGAGCAGTGTTCCTTGAGAAGGAACATTTTCTTGGTGGAGACAGTGGGAGCATGATAGAGTTGAGCTAGGTTAGAGAACCTAGCTCAAGCACCATTCCAGAATCTGTTCAGATACCTAACACATAAGTTCCAACTTTACATAAGTCCAATAGAGTATCTCATCCTCCTGAGAGATATGTGGGACATATCAGAAGAGAGGATGTTGAGGATATTGATCCTTAGACCTATGAGGAGGCTATTATGAGCATAGACTCCGGGAAATGGCAAGAAGTCATGAATTCAGAAATGGATTCCATGGACTCCAACAATGTTTGAAACCTAGTTGATGAACCCGAGGGTATTGTACCCATTGGTTGCAAGTGGATCTTAAAAAAGAAGATTGGAGTAGATGGAAAGGTAGAGACCTATAAAGCAAGGCTAGTGGCTAAGAGGTATCGTCAAAGGCAAGGTGTTGACTATAACGAACCTTTCTCACCTATAGCCATGCAAAAATACATTCGAATTCTATGGGCTATTATAGCACACTATGATTATGAGATCTGGCAGATGGACGTCAAAACTGCATTCCTCAATGGTAACCTTGATGAGGAGGTGTATATGATACAGCCTAAGGGATTCGTGTCCAGGGATAACCCAGATAAGGTGTGCAAGTTGCTTAGGTCCATTTATGGATTAAAGTAAGCTTCCCAAAGTTGGAACATAAGATTTAATGATGCGATCAAATCTTATGACTTCGTTAAGAATGAAGATAAGCCTTGTGTGTACAGGAAAGTAAGTGGGAGCACTATCACCTTTTTGGTATTATATATGGATGACATCCTGATCATTGGGAATGATGTAGGAATGCTCTCCACAGTAAAGACTTGGTTATCTAGGTACTTCTTCATGAAGGACTTAGGGGAAGCATCCTACATATTGGGGATACGGATCTATAGAGATAGATCCAAGAGGATGCTTGGCTTGTCCCAGTCAAGGTACATAGACACCATTGTCAAAAGGTTTGGCATGAAAAATTTCAAGAGATGTCTCATACTAATGAGACATGGAATATCATTTTCTAGGAGTATATCCCCAAAGACTCTTGAAGAAAGGACACACATGGATATGATGCTATATGCATCAGCGATAGGATCTATCATGTATGTTATGCTATGTACCAGGCCTGATATAGCGTATGCTCTAAGTGTCATGAGCAGATATCAGGCAGATCCAGGCTTGGAGCATTGGAAAGCAGTAAAATGTACCCTTAAGTACTTGAGAAGGACTAAGGATCTTTTACTAGCATATGGAGGTAATAGCCTCAAGGTTGAGGGCTACTCGGACTCGAGCTTCCAGTCCGATGTCGATGATAGCAAGTCTAATTCATGGTATATGTTCACCCTGAATGGAGGAGTAGTATGCTGGAAGAGTTCCAAGCAAGACACTACTGCTGACTCGACCTTAGAGGCGGAATACATTTCTGCGATAGAGGCAGCAAAGGAGAGAGTCTGGATGAAAAAGTTCATCACAGATCTAGGAGTCATCCCGAGTAGCGAGGAGCTGATTTCTTTATATTACGATAAATACGGGACGATTACTCAAATAAGGGAACCCGGATCTCATCAGAAGTGTTCTGAGGAGGTTCCAACTTATTAGAGAGATCGTGGCCCGAAGAGATGTAGTAATGGAAAGAGTTCCATCCGAAGATAACATTGCAGATCCACTAGCAAGGCCATTGACTCAAATTGTCTTTGAGCGTCACAGAGGTCTGATAGAGATTAGACATGTTGGTGATTAGCTTTAGGTCAAGTGGGAGATTGCTAGTTATAGGTGCCCTACAAGCCAATCATATGAGTGATGGCACTTGTGACATGATATGCACTTTATCTCTTTGCTTATTATTAGGCGTTTTATCACTTTATCTTGCATGTTGCATATATTGTGATGTCCTTGGATCTGTGCAATGGGAATCGTATCATGGTGAGATCACGATAATGAGACCGATTAATCATTAAACACAGACCCTAAATTATCCAGGTTATAGGTTATTCGAGAAGGACATCGAGATAACCGGATAGACTGGTGTGCTGTATACCCATTCATATGATGGAGGTAGCTGGTCTCATAGCTACTCGTGTGGGGACACTAAGGGTACAGTATAGGTTCTCATTGGAGAATGAGTTCACTGATTGATCCGCCTACGGAATGCTTGATGGTTATTGATTCCTCACGTCAGATAGCGATTTCGTAGTCCCAGTAGTATATCTGGTCCTTAGACTTGAGACACCAAGGATGTCCTGTATGAGTACTCCACTCTTTGATACCAGAGTTATAGGTTTAGAAAGTTTCAGATCTAGTAAAGCCAGTCATTAGGAGTGGTAGCCAATCTTACGAGGGCTAATGAGTGTCAATAGAGGATCATCCACTCTCGGTATCATGAGAGGAATATTCCATATGTTCTTGCTCAAATAAATCATTGGTCAAGGTTATTCAGATTAAGAGAGAAAGAGTTCTCCGAGAGAATCCGATAAGAGCAGGACTTGAGGAGAGACCGTATAGGCCTGATAGCACCATGCCCGGTATAGGGTCTCTAGGATATTAGATAGATGAGGGACTATAGATACATGATAACTGAGGATAGATAGGTCCAAATGATTGGATTCCCCTGTATCGTCTGGGGGCCGCGCCGTAGTGGCTTGGTACGTCCGCAGTCGATGTATTGGGTGAATTATTATAGAGATAATAATTCACTAAGTCAGAAGGAGTTCTGACAAGTATAACTCATGGCTAGCTTGATATTGGGCCTAGAGGGTCACACACATATAGTAGGTGTTGCGATAAGTAGAGGTTCAAATATGAGATATCCGCTGAACCCCCTATCTTATTGGACATCCATTAAGCCCCTGAATTATTGGATCCTGAGATGAGATCTAATAATTGCTAATAAGAGATTATTGGGTAGAAACCCACTAATACAAGAGGCTTGGGTAATTGATAGAGATCCAATACCCAATAGGGCAAAAAATCCATTAGGGTTTTCAGGGGGCCTCTATAAATAGGAGGGAACCAAAGCTCTATAGGCTGAGGGTTTTCTTTTGGTAGCCACCTCTTGTTCTCCTCTCCCTAGAGAGAGAGGTGCATCGTCGCAATCCATGTCGTGTGGATACCGCTAGAGAGGAGGACGCTTGACCTCCTTCATCCTCTCCCACAGATTTGCAGGAATTCAGGGATATACGATCTCCCTAGGTATCTTCTTTTACACGTGTAGTTTTGCGGATTTGTTTTTGATGCACCGATCTTCACACGACCGATGGAAACTTTCTACGGGAAATCTGGGGTTTTGTTTTTGTTCATCTGTTGTGCATGTGATATCGCTCCCCTTGTGGATTTCCCAGCAATTGGATCTCATCTATAAGATCCAATAATTTAGGGGCTTAATGGATATCCAATATGAGAGGTACTCCAATGGATATCTTATATCCGAACCTCTATTTGTCGCAACACCTACCATATGTGTATGACTCTCTTGGTCCAATATCAAGCTGGCTATGAGTTATACCTGTTAGAACTCCTTCAAGATCAGTGAATTATTATCTTCATAATAATTCACTTGACTCATCAACTATGGATGTACTAGGCCACTACGTTATAGTCCCCAAATGATAAAAGGGAATTCAATCCTTTGGACCTATCTGTCCTTAGTTACTATGTATCTATAGTCCCTTATTTATTTAATATCCCAAAGATCGTATATCGAGCATGGTGTTGTCAGGCCCATATGATCTCTCCTCGAGTCTTGCTCTAATCAAATTCTTCTGGAGTACTCTTTCTCTCTTAATCCGAATGACCTTGGCCAAGGATTTGCTTGACCAAGAACACATGAGATATTCCTCTTATAACACCGAGAGTGGATGATCCTCTATCGACACTCAATAGGCCTCATAAGATTGGCTACCACTCTTGATAACCAGCTATATTAGATCTGGTACTTTCAAACCTATAAGTCCGATTTCAAAGAGTAGAGTACTCATACGAGATATTTTTAGTGCCTTAAGTCTAAGAACTAGGTACACCATTGGGATGACAATATTACTGTTTGATAATTAGGTATCATCAATCATTTAGCATTCCGTGAGCAGATTAATTAGTGAACTTATTCTCCAATGAACACTTGCATTGTATCCTTAGTGTCCCTACACAAACAACTATGAGACCAGTGACCTCCATCATATGGATGGGTGTATAGCATATCAATCTGTCCAGTTATTTTGATATCCTTCTCGAGTAACCTATGACCACAATTATTTAGGATATGCGTTTAAAGGTGAATCGATCTCATTATCATGATCGTATCATGATTTGATTCCCATTGCACAGATCCATAAATATAACAATATATGCAACATGCAAGATAAAGTAATGAAAAACTATGTAATAATAGTAAGTAAAAAGAGTCCATGTTATGTCACACGTGTCATTACTCACGTCTTTGGCTTGCAGGACACTTATGACTAGCAATCTCCTACTTGAGTTAAAGCCAATCACTTACATGTCTGATCCCCATCAGACCACTGACACTTAAAAATAATATAAGACAATGGCTTCATTAGTGGATCTGCGTTATTATCTTCGGATGAAACTCTTTCCACTACTACATTTCTTTGGGCAACGATCTCTTTGATCAGGTTAGAACCTCCTTTGAATGTGCTCTGACTTCTAATGAGACCTAGGTTCCTTTGCTTGAGCAATCACCCTATTGTTGTCATAATGTAAGGGAATTAACTCCTCACTATCTGACACGACTTCCAGATCTGTGATGAACATCTTCATCCAGATTCCCTCTTTTGCTGCCTTTGCCATAGTATTGTTACTCTACCTCTATGGTCGAGTCAACAGTAGTGTCTTACTTGGAACTCTTCTAGCACACTACTTCTCCATTCAGGGTGAACACATACCTTAAATTAGACTTACTATCATTGACATCGAACTGGAAGCTTGAGTCTGTGTAGTCCTCAACCCTAAGGCTACTTCCTCTATACTAGTAAAAAATCCTTAGTCCTTCATAAGTATTTAATGATATACTTTATTATTTTCTAGTGCTCCAAGTTTGGATCCGCTTGATATCAACTCGTGACACTCAGAGCATGCGCTATATCAAGCTTGAAACATAGCATAGCATACATGATAGATAGACCCTATCACCGAGGCATAAGGTATCTTATCCATGTTTGCCCTTTCTTCATGAGTCTTTGGGGACATACGCCTAAAAAGTGATATCTCATGTCTCATCGGTATGAGACCTCTTTTAGAATTTTTCATGCAAAACCTTTTGACAATGGTGTTTATGTACCTAGATTGGGACAAGCCAAGCATCCTCTTAGATCGATCTATATAGATTTGAATCCTCAATATGTAGAATGCTGCCCCTAAGTCCAGTTAGTTATAGGTGCTTTGTAAGCCAATCACATGAGTGATAGAACCTATAACACGCTACATCAATCTCTTTGCTTATTATTACTGGCATTTTCTCACATTATCTGGATGAATATTCTGATGTCTTTAGATCTATGTAATGGGAATCAGATTATGATGAGATCACAATAATGAGACTAATTTAGCCTTAAACATATATCCTAAATCATCCTAGTCATTAATTACTTAAAAAATAACATCAAGATAACTAGATAGATTAGTGCATTGTATACTCGTCTATATGATGGAGGGAACTGGTCTCATAGTCGCTTGTGTGGGGACACTAGAGATACAATGCAGGTGCTCATTAGAGAATGAGTTCACTGATTGATCCACTTACGGAATGTTGGATGGTTAATGATATATTATGCCAGACAACGATTTTGCAGTCCCAATTGTGTGTCTGGTCCTTAGACTTAGGACACAAAAGATACTTTGTATGAGTACTCAATTCTTTGACATCGGACTTACAGGTTTGGAAAACTCTAGATCTGGTACAATTGGTTCTCGGGAATGGTAGCCAACCTTACAAAGGGAATTGAGTGTCAATAGAGGATCATCTACTCTCGGTATCATAAGAGGAATATCCTGCACTGCTCGCTCAGGAAAAATCCTTGGCCAGGGTCATTCGGATTGAGAGAGAAGGAGTTCTCTAGGAGAATCTGACTAGAGCGAGACATAGACATGATTCTTTATAGGCCTGACATTATCATGCCTAATATACAATCTTTGGGATATTAGATAGATGAGGAATTATAGATACATGGTAACTAAGGACAGACAGGTCTGATGGATTAGATCCCCCTATATTATTTGGGGACTATAGCATAGTGGTGTAGTACGTCCATAGTTGATGAGTTAAGTAAATTATTATGAAGTTAATAATTCATTATATCAGAAGGAGTTCTGAGTCAAAAGAAGTTCTGACAGGAGTGACTCATGGCCAGCTTGGTATTAGGCCTAGAGGGTCACACATATTAGGTGGATGTTACGACAAGTAGAGGTGCAGATATAAGATATCTACGGAGCCCCTAGTTTGGATCTTGTGGATAAGATCCAACTAGATAATTATATGGGGTCCAATTGGATGATTGGATAGAGATCTAATTGGATAGAGATCCAATTGGATGATTGGATGAGATCCAATTGGATGATTAGATAAGATCCAATTGGATAGAGATCTAATTGGATAATTGGATAGAGATCCAATGAGGTTAGGATCCATTAAGGATAAGTTTCATACACCTCTATAAATTAGAGGAACTTCTTGGTTCATAAGCTAGAACTATTAGTAGTCACCCTTCCTATTCTCCTCAATCCCCTCTCCTCCTCCTTGGCTCCGACAGCCTTGTGGTGCACGTGGAGAGGGAGATCCCATGACGATCTGAGGAGCATCATCACTGCATCCGTTGTGCGGATTACCGCTAAAGAAGAGTACGCTAGTGCTCTTTCATCATCTTTATCAGATCTAAAATTTGCAGGGATATACGATCTCCCTAGGTAACGCTTCTAATATGATACATGCGATTTTTTTGGATTTACGATTTTTTCATGCACCAATCATCGCACAATGACCAAGTACTTAACTATGAAAAATCTGACCTTGTTTTTATTTTTCGCTATGCATGAGATGTCGATTCATGATTTTCCAATAGTGGTATTAGAGCCAGGTTCATCATGTGATGATTGGTTTATAAACTGCATGTGTTATATTTAATCGTATAGAGTTGTATGTGTCCTTGCTGCATTTGACATAGTTTTCAGATTCGAAAAGCACTTTTATCTTACTTATGAGAGGTGCTTTAGAGCAGTCCTTCTGCGTCAAATTTGTTGACGTAAATGAAGGAAAAAAGAGGCAACAACTATTGTTGCCCAGTGGATCGATCGGAAGCGGAGCACACACAAAAGTTACGAAGGAGCCGTTTGTCCGTCGAGGTAGCATCGGTGGGCAAGGTGCTTGCGAGCGAGCTGCTTGCAACAAGGGCAGTGCTAGTTTGAAAGGTGCAGCCCACTTGCATGCACACAATCCGGGCTGGCTCCCTTGCATGCGCCAACCGCCTGCTCGTGCAAGGTAGTGGCTGCTAGTCATATGTGCCCTACAACCCAATCACATGAGTGATGACACTTGTGACTTGATATGCACTTTTTCTCTTTGCTTATTATTAGGCATTTTATCACTTTATCTTATGTGTTGCATATATTGTGATATCCTTGGATTTGTAAAATGGGAATTGGATCGTGATGAGATCACGATAATGAGACCGATTTAACTTTAAACACAGACCCTGAATTATCCTGGACATAGGTTACTCGAGAAGGACATCGAGATAACTGAATAGACTGGTGTGCTGTATACCCGTCCATATGATGGAGGTAGCTGGTCTCATAGCTACTCGTGTGGGGACACTAAGGGTACAGTGCAAGTGCTCATTGGGGAATAAGTTCACTGATTGATCTGCCTACGGAATGCTGGATGGTTATTGATACCTCACGCCAAACAATGATTCGTAGTCCCAGTAGTATATCTAGTCCTTAGACTTGAGACACCAAGGATGTCTTGTATGAGTACTCCACTCTTTGATACCGGACTTATAGGTTTGGAAGTTCCAGATCTAGTACAGCCGGTTATTAGGGGTGGTAGCTAACCTTACGAGGGCTATTGCGTGTCAATAGAGAATCATCCACTCTCGGTATCATGAGAGGAATATCCTATGTGTTCTTGCTCGAACAAATCCTTGGCCAAGGTTATTCGGATTGAGAGAGAAAGAGTTCTCCGAGAGAATCCGACAAGAGCAAGACTCGAGGAGAAACAGTATGGGCCTGACAACACCATGCTCGGTATAGGGTCTCTGGGATATTGGATGGATGCGGGACTATAGATACATGGTAACTGAGGACAGATAGGTCCAAAGGATTGGATTCTCCTATATCGTCTAGGGGTCACGGCGTAGTGGCCTGGTACGTCCGCAGTCGATGAGTTGGATGAATTATTATAGAGATAATAATTCATTAAGTCAGAAGGAGTTCTGACAAGTATGACTCACAGCCAGCTCGATATTAGGCCTAGAGGGTCACACATATATGGTAGGTGTTGCGACGAGTAGAGGTTCGGATATGAGATATTCGCTGAACCCCCTATCTTATTGGATATCCATTAAGTCCTTGAATTATTGGATCTTGAGATGAGATCCAATAATTACTAATAAGAGATTATTGGGTAGAGACCCACTAATCCAAGAGGCTTGGGTAATTAGATAGAGATCCAATACCCAATAGGCAAAAGATCCATTAGGGTTTTCAAGGGACCTCTATAAATAGGAGGGAACCAAAGCTCTATAATCTAGGGGTTTCTTTTGGTAGCCACCTCCTATTCTCTTCTCCCCAGAGAGAGATGTGCATCGTTGCAATCCCTACCATGTGGATATCGCTAGAGAGGAGGACGCTTGACCTCTTTCATCCTCTCCCACAGATCTGTAGGAATTCAGGGATATACGATCCCCCTAGGTATCTTCTTTTACATGTGCAGTTTTACTGATTTGTTTTTGACGCACCGATCTTCGCACGACGACGGAAACTTTCTACGAGAAATCTGGGGTTTTGTTTTTTGTTCTTCCGCTGCGTATGTGATGTCACTCCCCTTAAGGATTTCCCAACAATAGTATCAGAGCCAGGTTGTTCGTGCGAAGATCGGATCTTAAACTCTATGTGTTGTATTTTGGATCTGCTTTTGACGCTAAAATCATTGACGCAAAAGGGCTAGGAAGGGTAGCAACTATTGCTACCCTTGTTGTGTTCGTGCAATGGCCGCAAGGCTACTTGCATCCTTGCTACCTACACAGGCAGCAGTCGCCAACCGATGGGCTGCTGGCCGCAGGGGCGCAGGCGGGCTGTTGGCCGCAAGGGCGCTGACGGGCTCCTGGCCGTAGGGGCCCAGGCGGGCTACTAGCCGCAAGGGTGCCGGTGGGCTGCCTGCATGACAGCGCCAACGTATGCCCGCGGGGCAGCACCTGCAAGCGCTATACCCGAGGGACAACACCTACAAGAGCTGCGCCCGCGGGACAACGTCGTGGGGCGTCGGCGCTGCGCGCGGGGCAGCACCTGCGGGCGCTGCGTTCGTAGGGCAACGGCAGCGCCGCCCGCATGCATGGTAAGTGCCGCCACCCCAGCGCCCTCCCCGCGCATAGGGGCCGCCGCTGGTAAGGTGGCGGCGACCGCAGCCGCAACGCAGGCATCTAAGGGTGAGGAGTTTGGGTTTTAGGGCAAAAGATGATTTTTCCCCTCGAAATTTCAGAAATTCTAGATTCTGCCCCTTTTGATAGAATTACCAAAATACCCTTCAAAATTTTAGAAATTTCAGATTGTCCCATTTGATAGAATTACCAAAATACCCTTTTGGCTGAATTACCAAAATACCCTGGGAATTCAAAATTTTCCTTTATGTCCGTGATTTCAAAAAATTAAATATGTTAATTAAATAGTTTAATTAACTATTTTTTTTTGTCTAGTAGTCCTATAAAATAACATACACATGTGATGTATGATGTGGATAAATGATCATGGACTTGTGATGTGATGTGTGTACATGTGATTATTATTATTGGGGTCTATGAGCCTCTATTCTTTTCTTATTTATTGTCGGGCCTGCGTGCCTGTAATTATGTTATAATTACATGAGGAAGTGCAGCGGTAGCATGAGTTACAAGGTCGAGACCGACGATCCGACGCATGGAGATGCGTTGAGATGCCGATGGATCCGATGAAGCGAGATGGATGATCACAAGATATAGAGATGCCCTGAAGCACACATAGATCTTGATGTGAGTGATTGGGCCCACTGGCTCGGGCCTGATCACATTAGGATGTGTTCCATGATCATCTGGTGTGATTGCTGATGTGATGTGTGATTAGATATACACCTACTAGATATGTATATATATATATTTGCATGCGATGTAGATATATATATTAAATACGTATGTGTGTGACACATTATGTTAGGAGACCAAATAAAAAATTCTCTCTTATATCGCGTCTTGCTATCTTATCTACGACATAGAGATGTCACTGGTGACCTGAGGACATGGTATGCTTGGTTGAGTCCCTCGAGAGTATATCACCGAATCAGACTCATCTTATAATGATGGTGATGACTTAACCGAATATCATGGTTGGTCGAGTCTCTCGAGGCCATAGTGGTTCGGAGGCCGAACAGGACGGGAATCACAAGGAGTTGTGATTGGCAAGAGTTGCCTACCATTACGGGCTTAACGTGATTGGTTGAGTCCCTCGAGGTTACGTTAAGATGTCGATTGGATCCCGATCCCTACTAGAGATCCGTTGGGGGTCTCCAATTCACATACCGGAGGATATTGTGTGTCCCGCGAAAAATTAGTAGGAATTCATTAAGATAGAAGTCCTTATCTTAATTGTTTAATTTTTGTAAAGTTTGCATGTTATTTATTTCTACGACATCTTTAATTTTAGAAAATGTCGCTTTCAAATCCTTTACGTGGCATACTTGATGCCAACGCCTCACTGGTCCAAACTATACGGATTGGCTTCATAATCTGAGAATCGTTCTCACGGCGGAGAAAATCGCGTATGTCCTTGATACAGTGATCCCTACGCTTGACGAAGGGGCAAGCGAGGATTCCACTCTTGCTCAGTGTTATATGTTGGCCTCTATGACTACTGAGTTATAGAGATAGCATGAAAATATGGATGCTAATTCCATACTCTTGTATCTCCATAAACTGTTTGAGGAACAAAGAAGAACTCAGCGATATGAGTTATCAAAGAGTCTTTTTCGTGCCAGGATGATTGAGGGGACACTGGTTCAGAACCATGTTCTTAAGATGATTGAGTGGATCGAGAAACTCACAAGTCTAGGAATGGTCCTAGAGGATAAGCTATGTGGATCTTGTGCTTCAGTCCCTACCAGATTCCTTTTCTCAGTTTATAATAAATTTTAATATGAACAAACTTGATGTGACCCTCCCAGAGCTCCTCCATATGTTGAGAGAAGCAGAGAGCACCATCAAGAAAGAGAAGCCGGTTCTCTACATTGGTGAGACCAGAAAGAAAAGGAAGGCTGAGAAGACCCTTAAGAAGGGCAAGGGCAAGGGCAAAATAGGTAAGGCAAATGTTGCTAAGAAAGACCCAACAAAGGACAAAGGCCAGAGCTTCCACTACGGCAAAGATGGGCACTGGAAGAGGAACTGCAAAGAGTACCTTGCAAAGAGGGCGAAATAGAAGCTTGGAGAAGCTTCAGGTACATTCATGATCAGTCTTCATTTATCAGAATCTTATGATAACATATGGGTATTGGATACCGAGAGTGCTTATCATATTTGTAATTCGTTGCAGGTTCTGGCAGGACCTAGGACATTGAACAAAGGAGAGATGGACCTTAAGATGGGCAATGGAGCAAAGGTTTCTATAGTGGCTATTGGCAATGTCACTTTACATCTGCTTGGTGGAGCTATTATTACATCAGATGCATGCTATTATGTTCCTTCTATTATCAAAAATATTATTTCCATTTTATGTTTGACAGTAAGTGGATATAAATTAGTTCTTTAGAACAATAGTTGTTCAATAGTATTAGATGATCAGATCATCACGAGAGGAACATTGCATAATGGTTTATTTATGCTAGATACAGCTCCACATATCATGAGTGTAAGTGAGTCTAAGAGGAAACGAGAAGAGGTGAACAATATATATCTTTGGCATTGTAGGCTATGTCACATCCACGAGGGAAGGATTCAAAAGTTACTAAAAGATGGATATCTAGATTCATTTGACTATGAGTCGTATACAACATGTGAACCTTACCTTCAGGGAAAGATGACCAACTCTTTATTTAGTGAAACTAGAGAGAGAGCCACTGAGTTACTAGAACTCATACATAGTGATATATGCGGTCCCATGTCGACTCATGACATAGGTGGTTACTCCTACTTTATTACTTTTATTGATGATTTCTCAAGATACGGATATATGTACTTGATGAAGTACAAGTCTGAAGCTTTTGAGAAATTCAGAGAATATAAAAATGAAGTGGAGAACCAAACAGGAAAGAGTATTAAAACCCTTTGATCAGATCGAGAAGGTGAGTACTTGAGTACAGAGTTCACCCAGTTCCTCAAAGACAATGGGATATTATCCCAATGGACACCTCCTTATACACCACAGCTTAATGGTGTATCAGAAAGAAGGAATCGCATACTGTTAGACAAGGTGCATTCCATGATGTGTTTCACCGACCTAATCTCATTCTAGGGATATGCCCTAGAGATCGCAGCTTACCTTCTGAATAGAATTCCAACCAAGTCAGTGATCTCTACTCCATATGAGATATGGAATGGGAAGATGTCTGATCTTAAGATTGTTAAAATTTGGGGCTGCCCTAACCACGTTAAGAGACACAACCCTAACAAGTTAGAATCCAAAACAGAATGGTGCAAGTTTGTGGGATACCCCAAGGAAAGTTGTGGATATTATTTCTATCACCCTAAGGACCAAAAGGTCTTTGTAGCCAAGAGAGCAGTGTTCCTTGAGAAGGAACACATTCTTGGTGGAGATAGTGGGAGCATGAAAGAATTGAGTGAGGTTGGAGAACCTAGCTCAAGCACCATTCTACAACCATAGTCAGTTCAGAAACCTAGCACACAAGTTTCAACTTTACGTAGGTCTGATAGAGTATCTCATCCTCCTAAGAGATATATGGGACATATCAGAAGAGAGGATGTTGATCCTCAGACCTATGAGGAGGCTATTATGAGCATAGACACCGGGAAATGATAAGAAGCCATGAATTCAGAAACGGATTCCATGTACTCCAACAAGGTTTGGAACCTAGTTAATGCACCTGAGGGTATTGTACCCATTGGCTATAAGTGGATCTTCAAAAATAAGATTGGAGTCGATGGAAAGGTAGAGACCTATAAAGCAAGGCTAGTGGCTAAAGAGTATCGTCAAAGGGAAGGTGTTGACTATGATGAAACTTTCTCACCTGTAGCCATGCTAAAATCTTTTCGAATTCTATTGGCTATTGCAGCATATTATGATTATGAGATCTGGTAAATGGACGTCAAAACCGTATTCCTCAATGGTAGCCTCGAGGAAGAGGTGTATATAATACAGCCTGAGGGATTCATGTCCAGGGATAACCCAGATAAGGTGTGCAAGTTGCTTAGGTCCATTTATGGATTGAAGCAAGCTTCCTGAAGTTGGAACATAAGATTTGATGATGCGATCAGATCTTATGACTTCGTTAAGAATGAAGATGAGCCTTGTGTGTACAAGAAAGTAAGTGGGAGTACTATCACCTTTTTGGAATTATATGTGGATGACATCCTGATCATTGGGAATGATGTAGGAATACTCTCCACAGTAAAGACTTGGTTATCTAGGCACTTCTCCATAAAGAACTTAGGGGAAGCATCTTGCATATTAGGGGTACGAATCTATCGAGATAGATCCAAGAGGATGCTTGGCTTGTCCCAGTCCAGGTACATAGACACCATTGTCAAAAGGTTTGGCATGAAAAATTCCAAGGGATGTCTCATACCAATGAGACATGGAATATCACTTTTTAGGAGTTTGTCCCCAAAAACTCCTAAAGAAAGGGTACACATAGATATGATACCATATGCATCAGCGATAGGATCAATCATGTATGCTATGCTATGTACCAGGCCTGATATAGCGCATGCTATGAGTGTCACGAGCAGATATCAAGTAAATCTAAGCTTAGAGCACTGGAAAGCAGTAAAAGTATCCTTAAGTACTTGAGAAGGACTAAGGATCTTTTACTGGTATATGGAGGTAGTAGCCTCAGGGTTGAGGGCTGCACGAACTTGAGCTTCCAGTCCGATGTCGATGATAGCAAGTCTAATTCAGGGTATGTATTCACCCTGAATGGAGGAGCAGTATGCTGGAAGAGTTCCAAGCATGATACTACTGCTGACTCAACTATAGAGGCGGAATACATTGCTACGATAGAGGCAGCAAAGGAGGGAGTCTGGATAAAGAAGTTCATCACAGATCTAGGAGTCATCCCAAGCAGCGAGGAGCTGATTCCTTTATATTGCGACAAATATGGGATGATTACTCAAATAAGGGAGCTCGAGTCTCATCAGAAGTATTCTGAGGAGGTTCCAACTTATTAGAGAGGTCGTGGTCCGAAAAGATATTGTAATGGAAAGAGTTCCATCCGAAGATAACATTGCAGATCTACTAACAAAGCCATTGACTCAGATTGTCTTTGAGCATCACAGAGGTCTGATAGGGATTAGACATGTTGGTGATTGACTTTAGGTCAAGTGAGAGATTGCTAGTCATATGTGCCCTGCAAGCCAATCACATGAGTGATGGCACTTATGACTTGATATGCACTTTTTCTCTTTGCTTATTATTAGGCATTTTATCACTTTATCTTGCGTGTTGCATATATTGTGATGTCCTTGGATCTGTGCAATGAGAATCGGATCGTGATGAGATCACGATAATGAGACCGATTCACCTTTAAACATAGACCCTGAATTATCTTGGTCATAGGTTACTCGAGAAGGACATCGAGATAACCGGATAGATTGGTATGCTATATACCCGTCCATATGATGGAGGTAGTTGGTCTCATAGCTACTAGTGTAGGGACACTGAGGGTACAGTGTAGGTGCTCATTGGGGAATGAGTTCACTGATTGATCCGCCTACAGAATGCTAGATGGTTATTGATACCTCATGTCAAATAGTGATTCCGTAGTCCCAGTAGTGTATCTGGTCCTTAGACTTAAGACACCAAGGATGTCCTGTATGAGTACTCCACTCTTTGATATCGAACTTATAGGATTGGAAAGTTTCAAATCTAGTACAACCGGTTATTGGGAGTAGTAGCCTACCTTACGAGGGCAATTGCGTGTCAATAGAGGATCATCCGCTCTTGGTATCATGAGAGAAATATCCCATTTGTTCTTGCTCGAATAAATCCTTAGCCAAGGTTATTCGGATTGAGAGAGAAAGAGTTCTTCGGGAGAATCCGAAAAGAGCAAGACTCAAGGAGAGACCGTATGGGCCTGACAACACCGTACCCAGTATAGGGTCTCTGGGATATTGGATGGATGAGGGACTATAGATACATGGTAACTGAGGACAGATAGGTCCAAAGGATTGGAATCCCCTCTATCGTCTAGGGGCTATGGCATAGTGGCCTGGTACTTCCACAATCGATGAGTTGGGTGAATTATTATAGAGATAATAATTCACTAAGTCAGAAGGAGTTCTGCAAGTATAACTCATGGCCAGCTTGATATTGGGCCTAGAGGGTCACACACATATGGTAAGTGTTGCGACGAGTAGAGGTTCGGATATGAGATATCCGCTGAACCCCCTATCTTATTGGATATCCATTAAGCCCCTGAATTATTGGATCCTGAGATGAGATCCAATAATTGCTAATAAGAGATTATTGGGTAGAGACCCACTAATCTAAGTGGCTTGGGTAATTGGATGGAGATCCAATTGTTAGGATCAAAAGGCACTAAGAGGGGGGGGTGAATTAGTGCAGCGGATTAAACTCGTATTCTTGAAACCGATTTCGCAAAGAAACACAAGTTCAGTAGGAAGATTTCGATTCGACTAAAGAGAACTTGAAAGTAATTGCTTGTGAAAAGGAACTAACTATAAACTTGCAGCCAAGAAATGAAATGATTCAGAAATATAAACACTCACACATTTAAGGACACAATGATGTATAGTGGTTCGGTCAAATGACCTACATCCACTCTTGAAGCCTTTGCGATGAGGCTCCGCTCTTCCACTAGCAAGTCCTTTGAAGGGGAAGGATCAAACACCCTTTACAACCCTTTACAAGATGTTCACACTTGTACAAGATCTCTCAAGAAGAAGAAGAAGGTGAACACTTAGCAAAGAAAACAACACTTTTCAAACTCTTCAAAAGCTCAAGACTCAAACTTTTTCTTGCTCAAAAGGGTTGAATTTTTTTCAGCTGAAAAGGAAGGGGTATTTATAAGCCTCAAAGTGATTCAAATTTGGAGCCCAAACTTGGAGCCAAAAATTTGAATCCTTTGAGTTTTTCTTGATCAAGTCTTGGCAGATCGACACCTGGCGGTTCTATCGGCCAAAGCGGTGCTACCGCCTGGCTTTCCACGCACCTGGCGGTGCTCACGCCTGACCAAAGCGGTGCTACCGTCTGGCTACGATCTCTGAGGCGGTGCTACGCTCAGCAGCGGTGCTACCGCCTGCTAAGAGGCAAGCGCTTCAAAGTGAGCGCATGATACAGTATCCGGGCTCGCTACAGTGAGAGCCTGCTACAGTATCCGGGCTCGCTTCGATGAAAGACGGCCTCGATAAAGAGCGAGGCTACAAGAAGATGCACGTAGCATGCATGCATGCGTAGTTGATTCTGGTTTGGGCCAAAATTTTGGCCCAAACTCATCTAATCAAGGCCCAATGGGCCCCCACTGGATTATCTAATCCTAACCCAAAATACGTGCTAACTACGAATTTTAAAGACGTTTCCTAAGCTATTACAAAGTCCACATGACAACTTCTTCCGGCGAGCTTCCGGTCAACTTCCGATAGTCTTCCGACGAACCTTCGGAAACCATTCCGCTGACTCATGGCAAGCTCTCGGACTTCACGATGATCTTGGCGAGTTCCCGAGCTTCTTTGGCAAGCTCCGATCTTTTTGGCAAGCTCCGCGAACTTCCGACGAACCTCCCGCGAACTTCCGAAAACCCTTTCGGCAAGCTTCCTACTCGTTCTCGGCCAGTTCGGCAACGCCCCAACGAATCTTGGACTTCCTTTGAACACTCGAACTCCCAACGATTCATCACACTTGTCTTCGGCCCTTTGTTTCGCTTTACGTCTTCATCCCTATCGTAGTCAATCCACGCTCGATAGTAGACTGCATAACTCAAAACGCAGTTAGACCACAAATCACACTCAATTAGTTTCATCATCAAAACCGAGATTCAACAATCTCCCCTTTTGATGATGACAACTAATTGATGACTGACGGAGTTAACCATAACTCCCCGGAGTTTAACACAAACTCCCCCTATCAATATGCAATTGATAGAACCCTTGGATTATCCCAAATCCAAGTAACATGTATCATTCATGTAGTGAAATAAGAACAAACCATCATGCAAATATAAAATATTCAATCAATGCATGAAGTCATCAATCTACTTCTCCCCCTATGTCATCAACAAAAGGAGAAGTATTATTATAGCTACTTTAAAAGATATGCAGATTTTTACAACAAACTAGCTTGCACTTTGTAAGATATGCAGATTTTTACAATATCATACACCATTTTGCAATACAACATTAAGTTATACCATTCAATTATAGCAAGTTTCAAAGATGGGCAATGATGGTAATTTTCACTTGCTTCTTGAGATGTGCAAGTTTGCACCTTGTTTCTCACGATAGCAATATTTGCATCATTTGATATAACAATTCTTAGCTTCTCATGAAGTTGCAAAGTAGGAATCAAGATGGCAAATTTTTGCAATGTTCGAGCTAAAAACTTTCTCCCCCTTTGTTAGCATCAAAAAGAAAGGGAGGATAAAATACTTCAAATAATCTTGCATAAGATTCAACAATAATTTGTAACAAAAATGCAAGCAATTTTGAAGAAGTGAAATTGAGCAAGATTTTTGCCTCTCTTGAGATAGCAACTCTTTGCTTCTCAATGTTCAAGCTAGCAAAATTTTCTCTTTTGAAGCACAAGCAAGCAATAAATCTTCTCCCCCTTTGTTTTTGTCAAAGAGAAGGGATGAATATTATCTCAATCAAATAATTTTGCATCAATCAATATATCAATCATCACATGATGCATACGAGATGATATTGAAACATGAGAAATCATGTCATGAAGGATATCAATATGTAAATTCAACAAGAATCAAAACCAAAAGATATCATCCATGATTCGTAACTTTTCATTTTAGCAAGATCTAGATTCATATTTATCAATTTTTAATTCAAGATAAATGTCATACAACCAAGAATCATGATATATGAAAGCATATCGATATTAAGGATCAAATCATGATTACAAGTGCTAACATATTTTCTTTTCATTCATTTTTAAGCCATGATAAAAGAATAAATCAATGATTCAAATATTAAGCACAATTCTTTTTCATCAAATTTTCAATTGTATAAGGCTTACATGGCAAATATCAATTCATGATAAAGGGTATACTATCTTGAATCATGATGCATAAAAACATATCATTCTCATAGATCAAGTCATGATTCATTGATTCATCATAAGGCAAATTTCTTTTCAATTATCTATTTTTCAATTGCCACATAAGACATACAAGCCAAAGAATCTTTGTCATTTCTATATTATGAAATATATGATAATAAGACTCATGATTCATTTAAAAAGATATAGCATAAAGAGTAACTTGATTCAAGTATAAGATTTTTCATCAAGATCACATTTCATAAGAATCAAGATCACAAATTCATAAAAATTCAAGGATTGAATTCGAGAAATCAAAAGACAAGTTACATTTCATTTAAGGAATTTTCTTTTGATAAGACGGAAGGAGCATGGTAAAAGATCTTGATTTATAAAGAGTTTCAAGTCATATTTGTCAAGATCATGATTTCAATAAAATTTCTTTATAGCAAAATGAAATCTTTTAGAACTTGATTCAAGCATTAAATATGTCTTAACAAATCATAATTCTAGAAGATTCAAGAATTATTAAAAGAAAAATCATTCAAGCTCAATTTATCAACTTATGACTCATAATTAAATTATTATTTTTGAGATTAATAACATGAATAAAGTCATTACCATATCATCAAAATCTCATTCGTAATTCTAATGATTTATAAAATATCATAAATGAATTTATCACTTGCCTTTCATCAAAAATTGAAAATCAAACTTTATCATAAAAATTGTCAAGGCATAAATGCAACATATTATTCCAAGACATGAGATTCAATTTATCATGATAATATGTTTCATGTTTCAAAAGATGAGTATCAAATTTTAAAACCGAAACATGAGTTTGTCATCAAGATATGATATCACAAAGTCATTAAGCATGATAACAAACTTTTAGTATTTTTATTTCAATGATGATTTCATAATGTATGTTCAAACATTTATGTGGATCCCATCAATGTAGAAATTCAAAACATAAGTTTGTCATTATATCCATCAAGATCATATGCATCAAATATCATGACAATACATTTTCTCATCTTTATGAGTTTCAATTTAAGTGATTTGATCTTTCATAAGAATGTTCAACTTTTTCATATGAAAATGTCATGCATTATATTCAAAAACGAAAATATCATCAAAATCATTTTAATTTATAAGATTCATAAGATATCACAAAATCATTAAGCATGACAACCAACTATTATTATCAATGATGATTACATAAGGTATGTCCAATTATATATATGAAAATCATCATTGTATTACTTTGAAATACAAGTTGTCATGTAGTCCATTAAGATCAAAAGCATTACACGTAAAGCATCATGATAGTGCAATTTCTCATTTTTTATGTGTTCCATTTCAAGTGATTTGATGTGAGTATACTCATGTTTTTCATATAGATCCAAAGAGCAAGTTTCAAGAGAAATCATTAAGACCGAAAACATGAAGCACATTTTTAAAATATTCATCATGTTTATTTTCATGAGATTCACAAGACTCATAACATGAATTCATTCATCTCAATAGAATAAAAAAGATATTTTCATTTTAAGCAATATGATGTGAGCATATTCAAAATTTTTATGAAAACATGTATCAAAATAAAACACAAGCTTCGTCATTAAATCGTCAAGACCAAATATGTAAAAATGATAGCACACTTTCAATTTTTATGTTAAAATGCCATGTTCAAATTTTTGCCAAAATCATGCATCTATTTATAAATTCGAAAAATATGTTTCATCATCACAATATGACACTTTATTACTTCAAAAGCTCATGCATGATAAAATCATCAAGCATCATATTTGGAGATAATGTAAACCATCAAGATACACATGCATGGATTAATCCTAAGCATTATCACAAATCTTGCATCATTCATATGTTTACTTTTCAAAAATACTATAAAGAAAAGCATAGTATAATTTCGAATTTTTTTAATTTCTAAAACACAAGAAAAGCATTAAAAAAAAATTCCTACTAACTAAGTTAAGCATTCATGGAAATCATCAAGTAATTTCAAAATAATTCAAGGAAGTTAAGTTACTTACCTCATTGTGAAGCCCATTAAAGCGTAGTTTGCTTCTTCTTCTTGGTGAGCCTTCTTCTTCTTCATTGGTCTATTCCTCCGCTCAAGTTCATTGTTGATTTTAGATTTTTGTTTAATGAACTTATTAAGATCGATTAAAGGTTCAAAGTCCTCTTCATTGTCCTCATCACTTGAGTCATCACTCAAGTGGCATTCTCTTGTTCTAAGTTCAAAAACCTTCTTGTTCTTTAGAAGGTGGTTCATGTGTTCATCATGTTCATCATATTCATCATGTTCCATTTCATAGGTCTTTAAAGACCCAATGAGTTCATCAATAGAATAATTATTTAGATCCTTTGATTCTTGAATCGCCGTTATTTTAGGATCCCACCATTTTGAAAGGGATCTTAAGATCTTGTTAGTGAGTTCAAAATTCGAAAAACTTTTACCAAGACTTTTCAAGCTATTGACGACATCCGTGAAGCGGGTGTACATGTCGATAGATTCGCAGTGTCATTTGGAAGAGCTCAAAATCATGCAACAAAAGGTTTACTTTGAGTCTTTAACTCTACTAGTTCCCTCATGCGTGATTTCAAGAGTTCGCCAAATGTCAAAAGCCGCTTTCGCACATAGAAATCCGATTAAACTCGTTCTTGTTTAAAGCACAAAATAAGGCATTCATAGCCTTTGCGTTTAAAGAAAACGACCTTTTCTCCAAAACCGACCATTCGTTCGTCGGTTTAGAGGAAGGTTGAAAACCATTTTCAATGATGTTCCATAAATCCAAATCCATTGAAAGCATGAAAACTCTCATTCGAGTTTTCCAATATGTGTAGTCCGTACCGTTAAAGAACGGTGGACGAAAAACCGAAAAGCCCTCTTGAAAACCATTTAGAGCCATTTCTCACGGGTGTAAATCCGAAAGAGAAAGAACGTGGCTCGATACCAATTGTTAGGATCAAAAGGCACTAAGAGGGGGTGAATTAGTGCAGCGGATTAAACTCGTATTCTTGAAACCGATTTCGCAAAGAAACACAAGTTCGTAGGAAGATTTCGATTCGACGAAAGAGAACTTGAAA
The DNA here is from genome assembly GCA_024322285.1 of Musa beccarii. Lineage (NCBI taxonomy): Eukaryota > Viridiplantae > Streptophyta > Magnoliopsida > Zingiberales > Musaceae > Musa > Musa beccarii. The sequence continues at coordinate 32,317,771 of CM044394.1, forward strand.
GTAATTGCTTGTGAAAAGGAACTAACTATAAACTTGCAGCCAAGAAATGAAATGATTCAGAAATATAAACACTCACACATTTAAGGACACAATGATGTATAGTGGTTCGGTCAAATGACCTACATCCACTCTTGAAGCCTTTGATGATGAGGCTCCGCTCTTCCACTAGCAAGTCCTTTGAAGGGGAAGGATCAAACACCCTTTTACAACCCTTTACAAGATGTTCACACTTGTACAAGATCTCTCAAGAAGAAGAAGAAGGTGAACACTTAGCAAAGAAAACAACACTTTTCAAACTCTTCAAAAGCTCAAGACTCAAACTTTTTCTTGCTCAAAAGGGTTGAATTTTTCATTTGAAAAGGAAGGGGTATTTATAAGCCTCAAAGTGATTCAAATTTGGAGCCCAAACTTGGAGCCAAAAATTTGAATCCTTTGAGTTTTTCGCATCGATCAAGTCTTGGCATCGACACCCAGCGGTTCTATCGCTTGACCCAGCAAAGTGCTACGCCTGGCTTTCCACGCACCAGCGGTGCTACCGCTTCACCAGCGGTGCTACCGCGCTCACGATAGAGCGGGCGGTGCTGTCGCTTGAGCGGCGGTGCTACCGCCGCTATCGATGTCGGCGCGCTACGGTGAGCGCATGATACGAGATCCGGGCTCGCACGATGAGAGCTCTACGATAAAGATCCGGGCTCGCTACGATGAGACGGCCTCGCTACGAGAGCGAGGCTACAAAGAAGATGCGTAGCATGCATGCATGCGTAAGCGATTCGGTTTGGGCCAAAATTTTGGCCCAAACTCATCTAATCAAGGCCCAATGGGCCCCCACTTTGGATTATCTAATCCTAACCCAAAATACGTGCTAACTACGAATTTTAAAGACGTTTCCTAAGCTATTACAAAGTCCACATGACAACTTCTTCCGGCGAGCTTCCGGTCAACTTCCGACAGTCTTCCGACGAACCTTCGGAAACCATTCCGCGGACTCATGGCAAGCTCTCGGACTTCACGATGATCTTGGCGAGTTCCCCCGAGCTTCTTTGGCAAGCTCCGATCTTTTTTGGCAAGCTCCGCGAACTTCCGACGAACCTCGGCGAACTTGAAAACCCTTCGGCAAGCTTCCTACTGTTCTCGGCCAGTTCCGGCAACGCTCCCAACGAATCTTCGGACTTCCTTTGAACACTCGAACTCCCAACGATTCATCACACTTGTCTTCGGCCCTTTGTTTCGCTTTACGTCTTCATCCCTATCGTAGTCAATCCTGCTCGATAGTAGACCTGCATAACTCAAAACGCAGTTAGACCACAAATCACACTCAATTAGTTTCATCATCAAAATCCGAGATTCAACACCAATACCCAATAGGGCAAAAGATCCATTAGGGTTTTTCAGGGGAGGGGCCTCTATAAATAGGAGGGGACCAAAGCTCTATAGGCTGAGGGTTTCTTTTGGTAGCCACCTCCTGTTCTCCTCGCACTAGAGAGAGAGGTGCATCGTTGCAATCCCTGCCGTGTGGATACTGCTAGAGAGGAGGATCTTGACCTCTTCATTCTCTCCCACAGATCTGTAGGAATTCAGGGATATACGATCACCCTAGGTATCTTCTTTTACACGTGCAGTTTTACGGATTTGTTTTTGATGCACCGATCTTCGCACGATGATAGAAACTTTCTATGAAAAATCTGAAGTTTTGTTTTCTGTTCTTTCGCTACGCATGTGATGTCGCTCCCCTTAAGGATTTCGCAATAGTGGCAGCAAAGGTCGCGTTCGCTTACATAAGGTGACAATCGCTTGTACACGCAAGGTAGTAGCCACAAAGGTTGCGATCACTTGCACAAGGTGACAACCCCCTATGAGCGCAAGGTAGGCGGCGCGAGGTGGCTACCCACAAGGTGGTACCAGTTGGCAACAGCTAGCCCTTGGGTAGGTGTGGCTACGCGCTGCGTGCAAGTTGCTAGCCCATGGCAGCCACGTGTGTGCAGGTTGCTAGCCCATGGTAGCCACTTGCATGCAAGGCAGTTGTGCGAGGCGATAGTGTGAGGCGGCTACCTCCTAGTGGCTGCCCATCGCTTGCACGAGGTGACGCTGCAAAGGCGGTAGCCACCCATGCAAAGATTGCTACGTTAGGCGGTAGTGCCCATGGTGGTGCCCTACTACGGTCGCCTTCTTGCAGCCACCGCCTCTGTTTAGGGAATTTTGGGCCAAAAGGATAATTTTACCCTTATAAAATTTGGAAATTCTAAGATATATCCTATCAAAATTACCAAAATGCCCTTGATAATTCAAAAAATTTCTTACATGTCCTTGATTTCAGAAAATTTAGTTAATTAAAAGTTTAATTAACTATTATTATTTATTTAGTAATCCTACATGATATATACATGTGATGTTTGATGTGGGAAGATGATGATCGACTACATGATGTGTGTATGTGTGAGATTATTATTATTGGGGCCTACGAGCCCCTATTTTTCATTGATTATTGGGCTTGTGTACTTGTAATTATGTTGTAATTATACGAAGAGGCGCACCGGAAGCCTAGAGGTGGCAACAGGACCCTCGAGGCCAATTCAAACCATCATGATGCATGGAGATGCATCAAGGTGCCGATAAATCTGACGATGACGAGATGGATGATCACCGAGCATAGAGATACATCAATATACATATAGATTCTAATGTAAGTGATTATGCCTACTAGCTCGAGTCGGATCATATTAGGTTGAGGTCCATGATCATCTGGTGTGCTTGTGCATGTATTGCTATACACCTACTAGATAAGTATATATATTTGCATACGATATAAATATATATTAAATATGTATATATATGACACATCATATCATGAGACGGAACTTAAATCCCCTCCTATGATATTATTAAGTCGGTAAATGTGAGGCAAATAGATTGATTCACGTGGCCTTCCATCATTATAGGTGGGAACTGATTCTTGATGTAGGTTGAGTTGGTCGAGTCCCTTGAGGCTCACTTATTTCATGTTTCGCTATCTTACCTAGAATATAGAGATGTTACTAGTGACCTGAGGATATGGTATGCTTGGTCAAGTCCCTCGAGGGCATATCATCGAATCAGATTCATCTTGTATAATGATGGTGATGACTTAACCAGACATCATGATTGATCGAGTCTCTCGAGGCCATGGTGATTCGAAGGCCAAACAGGATGGGAATCATAAGGAATTATGATTGACAAAAGTTGCTTACCTTTTTCGGCTTAATATGATTGGTCGAGTCCCTCGAGGTTACACTAATATGCCGATTGGATCTCGATTCCCACTAGAAGTCTGTCAAAGACTTCTGTTTCATGTGCTGAGAGTGCTGCATAACTTATTAGAAAAATAGCGGGAGCATGTTAAGATAGAAGTGTTAGGATCGGACAATCACTAAGAGGGGGTGAATTAGTGCAGTGGATTAAAAGGTAAGTTTGAAACCAATTTCGGTAAAATGGTTAGTTCATATAAAAACTTCGATCCGATGAAAGATGACTTGGTTGAAGTTGCTTGAGTAAAGGTAAAGAAAAATTGAATGGTTTGCAGCCAAGTAAGAAGATGAATCAGAAATTTAAACACTCACATTCAAGAACGCCACGATGTATAGTGGTTTGGTCAAAGTGACCTACATCCACTTCTGAAGCCTTCTCCGATGAGGCTCCCAACTTCCACTAGCAAATCCTTTTGAAGGGGAAGGACCAAACACCCCTCTTACAACCCTTTTACAGGAAGTTCACACTCTTATAGATTTTCCAAAGAGAAAGAAAGAGGTGAACACAAGCTATCAAAAACAAGACTTTTCCAAGACTTTAGCTCAATTTCTAACTCTCAAAAGGGTGTCTTTTCAGCTAAGAAAGGGGGGGTATTTATAGATTCAAAGAGAATTCAAATTTGAGCTCCAAATTTCTCTTTGAGTTTCCCGGTGCCGGCGGTGCCACCGCCTGTCAGAGGCTATGCTACCGCCTGTCAGTCGTCAGACTGACAGTGCACAAGCGGTACCACCGCCCAAGGCAGGCGGTACTATCGCCGCTGCACACATGCGCTGGTGGTTCTACCGCCCCAGGCTGGGCGGTAGCACCACCTAGCACTCGGCTGCCAGACGGTTACATCGCCTGGCCTATTCAGCAATGCTGAATGAGCCTTGTTTTAGGCCCAAATTGGTCCAGTAAGAACCCGTTTGGCCCCTACTAGATTTGAGTAGGATTAATTCGAAATCCTTACCCTAATTACATGCCAACTACGAAATTGAAACATAATTAACAATGATTTAAACCGACATTCTTCAAGTCTTATTCCGGCGAGCTTTACAATGAGATTCCGATAGTCTTCCGATACTTCCCTCGGATTTCTTCTGGCAGATTCCCAGCATGCTCCTGGATTTGTATGGCGAGTCAATGAGTCTTCGGAAAGCTTCCGAACCTTCTCGGCAAACTCCGAGAACCTTCAACGATCTTTGCGGTGAACTTCTGAAAACTTCGGTAAGTCCCTGATTCGATCTTGGTTGGTTTCGACAACATTTCCGATGATCCTTTGGACTTCCGATGAACTATTGAACACCTGACGGACTTGACCTCGGCAAATCGCTTTATGTTTCTAACCCATCGTAGTTAATCTTGCACACTTATCTTGACAATATAGATTAGCACAAATATTTCACCAATTGATTTCATCATCAAAATCCGAGATTCAACAATCTCCCCCTTTTTGATGATGACAATCAATTGATGATGGAGTTACTCTTAACTCCCCCTATCTATATGCCATATCATGAGAGGGTAAAAGCACTTGAATTCAATTTTTTGAATTCAAGCCAAATCTGATAGATTTCATTTAACATGAAGCTTAATAAACTAGCTTAAGCATAAATATGAAAACTTCATATTTTAAACAATGTCAAGGTATTACACCTATAATAACAAGAAATATTAATTCAAATATGACAAAGATCAAGTGATATCCAAAAGAGTGTTTCAATATCAAGGCATGATATCAAATGAAGAAATCGCTTATCAAGAAGATGTATATATTTTGAGCATTTGTGATGCGATACGATTGATTTCACTTGAAGCATTTACTCCATCATAGCAACAATTACTCCATCATAGCAATTTATATTTTTCTCCCCCTTTGTCATCAACAAAAATAATGGAGGTGGAGAAATCATTCATTACTTCGAAGAAAAAATCCTCATTTATCAAGCCATGAGAGGGAGATTACTAAATTCGATCAATTATTGAGCCATGGAGGAAGCATGAAATCATTCAAGGAAGATATCAAGTCATAAAGTAATATGAAAGTGTCATCCAAAAATTATGATCGAAACGAAAAAAATTCATTCATACAACATCATACAGGACAAGTGTTTAAAAAACAATATACAACATCATATAACATCATCCAACATGAAAGTAAGCATCATACAAGTGAAAGTAAGCATACAACATCATCCAACATGAAAGTAAGCATCATGAAAGTAAGCAACATGAAAGTAAGCCAAGTAGATGAAATGAAGGTAACATCATACAACATCATCCATAGTAGTCATAAGCATAATAGGACAAGTGTTTAAAAAAAAAAACAACAACTATTTCGGAGGGGGAACTCCAAAATGCCTATACAAGTGATCTATTTTGTGATTCATCTATTGCACTTCCTTCAAAATTTTAGCTTGCTGCATGGTGATTTGAGTTTGTTGTGATGTGATTTGATTTAAAGCAAGCATGATTGGATCTTCAGTAGATGGAGCAGGAGCTAGCTCAAATGGTGCTGGATCAATGGGACAAGGCGGAGGAGATTCACTTCCCCTAAAAATCGATGTTTCAGGTCGTTCTACTAGTGGGAGTATTAGATCAATCCTTCTAGGTTGCCTAATTCATAGGCCATCTCTAAAGGTGCATCTAAGTCGCTTTAGAAGACTTCTATTTATTATGTTATATTTATCAACCTGCATTATCTCTTCATCGGGTGACACACAAATATCATAGGCAATTATTAATCTAGTGATCAACCCGCCATATGACAACATTAAGTCTCTAGAGAAGATTTCCATCATGTGTTGTCTAATCAAGTATCCAAAGCAGTTATTTTATGGAGTCATGATCTAATACATGGTACTTAATTCTAACATACTAATCTCATCAAGGTGAAACTATTTCAGAAGAAGAATGCTTAAGATTATGTGATGAAGTAATTTCGAGTTAAAAGGTAATAAGTGTTTGCAGCTTTTAAGAATGATTCCTAGGTTCGAATTAGCAAATATCGTCTCTAAGGCTTCGGAGTGGGTTGCTCCTATGGCATCCATATCCCATTGCCCTTTGAAATAACATCCTCTACTCTTTTCTTCAATTCCAATTAGTTCACAAATGGTATGATCCGAAATTTGAATTGTGGTTCCCAAAATATAGGTAGTTAATACATCATCTTCAATACTCATGTTAGCATAAAATAGCTTAAACAACCTAAGGTAGATTAGTTCATTAATTTGCAAGATAGGTAAAACATTTAGATCAGCAAACCATCTAATGGGTTCTAGGTTTCCTAGTTCACCTAGATCAACATGTTTTCCCTTATGTATTACTTTAGAATCAAAATTTGGGTACCTTAAGGCTACCTTATTAGATCTAAAAAGGGTTGGGTCAAATGAATCTCCTTCCAACCTTTTCCCTTTGCCTCTTGATGATTTCTTAGGAGCTATATCTATTCATGATGAAGGAACAAAAGGAAACAATAAGGAAAAGATAAGCAAATGTGAAGAGAAGAGAAAATTACAGATTTTACCTTCTTTGAGTTTCCTAGGGAGGTGAGGAGCTTGAATCAAGAAAAATCCTTTGTTAGCCCTTTTGGAGGGAGAGAAAATGGAGAAGAGAGATTTGGAGGAGTTGAGGAGGAAGAGGGCTGAGATTTGGAGAGTTCTACCGCCGACCCTAACACCCCCCCTTAAATATGGGGGTATTCGAGCAGTACTACTGCCAACCAAGCGGTGCAACCACCTAGAAGCCGAGTACCCAGGCAGTACTACCGCCGGTTCTGGCGGTGCTACCGGTGGCACCAAAAAAAAATTTTTAAAATTTATTTTCATGTGTTGAAATGAGATGAGATGTAATCATAGATCACTTTTTGAGATATAGAATTAAAATGAGGGAGGCAAAACCGCGAGAGCCGAGTTTTCGTAAAGTCTACGAAAGCCGAAAGAAAAAATATATATAATGCTGCTCATTCATAAGGACAATTTAACATGCCTATTTCCCTCCTAATGAAGTCAAATTGTTCTTCATTTAAAGGTTTTGTAAAGATGTCCGCTAATTGATGTTTTGTATCAATAAATTCAAGAGTGACATCGTTACTGTTAATATGATCTCGTATAAAGTGATGTCTTATGTCAATATGCTTAGTTCTAGAGTGTTGAATAGGATTTTTGGTTAGACAAATAGCACTTGTATTATCACATTTTATGGGAATATTGTTTAAATGAATTCCATAATCTTCTAGTGTATTTTTCATCCAAATGACTTGAGCACAACATGCACTTGCGGCTATATATTCGACTTCCGCTGTAGATAGTGCAACCAAATTTTATTTCTTGGAGGTCCAAGAAACAAGTGCATGTCCTAAAAATTGGCATGTTCCAGATGTGCTCTTTCTATCTATTCTACATCCACCAAAATCCGTATCTGCATAGGCTTTTAAATCAAAGTTATCAGATTTTAGATACCATAATCCTAGATTAGGAGTACCTTTAAGATATCTAAGAATTCTTTTAACGGCTTTAAGATGAGACAACTTAGGATTAGCTTGAAATCTTGTACAAAGTCCTACGCTAAACATGATATCTGGTCTAGTTGCAGTAAGATAGAGCAAGCTACCTATCATCCCCCTATATGTCTTTTGATCAAAATTTTCTCCATTTTCATCCAAGTCTAACTTAGTGAAAGTACTCATTGGAGTGTTGATGGCTTTTGAACCATCCATATTAAATCGTTTTAACAATTCTAATGTATATTTAGATTGATTAAGGAATATGCCATTACTAAGTTGTTTAATTTATAATCCAAGAAAGAAGGTTAATTCTCCCATTAAACTCATCTCAAATTCATGACTCATACACTTGGCAAAAGATTCACATAGTGATTCATCTGAAGAACTAAAAATGATGTCATCAACATAAATTTGAATAATAAGAAAATTATTTTCAAAATATTTAATAAACAATGTAGTATCAACCTTGCCTTTAGTAAAATTATTTGAAATTAAGAAAGAACTAAGCCTCTCATACCAAGCCCTAGGAGCTTGTTTTAGTCCATAAAGAGCCTTAGTTAATTTAAACACATGACTAGGAAGAAGAGAATTTTCGAATCCGGGTGGTTGTTCAACATATACTTCTTCAGAAATAAAGCCATTTAAAAAAGCACTTTTGACATCCATTTGAAATAGTTTAAAATCATTACTATTAGCATAGGCAAGGAGCATCCCGATGGCTTCTAATCTTGCCACAGGAGCGAAGGTCTCTTCATAATCAATACCTTCTTCTTGGTTGAAACCTTTGGCCACTAATCTAGCCTTGTTTCTAACCACAATACCGTATTCATCATGCTTATTTCTAAAGACCCATTTAGCACCAATAACTAAATGGTCATTAGGTTTAGGAACAAGCTTCCATACCTCATTCCTCTTAAATTGATTTAACTCTTCTTGCATTGCGATGACCCAAGAATCTCTTTCAAGGCATCATCAATGCATTTTGGTTCAACTTGAGAAAGAAAAACGGCGTGGGCACAAAAATTCTTAAATGAAGAATGAGTTTGAACCCCTTTAGATGTATCTCCTATAATTAACTCCTTGGGATGGGCATCTACATACTTCCATTCCATGGATAAGGAAATTTGGGAAGAAGATGCATCCAAGTTGTTATTTTGAGGAGAGGGTTCATTCAAATTCAAATCATTAAAACCAAGATCATCATCAAAATCTTTTTTCTTAGATTCAGAAAATTCATTAAAAACCACATGAATAGATTTTTCTATAACTAAGGTTCTTTTGTTAAAAACCCGAAAAGCTTTAGAAATAAAGAGTAACCAAGAAAGATGCCTTCATCGGATTTAACATCGAATTTTCCTAAGGCATCCTTTTCATTTAAAATAAAGCATTTGCAATCAAAAACTTTAAAGTAAGAGACATTAGGTTTTTCATTATTCTATAATTCATATGGAGTCTTAGATAGGGATGGTCTTACTAGAACTCTATTCATAACATGGTAAGCTGTGTTCACGGCTTCGGCCCAAAAATATTTTGGTAAATTATATTCATTTAACATGGTTCTAGCCATTTCTTGTAAATTTTTATTTTTCCTTTCCACTACTCCATTTTGTTGAGGATTCCTTGGAGTAGAGAAGTTATGGTTATATCCGTTTATTTCACAAAAATTTTGGAAGTCATGGTTTTGAAATTCACCACCGTGATCACTCCGAATTGATGAAATCATGAAACCTTTTTCATTTTGAGTGAGTTTACAAAATTTAGAGAAACATTTAAAACAATCACTTTTGTGAACCAAGAAGTAGGTCCAAGTGTATCTACTATAGTCATCTACAATTACGAAGGCATATTTGTACCTCCTAGGCTTGTTATGTCAATTGGTCCAAATAAGTCCAAATGGATCAATTGTAATGGTCTAGTGGTGCTAATTTGATTTTTGATTTGAAACTAGTTTTTATTTGTTTTCCTAGTTGACATGCATTACATACTTTGTCCTTGACAAACTTCATATTGGGGATTCCTCGTACTAACTCTCTAGATGAAATCTTAGATATTAGTTTCATGCTTGCATGACCTAATCTCTTATGCCAAAGCCAAGCATCATTATTTAAAACCGAAAAGCACATTTCATTACTTAGTTCATCAATACTAATAGTGTAGACATTGTTTTGTTTTAAAGCAATTATAGATATGTTGTTTGGTTTTTCAATGATGCAAGCATTGGATTCAAATCTCACGATGTAACCTTTATCACATAATTGACTAATGCTCAAGAGATTATGTTTTAGTCCATCAACTAACAACACATTATCTATTGAAAAACTTGATTTGTTACCTATGGTTCCTTTACTAATGATTTTACCCTTGTTGTTGTCTCCGAAGATGACATACCCTTCTTCTATGCTAGTGAGCATAGAGAATTGAGATGGATCTCCGGTCATGTGCCTTGAGCATCCACTATCAAGATACCATATGTTGCTCCTAGCTTATGATGGTGAATGTGTCTACAAAACAAAATGGTTTTTAGGTACCCATTTGATTTTGGGTGCCTCAAATATTGATCTACTAACTTTGCCATTTAGCATTGAATTATTTATGCTAGTTATAGGTGCCTTACAAGCCAATCACATGAGTGATAGCACCTGTAACACGCTGCGTCAATCTCTTTGCTTATGATTATTGGTATTATCTCACATTATCTACATGTATATTGTGATGTCCTTGGATCTATGCAATGGGAATTGGATCGTGATGAGATTACGATAATGAGACCGATTCACCTTTAAACACAGACCTTAAATTATTCTGGTCATAGGTTACTCGAGAAGGACATCGAGATAACTGGATAGACTGGTGTGCTGTGTACCCGTTCATATGATGGAGGTAGATGGTCTCATAGCTACTCGTGTGGGGACACTAAGGGTACAGTGCAGGTGCTCATTGGAGAATGAGTTCACTGATTGATCCGCCTACGGAATGCTGGATGGTTATTGATACCTCATGTCAGACAGCGATTTCGTAGTCCCAGTAGTGTATCTGGTCCTTAGACTTGAGACACCAGGGATGTCCTGTATGAGTACTCCATTCTTTGATACCGGACTTATAGGTTTGGAAAGCTCCATATCTAGTACAACCGGTCATTGGGAGTGGTAGCCAACCTTACGAGGGCTATTGAATATCAGTAGAGGATCATCCGCTCTCAATATCATGAGAGGAATATCCCATATGTACTTGCTCGAACAAATCCTTGGCCAAGGTCATTTAGATTGAGAGAGAAAGAGTTTTTCGGAAGAATCCGATAAGAGCAAGACTCGAGGAGAGACCATATGGGCCTGACAGCACCATGCCCGGTATACGGTCTCTAGGATATTAGATGGATGAGAGATTATAGATACATGGTAACTGAGGACAGATAGGTCCAAAGGATTGGATTCCCCTGTATCGTCTGGGGGGCGTGGCGTAGTGGCCTAGTACGTCCGCGGTCGATGAGTTGGGTGAATTATTATAGAGATAATAATTCACTAAGTCAAAAAGAGTTCTGACAAGTATGACTCACGGCCAGCTCGATATTGGGCCTAGAGGGTCACATACATATGGTAGGTGTTACGATGAGTAGAGGTTCGGATATGAGATATCCGCTGAACCCCCTATCTTATTGGATATCCATTAAGCCCCTGAATTATTGGATCCTGAGATGAGATCCAATAATTGCTAATAAGAGATTATTGGGTAGAGGCCCACTAATCCAAGAGGCTTAGGTAATTGGATGGAGATCCAATACCCAATAGGGCAAAAGATCCATTAGGGTTTTTCAAGGGGGGGCCTCTATAAATAGGAGGGGACCAAAGCTCTATAGGCTAAGGGTTTCTTTTGGTAGCCACCTCCTATTCTCCTCGCCCCAAAGAGAGAGGAGCATCGTTGCAATCCCTGCTGTGTGGATACCGCTAAAGAGGAGGACACTTGACTTCCTTCATCCTCTCCCACAGATCTGTAGGAATTCAGGGATATACGATCTCCCTAGGTATCTTCTTTTACATGTGCAGTTTTCGCGGATTTGCTTTTGACGCACTAATCTTCGCACGATAACGAAAACTTTCTACGAGGAAATCTAGGGTGTTTTATTTTCTGTTCTTCCGCTGCGCATGTGATGTCACTCCCCCCTTGATGGATTTCCCAATAGTGGTATTTGATATGCGGGCTGTGGGTGCAAGCAAGCTAACTTCTTGGCCGTGGCTCTTGCTGCACTGCGACCAGCGGCGAGAGGCACCATGCGAGCAGCGCTGCCTAAAAGCGGCGGTGCTGCAAGCGGTCGTCGCTAGCGGTGCTACCCCTTGCGAGATGGCCGCGGGCGGCGCTGCCCCCTTGCGGGCTAGCCGTGGGTGGCTCGGCCGCAGCAGGCGGTACCCCATCGGCGCTCTAACGGCGTTGCCCCGCAGGCGTCGCCGCGGGCATGCATTGCACACGCGCCGCCGTCGTCGCGAAGCGGCGTCGCCACGCCAGACAGATCGCCTACGGACCTCTGCGCGAAAGCGGCGGCGCGCGCCTTAACCGTAGTGGCCGCGCGGCAGGGTGGTGTCATCGTAACGTATTTGCTGAGAGGATGGGTTAGGGTTAGGGTTTTTTTGGGTAAAAGATAGTTTTGCCCTTCGAAATTTCAGAAATTCCAGATTCTGTCCCTTTTGACAGAATTACCAAAATATCGTTTTCGCCGAATTACCAAAATACCCCTAGGAATTCAAAAATTCCCTTTATGTCCCTGATTTCAGAAAATTAAATAGTTTAATTAACTATTAATTTTTATCTAGTAGTCCTATAAAATAACATATACATGTGATGTATGATGTGGACAGATGATCATGGACCTGTGATGTGATGTGTGTACAAGTGATTATTATTATTGGTGCCTGCGAGCCTCTATTCTTTTCTCGTTTATTGTTGGGCCTGCGTGCCTGTAATTATGTTATAATTATCAGAGGAGGCGCAGCGGTAGCATGACTCACGAGGTTGAGACGGATGATCCGACGCATAAAGATGTGTTGAGATATCGACGGATCCGACGAAGTGAGATGGACGATCACAGGGCATAGAGATGCGCCGAAGTACACATAGATCTTGATGTGAGTGATTGGGCCCACTGGCTCAGACCTGATCACATTAGGATATGGTCTATGATCATCTGGTGTGATTAGTTATACACCTACTAGATACGTATATATATATATATTTGCATGTGATGTAGATATATATATTAAATACGTATGTGTGTGACACATTATGTTAGGAGACCAAACCAAAATCTCCTCTATTAATAATATTAAGTTGGTAAACGTGAGGCAATAAGATTGACCCACGTGGCCTTCCATCGTTATAATTAGGAGCTGATTCCCGGTGTAGGTTGAGTTGGTCGAGTCCCTCGAGACTCACCTATATCGCGTCTCGCCATCTTATCTATAACATAGAGATGTCAGAGGTGACCTGAGGACATGGTATGCTTGGTCAAGTCCCTCGAGAGTATATCACCTAATCAAACTCATTTGGTAACGATGTTAATGACTTAACCGAACATCATGGTTGGTCGAGTCCCTCGAGGCCATGGTGGTTCGGAGGCCGAATAGGACGGGAATCACAAAGAGTTGTGATTTACAAGAGTTGTCTACCTTTACGGGCTTAACGTGATTGGTCGAGTCCATCGAGGTTATATTAAGACGTCGATTGGATCTTGATCCCCACTAGAGATCCGCCGGGGGTCTCCGATTCACATACCAGAGGGTGTTGTGTGCCTCATGAAAAATTAGTGGGAATACATTAAGATAGAAGTCTTTATCTTAATTATTTAATTTCTACAAAGTCTGCATGTTATTTATTTCTGCTACATCTTTTATTTTAGAAAAATATTGCTTTCAAATCCTTTACGTGGCATACTTGATGCCAACCACCTCACTGGTCCAAATTATATGGATTGGCTTCGCAATCTAAGAATCATTCTCATGGTGGAGAAAATCGCGTATGTCTTTGATACAATGATCCCTACGCCCGACAAAGGGGCAAGCGAGGATGAGATCGCTCATTATGTGAAGTACTTAGATGATTTTACTTTTGCTCAGTGTTATATGTTGGCCTCTATGACTACTGAGTTACAGAGACAGCATGAAAATATAGATACTAATTCCATACTCCTATATCTCCATAAACTATTTGAGGAACAGGGAAGAACTCAGCGATATGAGATATCAAAGAGTCTTTTCCGTGCTAGGATGACTGAGGGGACATCGGTTCAGAACCATGTCCTTAAGATGATTGAGTGGATCGAGAAAATCACAGGTCTAGGAATGGTCCTAGAGGATAACCTGTGTGTGGATCTTGTACTTCAGTCCCTACCAGATTCCTTTTCTCAATTCATAATAAATTTTAATATGAACAAACTTGAGGTGACCCTCCCAGAGCTCCTCAATATGTTGAGAGAAGTAGAGAGCACCATTAAGAAAGAGAAGTCGGTTCTCTACACTGGTGAGACCAGAAAGAAAAGGAAGGCTGAGAAGACCCTTAAGAAGGGCAAGGGCAAGGGCAAAATAGGTAAGGCAAAGGTTGCCAAGAAAGACCCAATAAAGGACAAAGGTCAGTGCTTCCACTACGGCAAAGATGGGCACTGAAAGAGGAACTGCAAAGAGTACCTTGCAGAGAGGGCGAAACAGAAGCTTGCAGAAGCTTTAGGTACATTCATAATCAGTCTCCATTTGTCAGAATCTTGTGATAACACATGGGTATTAGATACTGGGAGTGCTTATCATATTTGCAATTCAATGCAAGTTCTGGTAGAACCTAGGAGATTGAACAGAGGCGAGATGGACCTTAAGATGGGCAATGGAGCAAAGGTTGCTGCACTAGCTGTTGGCAAGGTCACCTAACATCTACCTGGTGGAGCTATTATTGCATTAGATACATGCTATTATGTTCCTTCTATTATCAAAAATATTATTTACATTTCATGTTTGACAGTTGTTGGATATAAATTAGTTTTTGAGAACAATGGTTGTTCAATAATATTAGATGATGAGATCATCACGAGAGAAACATTGCATAATGGTTTATGCTAGATACAGCTCCACATATTATGAGTGTAAGTGAGTCTAAGAGGAAACGTAAAGTGGAGAACCAAACAGGAAAGAGTATTAAAACCCTTCGATTAGATCGAGGATGTGACTACTTGAGTACAGAGTTCACCCAGTTCCTCAAAGACCATGAGATTTTATCCTAATGGACACCTCCTTATACACTACAGCTTAATGGTGTATCTGAAAGGAGGAATTGCATATTGTTAGATATGGTGTATTCCATGATGTGTTTCGCCGACCTACCCATCTCATTCTGGGGATATGCCCTAGAAACCGCAGCTTACCTTCTGAACAGAATTCCAACTAAGTCAGTGATGTCTACTCCATATGAGATATGGAATGGGAAGAAGCTCGATCTTAAGATTGTTAAGATTTGGGGCTGCCCTGCCCACGTTAAGAGACACAACCTTGACAAGTTGAAATCTAGGATGGAACGGTGCAAGTTTGTGGGATACCCCAAAGAAACATGAAGGTATTATTTCTATCACCCTGAGGACCAAAAGGTCTTTGTAGCCAAGAGAGTAGTGTTCCTTAAGAAGGGACACATTCTTGGTGGAGATAGTGGGAGCATGATAGAGTTGAGCGAGGTTGGAGAACCTAGCTCAAGCACCATTCCAGAATCTGTTCAGATACCTAACACACAAGTTCCAACTTTACGTAGGTCAGATAAAGTATCCCATCCTCTTGAGAGATATGTGGGACATATCAGAAGAGAGGATGTTGAGGATATTGATCCTCAGACCTACGAGGAGGCTATTATGAGCATAGACTCCGGGAAATGGTAAGAAGCCGTGAATTCAGAAATGGATTCCATGTACTCCAACAAGGTTTGGAACAATACCCCAGGGTATTGTACCCATTGGTTGCAAGTGGATCTTCAAAAAGAAGATTGGAGTAGATGGAAAGGTAGAGACCTATAAAGTAAGGCTAGTGGCTAAGGGATATCGTCAAAGGCAAGATGTTGACTATGACAAAACTTTCTCACCTGTAGCCATGCTAAAATCCATTCGAATTCTATTAGTTATTGCAGCACACTATGATTATGAGATCTGGCAGATGGACGTCAAAACCGCTTTCCTCAATGGCAACCTCGATGAGGAGGTGTATATGATACAGCCCGAGGGATTTGTGTCCAAAGATAACCCAGATAAGGTATGCAAGTTGCTTAGGTCCATTTATGGATTGAAGCAAGCTTCCCGAAGTTGGAACATAAGATTTGATGAGGCAATCAGATCTTATAACTTCGTTAAGAACGAAGATGAACCTTGTGTGTACAGAAAAATAAGTTGGAGCACTATCACCTTTTTGGTATTATATGTGGATGACATCTTGATCATTGGGAATGATGTAGGAATGCTCTCCACAGTAAAGACTTGGCTATCTAGGCACTTCTCCATGAAGGACTTAGGGGAAGCATCCTACAAATTAGGGATACAGATCTATAGAGATAGATCCAAAAGGATGCTTGGCTTGTCCCAGTCCAGGTACATAGATACCATTGTCAAAAGGTTTGGCATAGAAAATTCCAAGAGAGGTCTCATACCGATGAGACATGAAATATCACTTTCTAAGAGTATGTCCCCAAAGACTCCTGAAGAAAGGGCACACATGGATATGATGCCATATGCATCAGTGATAGGATCTATCATGTATGCTATGCTATGTACCAGGCCTGATATAGCGCATGCTCTGAGTATCACGAGAAGATATCAGGCAGATCCAAGCTTGGAGCACTGGAAAGTAGTACAATGTATCCTTAAGTACTTGAGAA
Organism: Musa beccarii; assembly: GCA_024322285.1. Lineage (NCBI taxonomy): Eukaryota > Viridiplantae > Streptophyta > Magnoliopsida > Zingiberales > Musaceae > Musa > Musa beccarii. Next base: position 32,334,416 of record CM044394.1, read on the forward strand.
GGACTAAGGATCTTTTACTGGTATATGGAGGTAGTAGCCTCAGGGTTGAGGGCTACACGGACTCGAGCTTCCAATCCGATGTCGATGATAACAAGTCTAATTCAGGGTATGTTCACCCTGAATGGAGGAGCAGTATGCTGGAAGTGTTCCAAGAAAGATATTACTGCTGACTCGACCATAGAGGCGGAATACATTGCTACGGTAGAGGCAGCAAAGGAGGGAATTTGGATGAAGAAGTTCATCACAGATCTAGTTGTCATCTCGAGCAACGAGGAGCAGATTCCTTTATATTGTGACAAATACGGGACGATTACTCAAATAAGGGAACCCGGGTCTCATCAGAAGTGTTCTGAGGAGGTTCCAACTTATTAGAGAGATCGTGGCCCGAAAAGATGTAGCAATGGAAAGAGTTTTATCCGAAGATAACATTGCAGATCCACTAACAAAGCCATTGACTCAGATTGTCTATGAGCGTTACAGAGGTCTGATGGGGATCAGACATGTTGGTGATTGGCTTTAGGTCAAGTGGGAGATTGCTAGTTATAGGTGCCCTACAAGCCAATCACATGAGTGATAGCACCTGTAACACGCTGCGTCAATCTCTTTGCTTATGATTATTGGCATTATCTCACATTATCTAGATATATATTGTGATGTCCTTGGATCTGTGCAATGGAAATTTGATCGTGATGAGATTACGATAATGAGACCGATTCACCTTTAAACATAGACCCTAAATTATCCTGGTCATAGGTTATTCGAGAAGGACATCGAGACCGGATAGACTGGTGTGCTGTATACCCGTTTATATGATGGAGGTAGATGGTCTCATAGCTACTCGTGTGGGGACACTAAGGGTACAGTGCAGCTGCTCATTGGAGAATGAGTTCACTAATTGATCCGCCTCTAGAATGCTGGATAGTTATTGATACCTTACGTCAGACAGCGATTCCGTAGTCCCAGTAGTGTATCTGGTCCTTAGACTTGAGACACCAAGGATGTCCTGTATGAGTACTCCACTCTTTGATATCGGACTTATAGGTTTAGAAAGCTCCATATCTAGTACAACTGGTCATTGGGAGTGGTAGCCAACCTTACGAGGGCTATTGAGTATCAATAGAGGATCATCCGCTCTCGGTATCATGAGAGGAATATCCCATGTGTTCTTGCTCGAATAAATCCTTGGCCAAGGTCATTCGGATTGAGAGAGAAAGAGTTCTCCGTGAGAATCTGATAAGAGCAAGACTCGAGGAGAGACCGTATGGGCCTGATAGCACGATGCTCGGTATAGGGTCTCTGGGATATTAGATGGATGAGTGATTATAGATACATGGTAACTAAGGATAGATAGGTCCAAAGGATTGGATTCCCCTGTATCGTCTAGGGGCCGCGGCGTAATGGCCTAGTACGTCCGCGGTCGATGAGTTGGGTGAATTATTATAGAGATAATAATTCACTAAGTTAGAAGGAGTTCTGACAAGTATGATTCACGGCTAGCTCGATATTGGGCCTAGAGGATCACACACATATGGTAGGTGTTGCGACGAGTAGAGGTTCAGATATGAGATATCCGTTGAACCCCCTATCTTATTGGATATCCATTAAGCCCCTGAATTATTGGATCCTGAGATGAGATCCAATAATTGCTAATAAGAGATTATTGGGTAGAGGCCCACTAATCCAAGAGGCTTGGGTAATTGGATGGAGATCCAATACCCAATAGGGCAAAAGATCCATTAGGGTTTTTCAAGGGGGGGCCTCTATAAATAAGAGGGGACCAAAGCTCTATAGGCTGAGGGTTTCTTTTGGTAGCCACCTCCTGTTCTCCTCGCACTAGAGAGAGAGGAGCATCGTCGCAATCCCTGCTGTGTGGATACCGCTAGAGAGGAGGACACTTAACTTCCTTCATCCTCTCCCACAGATCTGCAGGAATTCAGGGATATACGAACTCCCTAGGTATCTTCTTTTACATGTGCAGTTTTCGCGGATTTGCTTTTGACGCACCGATCTTCGCACGATGATGGAAACTTTCTATGAGAAAATCTGGGGTGTTTTGTTTTCTGTTCTTTCGTTGCGCATGTGATGTCGCTCCCCCCTTGATGGATTTCCTAATAATTTATGGTTCTTTTAGTAACCCATATCAATTTGTGTTGACTAATTTTCTTAAATGGACATTTGTAAATAACATGTCTAGATTTGTAACAAAAATTACATTTCAAATGAGAGGATACATGCAATGTTGGCCCTTTAATGAAGGTGGGTTGAGTTCGGTGAGATTGACTCACGAATCCAATTCCACATCTATTTTCGACGTGACTCTTGTTAGCAAGGATCATATCCAAGCCCTTACTACCGACCTTAAACTTGCTTAGGGTCTCTTTAAATAGCAAGTTCCCCCTTTTTATTGCTTCTAAGTGTTCACACTTAGAGCATGGGGGAGAAGGAGTTTGGAGACTATCGAACTTATTTTGTAATAAAACATGCTCTTTCTTTAGCAAATTGAACTTTTTACTAATAGTTCTACATTTATTAAATAATTCATGAAAAGCGATAGAAAGCTCATCAAAAGATAATTCTTCATTAAATAACTCACTAACCTCCTCTCCTAGCACCATTAGCATGAAGTTAGCCTCCTCTTTGTTGCTTGTTTCTTCAACCTCGGAGTCACTTGAATCATCCCATATAGCCTTCAATGCTTTCTTCTTCTTGGGTTGCTTCTTCTTGGCTTGGGGGCATTCATATTTGAAGTGCCCTGGATTCTTGCACTTGTAGCAAATAACTTGGTCATTTTTATGTTCAAGTTTATTTTTTGTGTCATTTTTAAATTTATTCTTTCTTATGAACTTTTTAAATTTTCGAGTTAAAAGTGCAATGTCATTGTCATTATCCTCATCACTTGATGTTCCTTTCAAGTGGTCTTCTTGTGTTTTTAGTGTCATATCCTTCCTATTCTTTGGAAGGGGGTTCTCGAGCTCTTCATGAGCATGACACGTCATTTCGTAGATCATTAGAGACCCAATAAGTTCTTCAAGAGGAAAAGTCTTAAGGTCCTTGGCCTCTTGAATGGCCGTAACTTTTGGATCCTAACTCTTTGTAAGGGATCTTAAAATCTTAGTTACAAGTTCAAAGTTAGAAAAACCTTTACCAAGTGCCTTAAGTCCATTGATGACATCCGTAAAGCAGGTGTACATGTCTCCAATGGACTCACTTGGTTTCATTCAGAAAAGTTCGTAAGAATGCACAAGAATATTAATTTTGGACTCTTTCACTCGGCTAGTGCCTTCATGAGTGATCTCAAGAGTACACCAAATATCAAAGGCCGATTCATAAATTGATACGCGATTAAATTCATTTTTGTCTAGTGCACAAAATAAGGCATTCATAGCCTTTGCGTTTAAAGCAAAAACCTTCTTCTCCGATTCATTCCAATCGCTCATCGGAAGAGAAGATTTTTGAAAACCATTCTCAATAATATTCCAAAGCTCAAAATCCATAGAAATAAGAAAGATCCTCATACGGGTCTTCCAATACGTATAATTCGATCCATTAAACATAGGTGGACGTGTAATAGAATGACATTCTTACATACCGGAATAGGCCATCTCTCTTGGGTTTTAGACCAAATATGAGAGTGAACCTGCTCTGATACCAATTGTTAGGATCGGACAATCACTAAGAGGCGGGGGGGGTGAATTAGTGCCGCGGATTAAAACGTAAGTTTGAAACCGATTTTGGTAAAATGGTTAGTTCGTATGAAAACTTCGATCCAATGAAAGATGACTTGCTTGAAGTTGCTTGAGTAAAGGTAAAGAAAAATTGAATGGTTTGCAGCCAAGTAAGAAGATGAAACAAAAATTTAAACACTCACATTCAAGAATGCCACGATGTATAGTGGTTCAGTCAAAGTGACCTATATCCACTTCCGAAGCCTTCTCCGATGAGGGTCCCAACTTCCACTAGCAAATCCTTTTGAAGGGGAAGGACTAAACACCCCTCTTACAATCCTTTTACAAGAAGTTCACACTCTTACTGATTTTCCAAAGAGAAAGAAGGAGGTGAACACAAGCTATTGAAAATAAGACTTTTCCAAGACTTTAGCTCAATTTCTAACTCTCAAAAGAGTGCCCTTTCAGCTGAGAAAGGGGGGGTATTTATAGATTCAAAGAGGATTCAAATTTGAGCTCCAAATTTAAATTCTCTTTGAGTTTTCCAATGCCGACGGTGCCACCACCTGTCAGAGGCGGTGCTATCGCCTGTCAGTCATCAGATTGATAGTGCATAGGCGGTACCACCACCAAAGGCAGGCGGTACTGGTACTATCGCCGCTGCACACATGCGTTGGGCAGTACTACCGCCCTAGGCTAGGCGGTAGCATCGCCCAGCACTCAGCTGCCAAGCGATTCCACCACCTTGCACAGGCGGTTCTACCACCTGGCCCATTCAGCAATGCTGAATGGGCCTTGTTTTAGGTGCAAATTGGTCCAGTAAGAGCCCGATTGGCCCCTACTAGATTTGAGCAGGATTAATTCAAAATTCTTGCCCTAATTATATGCCAATTACGAAATTGAAACATAATTAATAGTGATTTAAACCGACATTCTTTAAGTCTTATTCCGGTGAGCTTTACGATGAGATTCCGGCGGTCTTCCCTCGGATTTCTTCCGACGGATTCCCAGCATGCTCCCGGATTTGTATGGCGAGTCAATGAGTCTTCAGCAAGCTTCCAAACCTTCTCAACAAACTCTGCGAACCTTCGACGATCTTTGCGGTGAACTTTCGAAAACTTCGGTAAGTCCTTGATTCGATCTTGGTTGGTTTCGATAACACTTCCGATGATCCTTCAGACTTCCGATGAACTCTTGAACACCCGATGGACTTGACCTCGGCAAATCGCTTTATGTTTCTAAGCCATCGTAGTTAATCCTACACACTTATCATGATAATATAGATTAGCACAAATATTTCACCAATTGATTTCATCATCAAATTCCAAGATTCAAAAAGAAGTCTACATCTTGATTATTTATTTTTCTGTAAAATCTACATGTTATTTATTTATGCTATATCTTCTGTTTATGAAAAACATATCGGTATCAGACCCTCTACATGGCATACATGATGCATATTAGGATCAAGAGTGGCACTAAGAGGGGGGTAAATTAGTATAGCAGATAAAAATTGACGATTTAAAGTGATTTCGAAAAACTTTGTGTGTTGAGAAGTTTTGTCCGACAAAAACAATTTCGACATAGAGAATAATTTGAGTGAATACGAAAGAGAGTAGAGAAGGAGAGATTAAACGATTGTAGCTAAGTAAAAATAGAAATGCAATAAATGTAAATACGCACTAAGAGAAGAACATAGTGATTTTATAGTGGTTCGGTCAATTAACCTATATCCACTTTCGAAACCTCCTCCAATGAGATTATCGGCTTCCATTATTAATCATTCTTGAAGGGGAAGGATCAAATACCCTTTTTATAAAACTTTACAAGTGGCTCACACCTTTTTACAGAATTTTTACACTTGAGAAGTTGGGAGATGAACACTCAAACTTTTCAAGGCAATTTGACTATAGTATTGGCTCAGTTCTTATCACTTCTCAATGTGCTTTATCAGTTGAGAAGTAAGGGATATTTATAGGCTCGATTAGCTTTAAAATTGGAGCAAAAAAAAGTCCCATCCTGGATTTCTAGGTGCTGGCGGTACTAGCGCCTGTCACTGGCGGTACTACCGCTTGTCACTGGCGGTACCACCGCCAGTTGACCTTAACGCTAAGCATTACTACCATCTAGTCTGGCGTTACTACCACTAGGGTAGAGCCTCAGGCTTTATGGAGGGGCAATACCACCGCCTGACAGTTAATAACTATCAACGATACCACCATTGACTTAGGTGATACCATTGCCCAAGCATGTAGGAATCTAAACCTTGGGCAGTTCCACTACCCTAGTCTGGTGGTGTCATAACTAGATAGGGTTCAACACTTTTGGATGGGCCTTGAATCTAGACCAATCCAGTTCATTTATAGGCCCAATTGGCCCCTAGTAGGGTTAATGGGATTAACACCCAATCCTAACCCTAATTACATGCTAACTATGAAATTAAAGATATATACTAAGTAAGAACATAGTCTGGCACATCAAGACTTATTCCGGCGAGCTTTCGATGAACTTTCGATGGACTTCTGATGAACCCTTGGACATCTTCCGATAGGCTCCTGGTCTTTACGATGACCTTGGCGAGTTTCGACGAGTCTTCTTTGGTAGTCTCTGATCTTTCTCAATGAGCTCCGCGAACTTCCGACGAACCTTCTAGCGAACTTTTGATAATCCTTCGGCAAGCCCTCGATTTATTCTCGACCAATTCTGGTAGCACTTCCAATGAACCTTTGGACTTTTAGCGAACTGATAGGACCCTAGCAGGGTTAGGTCCTACTCAACCATGTAATAGCTAATAAAAACTCTGTGAGAATGTAATAAACCTCACCTAGCTGCCTCTATCCTATAAAGAAGAGAGGCTAGGGTTTATATTTGGGTCTTTGGGCTTCTTAGCCGTCGCCCCCCTTGTTACTGGGCCGGCCCGCTAAGGTTGAGGGCAAATTGGGTAGTTCACTTAGGAAGCAACCCCTAGGGTTAGGGTTTGGAGCTCTATATAAGCTTGTAGCCTCCACCTCTTTGGAATAAGAAAGATCAATCTACAATTGCAGCCACCAGGCTACTTGGAGGGTGGAACCCCTATAGCGTTCCAAGGGTTGATCCCCCTCAAAGATCAATCTCTATAGAATTCCTCTGGGGTTCTATCATCTGGTATCAGAGCAGCGATCTTGCTGCTTTTGCTGCCATCCCTGCTGCCCACCATTAGCCAAGCAATTCCCACAATTGCTCTTGACGTCGTCGTCTCCACCGTCATCTCTTGACGTAGATCAAATCAATCTCTGATCGCCACCTCCAATTGCATCAGAGATCTGGTATTTTTCTACCACCAATACCTTTTGCTGCTGCAATTTTTCATCTAAAATATCAAAAAGAAGTTTTTCTATCGATCCCTTGCTGCGAATTCCTTGCGTCGCAAAAGTTACCATCTTTGCGAACGAAGGATTGCTGCAGAAAATTTCAGCCGCGTGTTGCTGCCTTTAACCGATCTAATTGTTATCCTTTTTGAACGAAATTTTTTGTGCACCTCATAGATCATCTTGGCTCCCATCCGTGATTGATCTATTGTGGAATTCATCACAAAAACAAATTCGTGTGTTGCTGCAATCTCTCGTCACAAACTGCTGAAATTTTTTGACGAGAATTCTGCTATCGCAACTTGCACCAATTTCTTACTACCTTGCTGCCGAAATTTCTTGATCCAATTTGTTATCCTTGTTGCTATCTAAACTAAGATTCTACCATCAAAACCCCTCCTCAAATCCCTGAGTTTTCGCTGGAAATTTCGTCGAGAAATCGCTATTTCTTCGACGACAATTCTTCTCTTACGAGGCAGCGCACATAGGCAGCAATTGCTACTGATTTTTGTCAAATCTTTGCTACGATCTACCACAGATCTAAAATCCTCTTCCCTAACCTTTATCCACTACCATCTCAGCCCAAAACTCCATCAAATCGCAGCCCCAAACAGCACCCAAAATAGCCACAAAATAAGCCTAAACCGTAACCTACATCCACCGATCCACAAACCCTTTCAACCACCACTTCCCTCAAACAATTCATGCCTTTAACCCGGCAACAAAAGAGAGATCTTAATATTACAGATCTGGAGTCATATACTATGGCATCCGAGGAGGCGATAAGTGCTAAATTCGAAGCCTTCGAGACGCGAATGGAGGATAAGATTCGGGTTCTCTTTGCCGAACTCAGTTTCGGTAGAACACCGAGCCCAAAGAAATCTCATCAAGGAGAGAGCTCTGACCGAAGAGATGACTCCCAAGAGAAGGAGGCTCTATGATCGATCCCTACTATCCACGCATGAGGGTGGACTTCCTAGATGGGAAGAAGGAGACCCGATTGGTTGGATCTCGCCTGTGAGCGATATTTTCGGTACCACAAAACTGCAGATGCATCTATGGTAGAAATTGCAGCTATACATCTTGAAGGAGATTCCATACAATGGTTTGATTGGTTTGAACATACTCATGGAGTCCTCTCATGGCGACAATTCAAAGAAGGACTGCTGATCCGTTTCGGACCAACCGATTACGAGAACATCGACGGACAACTAGCAAAGATCCGACAAACCTCCACCATCCAGGAGTATCAAACCAGGTTTGAAAGGTTATCTAATCAAACTCGTGATTGGTCTGAAAAACAATTATTGGGGACATTTATTGAGGGCTTGAAGCTGGAGATCCGGGGAGAAGTTAAAGCGCGACAACCGTACACGCTTATGGCAGCCATCTCTTTCGCACGACTTCAGGAGGAGCGATTGAACCATGAAGCCCGGAGGACTAGGGTCGCTCCCCAACCAGAAATATTGAAGCCCTCAGCCTCGCCTACTATCAGCCGAGCTCCTGCACCAAAAGGTTGACAAGAGAAGAGCTTGAGACCGATCTGCTAAGGGGTTATGTTGGCATTGTGACGAGCCGTGGAGCCGCGAGCATCGTTGTAAAAGGGAGACTTCTTGTGATTGAACCAGTGGAAGAAAAGATCAGTGAACAGCCAGAAGAGAGTCTTGAACATGAGGATGAAGATGTGGAAGAAGAGCCACGATCAACCAACTTTATGGTACATGCGCTAGCCGGCTTACTCAAATCCATAAGCGATGAAAGTTGGAGGCCTGCTCAAACAACAACCAATCACTTTGTTCTCATCGATACAGCAGTACTAATAATTTTCTAAATAGTAAGGTTGCTGCTCGGATGGCGCTCTATATCGAAGGTTGCAGCAAGTTCGACGTAAAGGTTGCCGACGGCCGAATCCTAAAATGCGACCAAAGATGCCCTGGTGAAACTATTACTGCAGGGCCAAGAAATTGTTGCCGACTTCTTCCTCCTACCAATTAATGATTATGAAATTTGTGCTTTGGGCATAGAATGGTGACGACACTAGGTGATGTCTCTTGGAACTTTTCCAAATTGATTATGAAATTCTATTGCAAAGGTAAACAGGTCACCCTACGCGGGAAGCGTGGAAGCAACGTAACCACCGTTTCAACCCAACGAATGGAGAAAGTTTTACACAAGATAAATGGTGGCTTTCTTATGCATCTCTAGCACCAACCAGAGGGGGAGGAATGGAAGAAGGATCCAGAAACCAGCAACATCATCAAAAAATTAGAGGAGGATCCAAGCGCAATAGCTCACTATACTTGGGATTCGAGAGATCTATGCTATAAAGGTCGTATTGTGCTTATACCAAACTCCCCTTGCATCAAAGTCATTCTGCACGAAATGCACTCCACACCTTTTGCAGGGCACTCCGGATTTCTAAGAACCTACAAAAGAGTGAAGCAAAACTTTTATTGGAAAGGGATGAAAAAATTATTTCGAATCGTAGCACAATGTGATGTATGTCAACAAGAAAAAGGTGAAATAGTGGCGAGTCAGGGAAACTACAACCACTACCTATACGGACTCGGTATGGGTGACATCTCCATGGACTTCATCGAAGGGTTGCCACCTTCCAAAGGTAAAAGCACAATCCTTGTGGTGGTTGATCGACTTACGAAATATGCTCATTTTTGTCTTTGTGCTGAAATCCCTACACTTGCTATTAGTATTGCTCAGATTTTCATAGAAAATATTGTTAAACTACATGGGATGCCAAGGTCCATCGTAAGTGATCGTGACGGGGTCTTCACTAGTAAATTTTGGATCGAGTTATTTGATTACAGGGCACCAAACTCAAGATGAGCACTTGCATATCATCCACAAACCGACGACCAAGCAGTAGTGAGCAGATGTTTAGAGACATACCTTGGTGTTTCGCTAGTGATCGACCAAAGGAGTGGACGAAATGGCTCCCTGGGCCGAATGGTGGTATAATACTACATATCATTCATCTACAAAATGTACCCCATATGAAGCATTATATGGTGGTGGCTCTGTGATTCGAAGTATGTAATTGGCTCGGCTAAGGTAGATCAGTCGACCAAGATTTAATTGACAGGGACAAACTCCTACAGCTGCTAAAGAATAATCTCTCTACCGCTCAAGCTAGAATGAAGCAGCAAGCTGACACACGAAGAAGTGAAAGAGAATTTTTAGTAGGAGACTGGGTTTATCTTCACCTACAACCATACAAGCAACTATCCATCAACACACGAGCCTCCATGAAGCTATCTCCACATTTTTATGGGCCCTATCAGATCATAGAGCGTATTGGAGCTGTGGCGTACACACTTAAATTACCTAAAGATGTCAAAATTCACCTTGTCTTCCACGTGTCATGCTAGAAGCCCAAGTTGGGAGAACACGAAGTATCCCAGATCCAACTGCCCAACACCACTGATAATGGAAATATTCAAGCCCAACCACAAGCCATCCTCGACCGCAGAGTTGTGATGTGTCGTCGACGTCCCTCTACTGAAGTACTAGTACATTGGACTAATTTACCACTTGAAGATACCACATGGGAATCATATGAGGAGCTGAAGTCCCGGTTCCCTGAGTTCATGGAACCCCAGCCTTGAGGACAAGGCTAATTTGAAGAGGGCGGGCTTGATAGGACCCTAGCAGGGTTAGGTCCTACTCAACCATGTAATAGCTAATAAAAACTCTGTGAGAATGTAATAAACCCCACCTAGCTGCCTCTATCCTATAAAGAAGAGAGGCTAGGGTTTATATTTGGGTCTTTGGGCTTCTTAGCCGTCGCCCCCCTTGTTACTGGGCCGGCCCGCTAAGGTTGAGGGCAAATTGGGTAGTTCACTTAGGAAGCAACCCCTAGGGTTAGGGTTTGGAGCTCTATATAAGCTTGTAGCCTCCACCTCTTTGGAATAAGAAAGATCAATCTACAATTGCAGCCACCAGGCTACTTGGAGGGTGGAACCCCTATAGCGTTCCAAGGGTTGAACCCCCTCAAAGATCAATCTCTATAGAATTCCTCTGGGGTTCTATCACGAACTCTCGAACTCTCAACGATTCGATCGTACTTGACTCTGGCACTTTGCTTTATGTCTTCATCACTATCCTAGTTATTCTTGCATACTTTTCTTACTAATATAGATTAGATCAAATAATCTATCAATTGACTTCATCATCAAATTATGAGATTTAACAATCTCTCCCTTTTTGATGATGATAATCAATTGATGACGGAGTTATCCTTAACTCTCCCTATCTATATGATATATTTGAGAAGAGAAACACTTGAATTTAACCCTTTGAATTCAAGCCCAAATCGATAAGTTGCATACATTCGAACTTAACGACATGCTCAATAAGCATGATTTTTCATCCCAAATATGATACTTTGTATTTTTCACAATACGAAAATGATGTCAAGGCATGACATCCATTTTCAAGTCCAATGTTGAATGATGATAGACAATCATCATTTCAACAAACGATGCCAACTTTAATTTTGAAATTTAGCAAGAATTAAATGATATCAAATAATAGTTCACAAGTCCAAGGCATGATATCAATTGACAATACATCATTCAATGATACGCAAATGAAACCAAATTATCATATCAAGGCATGATACCAAATTCAAGTAAGATAAATATACATGATATGATAATGATCATAGAAAAATTAATATTTTAAGCATACATGTGTTATTTGTGATGCATTCGATACATTCCATACAATTGCGATATGTTGCAATATGCTTCAATCATTTGCGATGCATTTGATACATTTCATATATTTGCAATACATTGCGTTGCTTTTAATGATAGCAAGCATTTTACGATACAAAGCAAGGTAATTATTTTATGATACGAAGCATGTCATCAATTTGCTTTTATGATACAACACATTTTACAAATTGCATTTTACGATACTTGTCATCAATTTGCCACATTTCTCCCCCTTTGTCATCAACAAAAATGAAATGGGCCATTGATACCAAATGTTACGATAGAACTTTTTGTGAAGATAACAAAAAGAGAAGGATAAATCCATCAAGAAGAATTCATTCAAGAATAACGAAAAGCAATTCGTTCATTCTATTGAAAATTCATGCCATAGAAATAAATTTGTAAAGTAGAAATGATAGATCATCGAAGCAAAAATTCATAAAAGTTTCTACTTTCTATCAAGAGCTCATGTCTTAGAAATTCATACAAGAGTCGTTAATGTCCGTATTTCCATCAAATAAAATTTGTGAGGTAAAGAAGAGATCATTTAAGTACAAAATTCATAAAAACTCATGGTAAGAGATATTGAAAGTCATGAAAAGTTCAAGAGGCAATTTGTTTGAATGATCGAAAATTCATATCATGATAAGAGCTAACTTGGAATTTCCATGAAAAATCCATGAAGTAGAAAACAACCAATCAAGTCATGAAAAATTCATAAAAGCTCATGACGTAAAAATTTATACAAGAGTTAAATTATTAAATTCACATTTAGAGAAGTGAATGAAATCCAAATTAAAATTAAGAGAGCATCAAGTTATTAAAAAAAATTCATAGAAGTTTCTTCTTTTAATGATATAAAGATATGTATAAAAAATAGTTTCGTGTGTCATAAAAGCAATTTGTTTAAGTTATCAAGAATTTATCAAACTTCAAATTTCATGATATGAAAATGTGAAAAATAAATCATGAACACCATTCATTCATGCCAATGGAAATTGAGGGAGGATAAAGTCGATAGAATCAAATTCTTAAAGTCATTAAATGGGTATGATTCTTATTCAAAAAATCATTAAACATGAATCATCAATCGATAAGGCAAGAGTATCAATCCTAGATTGGGGAAGATAAAAGTGAAAGCTCCATCTACGAAATTGAAAAGATGACACCAAGATAATGCAAAATAAAAAAAGATGAAACCAAGATAGGTGAAGGATCAAAATAAGTTCATGAAAATTGAAAAGATTATACACAATCGAAAAATTTCGGAAGAGAGACAAACTCATGAAATAGGACAATTTAACATATCTAATTCCCTTTTAGTGAAATCAAATTATTCTTCATTTAAGGTTTTGTAAAGATATCCACCAATTGGTGTTTTGTATTAATAAATTCTAGAGTAACATCATTGTTATTGACATGATCTCATATAAAATGAAGCCTAATGTCAATATGTTTAGTTTTAGAGTGTTGAATGAGATTTTTAGTTAAACATATAGCACTTGTGTTATCACATTTTATGGAAATATTTTTCAAATGAATTCCGTAATCTTCTAATGTATTTTTCATCTATACAACTTGTGCACAACATGTACTTACGGCTATGTAGTCGGCTTCGGTTGTTGATAGTGCAACCGAGTTTTGTTTCTTGAAAGACCACGAAACAAGTGTATGTCCTAAAAATTAACATATTCCGGATGTACTTTTTCTATCTATTCTATATTCGGTAAAATCCACATCTGCATAAGCTATTAAATCAAAGTTATCAGATTTTGGATACCATAATCCTAGGTTAGGAGTTCCTTTAAGATATCTAAGGATTCTTTTAATGACTTTAAGATGAGATAACTTAGGATTAGCTTAAAATCTAGCACAAAGTCCTACACTAAACATGATATCTAGTCTAATTATGATGAGGTAAAATAAACTACCTATCATTCCCCTTATATGTTTTTTTATCATAACTTTCTCCACTCTCGTCTATGTCTAACTTAGTGGAGGTACTCATAAGAGTGTTGATGGCCTTTGAACCATCCATATTAAACCATTTTAATACTTCTAATGCCTATTTGGTTTGACTAAGAAATATACCATCACTAAGTTGTTTGATTTGTAATCCTAAAAAGAATGTTAGTTCACACATTAAACTCATTTCAAACTCTTGGCTCATACCCTTGGCAAATGATTCACATAACGATTCATTTGTAGAACGAAAGATAATATCATCAATATAAATTTAAATAAAAAAATTATTTTTAAAATTTTTAATAAACAATGTAGTATCAACCTTGCCTTTAGAGAAATTATTTTGAATAAGAAAAGAGCTAAGTCTCTCATACCAAGCCCTTGGGGATTGCTTTAATCCATAAAGAGCCTTAGTCAATTTAAACACATGATTAGGAAAAAGAGAGTTCTCGAATCCGAGTGGTTGTTCAACATATACTTCTGCAAAAATAAAGTCATTTAAGAAAGTGCTTTTAACATCCATTTGAAATAGCCTAAAATTATAACTACTAGCATAGGCAAGGAGCATCCTTATGGCTTTTAATCTTGCCCCAGGAATGAAGGTTTCTTCGTAATCAATATCTTCTTCTTAGTTGAAACCTTTAGCCACTAATCTAGCCTTGTTTCTAACCACGATACCAAATTCATCTTACTTGTTTCTAAAGACCCATTTAGTACCAATAACTAAATGGTCACTAGGTCTAGAAACAAGCTTCCACATCTCATTTCTCTCAAATTTGTTCTATTCTTCTTATATTTTGATAACCCAAGAATCATCTTTCAAGGCTTCTTCAATGTACTTAGGTTCAATTTGATAAACAAAAGCGACATTGGTAAAAAAATTCTTAAAAGAAGAATGAATTTGAACTCCTTCATATATGTCTCCTATAATTAGCATCTTAGGATGGGCTTCTACATATTTCCATTCCTTAGGTAAGAAAGTTTCGAAAGAAGATGCATCCAAATTATAATTTGGAGGAGAGGTTTTGTTCAAATTCAAACCATTAAAATCAAGATCATCATCAAAATTATTTTTCTTAAATTTGGAAACTTTATTGAAAACAACATGAATAAATTTTTCTATAACTAAAGTTCTTTTATTAAAAACACGAAAGGTCTTAGAAATCGAAGAGTAACCTAGAAAAATGCCTTTATCAGATTTTGCATCAAACTTTCCTAAGGCATCTTTTTCATTCAATATAAAAATTTACAACTGAAAACTTTAAAATATGAAATGTTTGGTTTTTTGTTATTCCATAATTCATAATAAGTTTTGGAGAGAGATGGTCTTACGAGAACCCTATTCATGATATAACAAGCCGTATTAATGGCTTCGGCCCAAAAGTATTTGGGTAAATCATGTTCATTGAACATGGTTCTTGCCATTTCTTGTAAACTTCTATTCTTTCTTTCTACTACATTTTGTTGAGGATTCCTCGGAGTAGAGAAATTGTGGTTATAACTATTAGATTCACAAAAGTTTTGCAAATCATGATTTTGAAATTCACCACCGTGATCATTCCAAATCGATGAAATCATAAAACCTTTTTTTATTTTGAACAAGTTTGCAAAACTTTGAGAAACACTTAAAACAATCATTTTTGTGTGCCAAGAAATATGTCCAAGTGTATCTACTATAGTCATCTATGATTATAAAGGTATATTTGCTACCTCCTAGGATTGTTGTACCAATTGGGCCAAATAAGTCCATATGGATCAATTGCAATGGTCTAGAGGTGCTTATTTGATTTTTCAATTTGAAACTATTTTTTATTTGTATTCCTAGTTAACAAGCATCACATACTTTGTCTTTGATAAACTTAATATTAGGAATACCTCTTATTAGTTCTCTAGATGAGATTTTAGAGATTAGTTTCATGGTTGCATGGCCTAATCTCCTATGCCAAAGCCAAGCATCGTCATTCAAAATCAAAAAGCACATTTCATTACTAAGTTCATCAATGTTAATAGTGTAGATATTATTTTATTTTAGGGCAATCATAGATGTATTGTTTTTCAATTTTTCAATGATGCAAGCATTAGATTCAAATCTTATTATGTATCCTTTATCACACAATTGACTAATGCTCAAAAGATTATACTTTAAATCACCTACTAACAATATATCATCAATTAAAAAGTTTGATTTTTTACCTATGGATCCCTTGCCAATGATTTAACCCTTGTTGTTGTCTTCGAAGATGACTAATAGGACCTTAACAAGGTTGGGTCCTACTCAACTAAGTAGCAGCTAATTAAAAACCCTATGAGATTGTAATAAACCCCACCTAGCCGTCTCTATCTTACAAAGAAGAATGGCTAGGGTTTATATTTGGAGCCTTTGGGCTTCTTAATCGCCACCTCCTTTACTGGTTAGGTCGGCTAGAGTTAAGGGCATAAGGGATAATTTACTTAGGAAGCAGCCCCCCACGGCTAGAGTTTGGAGCCCTATATAAGCATGTTGCCTCCACCTCTTTTGAATAACAAAGATCAATCTATAATTTTAGCCATCTGGCCGACTTCTAGGAGGGTGGAACCCCTATAGCGTTCCAAGGGTTGATGCCCCTCAAAGATCAATCTACATAGAATTCCTTTGGGGTTCTATCATATGGTATCAGAGCAGCATTGCTGCTTTTACTGCCACCCCTATCACCCACCATCAGCTAAGCAATTCCCATAATTTCTCTTGATATCGCCATCTCCATCGTCATCTTCTACCGTAGATCAAATCAATCTGCTGCCACCACCTTTAATTGCATCAAAGATATGGTATCCTCTTATCACCAATACATTTTGTTGCTATAATTTTTCATTCAAAATACTAAAAAGAAGGCCTTTTATCTATCCCTTACTATGAATTTCTTTCGTCATAAAAGTTATCATCTTTGCGAACGAAGGATTGTTGTAGAAAATTTCAACCATATATTGTTGCCTTAAAACTTATCTATTTGCTATCCTTTTTAAACGAAATTTCTTTTACGCTTCATAGATCATATTGGTTTTCATCTGTGATTGATCTATTATGGAATTTATCTCTGAAATATTCTTGTGTTGCTACAAATTTTCATCGCAATCTATTGGAATTTTTCGAAAAGAATTCTGCTATTGCAACTTGCACTGATTTCCTTGCTGTTATACTGTCGAAATTTCCTTGATTAAATTTGTCATCATTACTATTATCTAAACTGATATTTTGCTGTCAAATCCCCTTCTTAAATCTCTCAGTTTTTGTTGAAAATTTTATCAAGAAATTGCTATTTCATCGATGACAATTATGCTCTTACATAATAGCACATATCTGCAGCAACTTCCACCGATTTCTATCAAACCATTACTATCATCTACCACAGATCTAAAACCCTATTCCCTAACCTTCATCCACTACCATCACAACCCTAAAACTTGTTGGGATCTAGAATGGTACTAAGAGAGGGGGTGAATTAGTGCAATGATAAATAATGATTAATTTGGCGATTTAAACAAGTTCAGAAACTTCGTACGTTGAAAACATGTTTAAAAAAAAATCAATTTTGATTGCACGTATTGAAAAGATGTAAAGCTTTAAATTTGAAGCCAATTGTAATACCTCTAGGAATAAGGATGGTTTGCAGAAATATAAGTTGTAAGAATATAAATGCAAACCTGGATTTTTATAATGGTTCAGTCATACGACCTATGTCCACTCCCGAATCCTCTTCTCTTGAGGCGATCGGCTTTCCACTAGGTATTCTCCTTCTAACGAGTGAGGATTGATTCCCTTTTACAACACTCTCCTTTTGATGGGCTTAGGAGGTAACCATTACAAAGCCTCTCAACCTTCTCTAAGGCTAGATCATACTTAAAGTTTAGAGAGAAGATTTTAACACTATTACAATAGAGTTTTTCCTTTTTCTTTCTCAGGTTTTGTGTGTGTTTCAAACATGGATGAGAGGGGTATTTATAGACCCCAAGAGGATTCAAATTTGGAGCCCAAATTTGAATCACCCTAGATTTCAAGGGTATTGGCAGTACCATCGCCTAGACTTTTTGCCCTTGTTAGTGTACTAGACGGTACCACCACCCCAGTTTGGCGGTGCCACTACCATATAAGGTTTAGCAACCTTGTTTGGGCCTTTTATTCAACCTAAACCTGTTCGGGTACGGGCCCAACTGGCCCCTAACTGGGTTAGCCCAATTATAACCCAATTAGTCCTTAATCCTACTTCAATCTAGATAATTATTACAATGCTTAATCGAAATGTCGCTTGGCACGTCATTAGCATATCGACGCTTCATCCGTTTCTTCGGTGCATCGTCCTCTCTTGTGGTATGTTGCCCAATCAGTAGTTAACGCCTGCAACCTTGATCTTCTTGGCACAGCTCTACTCTTCTTGGCCCAATGCCCGATTTCTTTGTCCGAACCCTTCTGTCGATCATCGACCAGACTTCCGGCTCGATGTCCAATCTCCTGACGTGGTTTCCTCCAGCGTAACACAGATTCATCTTGCATCAATTATCTATTCCTGATTGAGAGTAGACCTGTGTGACTCAAAACGTAGTTAGATCATAAATCACTCTCAATTAGTTTCATCATCAAAATCCGAGATTCAATAATCTCCTCCTTTTTGATGATGACAACTATTGATAACAAAGTTAACCTTAACTCCCTAGAGTTTAAACAAACTCCCTGTATTAATATGTCATATTGATTTGACCCTTGGATTTCGACAAATCCAAGTAACATGTCATTTAAAAACATCAAACCATCATGCAAATATATAAAATTTTTAATTCAATGCCTAAAATTATTAATCTACTTCTCCTCCTATGTTATCAATAAAAAGGAGAAGTAGCATCTAGCTATATTTAAAGATAAGCAAGTTTTTGCAACATGAAGCTAGATTTTCATCACAACATATAAGCACAAAAGTATAGCAAGTTTTTTAAGTTCAAGCATGGTAATTTTTACTTGCTTCTTGAGATGTGCAAGTTTGCACTTTCTTTGCTTTCTTTGCGATATGCATGAAATTTTTCAATGTCTTTCTTCTTTTTTGAGAAGAGCAAGCTTGCAAGTTTTGCTTCCTTTACATGCTAGGGATTTTGCATTCATTTGCAATATGCAAGCTAGCAAAACTCTTCTCCCCCTTTGTCAAAGTCAAAAAGAAAGGGAGGATCAAATACAAAGATTTTATTTACATCCTCTTTTAATATCATTTATCAACTTGCATCAATCAATCATTCAATTTTTACTTGATGCATACAAGCCATAGATGCAAAGAATTCATAAAAGATATCAATATAAAACATCAACAAGGACCAAGAGATATCATTCATGGTTCACAAATGTCCTTTTTCAACAAAATCAAGATCAAGATTCAATGATTCATCCTAAAGCAAATTTTCTCTTATATCAATTTTTAATTATCATATAAGGCATATAAGGCAAAGAAATCATGTCATTCCTATATCATGAAGGATATAATCACTAGGCTCAAGAAGAAATTGATTTATCATAAAAGATATCAAGATCACATTTCATAAAGAAGGATTCCAATCATCAAGATATCAAGATCATGACTTCATAATAAAAATTTCAGAATTATAATTTCGAGAAATCAAAATCATGATTCATGAAACTCATTCAAGTCATCAAAATCACGAGATTCATAAACGACATAGATAGTCTTGGATTGTTTTCCTATTTAGTGAATAATAAGATGAAAGAATCATAGAGGAAAATGATTTCGATTCCCGTTAAAAATATCTCAAGTTATCAACATCACATTAAAAAGATATTTCATAAAGATATATTGATAAGTGATTCATTTGTATCATTTCATTCAAATTCATGATTCATTCGGAAGGTTCTCCTCTTTAGTAAACAAAAAGAAATTATAGGATAACAAAATGAATTAAGAGAGATAGAACATGATTGAAGCATTAAAGCATGAATTAAAATGTATCTTATATCGTAAATACAAATCAAGTATTTGTCAAATCCGAAATCATCCTTAAATTCACATTCAGTAAATTCATACATGACAAGCATAGATTCGTGAATTCCTTATTGAAAAATTGATAAGATTGAGATAGAGGATTGCATTTCATTTTTATAAGTTTCTATTCATGTGATTTGCTTCTTATAAGTATACTTTTGCCCTTAATAAAAATGAGTATCACATTCAAGAGTAAAAGGCAAATTTTGTCACAAAAACCATCAAGACGAAACACATTAAGCATAAGACATCATGATAGTACTCTTTGTCATTTTTATGTATTTCGTTTTATGTAGTTGATCTTATATAATCATGTTCAAATTTTTATATAAAAGCCACACATCATGATGAGAATGAAATTGTATATGCTTGCTTCTATCTTTTAATCCCATTTGGTGTACGAGCATTATCATGAAATATGTGATTATCATGATAATTAATTTTTGTCAAATGTCATGCATCATATTTAAAACCGAAAGCATCATCATAACTATTAAGATTCATGGATTCATCATACACATTATTTCAAAATGCGAGTTTTCATGTTATCAAGCATGATACAACCATTAAGCATGGTTTCATAATGCATCATCAAAATTTTTATATAAAAGCGAAGCATTAACGTATACTTTTGTGCAAGACATAAGATTCGCTCATCATGCATAGTTTTAAAATGTTAAGTCATCAAGATAAATGTTCATTGATTTTATCTTGTTAGGTGTACAAGCATGAGATGCAATTATCATGATGATTCATTTTGTGTCAAAACCACACATCAAGATTGTTATTTCAAAATCATACATGAAATTGATTTTGTAATAGCACAAGTTAAGCAATCATCATTCATAATTTTTACTTTTCAAAAATACTAGAAGGAAAAACATAATATAATTTTTGAAAATAATTTTTATTATTTCCTACCAACTAAATTAAGCATTCATGAAAAAACATCATGTAATTTCAAAATAGTTCAGGGGAGTTAAGTTGCTTACCTTGTAGTCGAAGCCTGTCAAAGTGTAATATGTCATTTCACCTTTGAAAGTTCTTGATTCGTCCTTGGGTGCCTTTCTTTTTTTTGGTCTCTTCCTCCGTTCAAGTTCATTTTTAGTTTTATATTTTTGTTTAATGAACTTATTAAAATTCATTGTTATGTGTTCAATGTCCTCATCACCATCACTTGAGTTATCACTCAAGAGGTCTTCATTTGTCCAAAGTTCCAAATCCTTCCTATTCTTTGGAAGGTAGTTCATATATTCATCATGTTCATTATATTCCAGGAGTGTCATTTCATAGGTCATTAATGATCTGATTAGTTCTTCCAATGAAAAATCATTTAAATTTTTAGTCTCTTGTATTACGGTTACTATAGGATCCCACCTTTTTAGAAGGGATCTTAAGATCTTGTTAGTGAGTTCAAAATTCAAAAAATAAATACTAAGACTTTTCAAGCTATTGACGACATCTGTGAAATGGGTGTACATGTTGCCGATAGATTCGTTTGGTGTCATTTGGAAGAGCTCAAAATCATGCAATAAGAGGTTTACTTTCGAGTCCTTAACTCTACTAGTTTCTTTATGCATGATTTCAAGTGTTCGCCAAATATCAAAAATTGTTTCACATGTAGAAATCCGATTGAACTCGTTTTTGCCTAAAGCGCAAAATAAGACATTCATAGCCTTTGCATTTAAAGAAAAAGATTTTCTCTCTAAATCCAACCATTCGTTTGTCGGTTTAGAGGGAAGTTAAAAACCATTTTCAACAATATTCCATAAATCCAAATTCATAGAAATCAAGAAAATTTTTATTCGAGTTTTCCAAGAAGTGTAGTCCATATAATTAAACAACGGAGGATGAATAATCAAAAAACCCTCTTGAAAGCCGTAAAGAGCCATTTCTCATGGGTGTGACTCTGAAAGAGAAATAACGAGGCTCTAATACCAATTGTTGGGATCTAGAGTAGCACTAAGAGGGGGGGGAGTGAATTAGTGCAGCAGTAAATATGATAAATTTAGCGATTTAAATAAGTTCGGAAACTTCGTATGTTGAAAACACATTTAAAAGAAAACCGATTTCGATTGCACGTATTGGAAAGATGTAAAGTTTTAAACTTGAAGTTGATTGTAACAAGAAGAGGTAGAGGAATAAGGATAGTTTGTAGAAATGTAAATTGCAAGAATATAAATGCAAACTCGGATTTTTATAGTGGTTCGGTCATACGACCTACGTCCACTCCCAAATCCTCTTCTCTTGAAGTGATCGGCTTTCTACTAGGTATCCTCCTTCCAACGAGCGAGGATTGATTCCCTTTTACAACACTCTCCTTTTGACGGGCTTAGGAGGTAACCCATACAAAGCCTCTCAACCCTCTCTAAGGCTAGATCATACTTAAAGTTTAGAGAGAAGATTCTAACACTATTATAATAGAGTTTTCCCTTTTTCTTTCTCAGGTTTTGTGTGTGTTTCAACCATGGATGAGAGGGGCATTTATAGACCCCAAGAGGATTCAAATTTGGAGCCTAAATTTGAATCACCCCGAATTTTAGGGGTATTGGCGGTACCACTGCCAGTGCTGGGTGGTACCATCACCCAAGCTTTTTGCCCCTATTAGGTGGTACGACCGCCTAGCCTGGCGGTACCACCGCTTGGCACACTGACATGGTCAGTGTGCTGGATGGTACCACCACCAAACCAGCGGTGCCACCGACCAAGCACTCTGCCCCAGGGCGGTACCACTGCCTAGATTATTAGGATTGAGAGTGGTACTAAGAGGGTGGGTGAATTAGTGCAGCGGATAAAGAACGATAAATTTTGACAATTTAAACAAGTTTTGAAAACTTCATAAAATAAAACTGATTTTGATTAAAGCATATCGGAAACGTGTTTAGCTTGAAAGCATTATGAGAAGAAAGATGCTAGTGAACTAGTAAAGGAAATAAGTTTACAGAAAGATAAAATGTAATAAGGTAAATGCAAACTAATTTTTATAGTAGTTCGGTCATACAACCTACGTCCACTCCCGATTCCTCTTCTCTTGAGGCCACTGGCTTTACCACTAGCTGTCCTCCTTCCAACGGGCAAGGACTAGCTCCCTTACAGTACTCTCCTTTTGATGGGCTTAGGAGGTAACCCTTACAAGGCCTCTCAACCCTCTCTAAGGCTAGATCACACTTTAAAATAAGAGGAAGGAATTTGATATTATTACATCAATATTTTCCTTTTTCTTTCTCAGTTCTAATGTGTTCTTCAACTATGAATGAGAGGGATATTTATAGGCATCAAGGTGATTCAAATTTGGAGCCCAAATTTGAATCATCCCAGATTTCCAAGTTACAAGCGGTACCACCGCCAGTGCTGGGCGGTACCATCGCCAGTGCTAGGCGGTACCACCGCCCAAGCTTTTTGACCTAGTCAGTGTATTGGGCGGTACCGCCACCTGACACATTGACACAGTCAGTGTGCTGGGTGGTACCATAGCCCCAGCTAGCGGTGCCACCGCCCAAGGCACTCTGCCCAAAGCGGTACCACCACCCAGACCACCTGGGTTACTGGACCTGGGCGGTGCCACCGCCAGATAGGTCTAGCACACTTGGTTAGGCCTTAAACTCAGCCCAAACTAGTCCGTTATCAGGCCCAGTTGGCCCCTACTTGGGTTATAGGATTAACACATAATCTTAACCCATATTAACATGCTAACTACAAATTTTAAAGACATTCCTAAGCTATTACAAAGTTTGGTAAGTCAAGACTTAGTCTGGCGAGCTTCTAGTGAACTTTCAAAAACTCTTTGGCAAGTTCCCTACTCGTTCTTGACCAATTTCGGTAGCACTCCGACGAATCTTCGGACTTCCGTCGAACTCTCGAACTCCTAACAATTTCATCGCACTTAACTCTGGTACTTTGCTTTGATTTATGTCTTCATCATTATCATAGTTAATCATGCACACACAAGATCAAACTCTAATTCGATCTAGATAATTACAATGTGAATTGATATTCTATTGCCCAGCACGTCATTGGCCTATCGGCACTTTATTTAATTCTTCGGCACACCATCCTCTCTTGTGGTCCATTGCCCAATCAACGGTTGACCTCTGCAACCTTGATATCCTTGGTGCAACACCACTCTTCTTGGCCTGATACCCAACGTCCAAAGCCTTCTACCGATTATCGATCGGACCTTTGGCACGACATCCAATATCCTGACGTGTTCCTCCGGTGCAACATCAATTCCTCCTGTGTCAACTATCTAAACCTGATTGAGTAGACCTGCGTGACTTGAAATATAGTTAGATAATCAAAACACAATTAATTAGTTTCATTATCAAAATTCGAGACCCAACAGTCTCCCCCTTTTTGATGATGATAACTAATTGATGACTGACGAAGTTAACCTTAACTCTTCGAAGTTTAACTAAACTCCCCTTATCAATATGCCATTGATAGAACACTTGGATTATCTCAAATCCAAGCAACATTCATCATATGTTATGAAAAGAAACATCGAAACCATCATGCAAATATATAAAATATTCAATCAACATTACATTGCATGAAAGCATCAATCCACTTCTCCTCCTTTGTTATCAACAAAAAGGAGAAGTAACATCATAGCTAGTTTAAAAGATATGCAAGTTTTATAATGTACTAGCAAGATTTATAACATTATATCATAACAAGTTTTTAAGTTCAAGTACGATAATTTTGCTTGCTTCTTGTGCAAGTTTGCATTTTGCTTCTCTTTAGATTGCAAGGTAGCAATTTTGTGATGTTCGAGATAGCGAATGCTCTTTTTTGCAACTTGAGAGATAGCAACTTTTGTTGAGATGTGCAAGTTGCACTTTCTTTACTTCCTTTGCAATATGCATGCAAATTTTGTTTCTTCTCTCTTGAGAAGTGCAAGCTTTGCCTTCCTTTGCATATTCTAGCTAGCAAAAACTTTCTCCCCCTTTGTTTTTGTCAAAAAGAAGGGAAGAGTGTAATTCTTTTCCCTTTACATGAATTTTGAAATTATGAGAATCAACAAGGATAAATATTTATGGGGTATCAAAAGTTTACATTCATGATTCAAAATCAATTTATGAAAACCAAGTTATGAATTCTATCATCAAAATCATGTTATGAAGATCAAATTAATCATTTAAGCTAACACTTAAGGTACTCTTTAATATGCTAGTAATTTTGCAATATGTTAATAAGTAATTTTCGCTTGCTCTAGCAAAATTCTTTCTCTCATAAGCTAGCAAGCCTTTGCCTTAAGCTAGCAATCTTTCTCCCCCTATGTCATTGTAAAAATTTCTTTTACAAAATATCAATCTTTCAAAATATCAAAGTCATCAACCATGATTCAAAATATTCATTTTCAAGCCATGATAAGGAAGAGTAAATCAATTATTTAATCATATCATGTTATGAATTCCAAAAGACCTCTTAAATTATCAAGATTATAAATTCACAAAGATTCAAGTATTATGTTCCGATAAATCAAAAGACAAGTTACACCTCATTTGAAAAATTCTCTTTTGATAACCAGAAGAAACATGATAAATGATCTTGATATATAAAGAATTTCATGGTATAATTACCACAATCATGATTTCAATAAAATTTCCTTATAGCAAAATGAAATCTTTTAGAACTTGATTCAAGTATTATATATATCTCAAAAAGTCATAATTCTAAGAGATTAAGAGAGGAGTCAAGAATCATTAAAAGAAAAATCATTCAAGTTCAATTCGATAACTCCATAATCAAATCATCAAAATCATTTTCATGATGCAAAACATAATATGCATAGATTCATCATTTGTCTTCTATTGAAAAATCGAAAAACTCTAGAGATAGAAAGATTTCAAGAAACATGCATTTCCATTTTATGATTCATTTCATATGAGCATGCCTTTGTCTTTTATTGTAAAATAAAATAGAAATATCAACATTCAACACCGAAAGACAAACTTCATCACAAAATTCGTCAAGACAAAAATATAACACATTATTTCAAAACATAAGATTGAATTTATCATAATGTGTTTTATTTTATAATCAAGCCTTTTCCTTTAATAAACATAAGTATTAACATTCAAGAGTGAAAAGGCAAATTTCATCATAAAGATCACTAAGAGCAAAAAATATTGCACATTACACATAAGACATCTTCCAACTAAAATCGATTCAACATGATAATATGTTTCATTTTAAGTTATTTGTTTCATAAAGTGAGCTCATGTTTTAAAGTATGAGTATCATATTTAAAACCAAAACATGAGTATTGTCATCAAGATATAACACCTTCAAATCATTATGTATGATATCATGAAAACAAACTTTTTATATTTTTATTTCATCATTATCAATGATGATTTCATAAGATATGTTCTAATATTTACATGAAAGCCATCATCGTATAAATTTGAAATATAAGTTTTGTCATTAAAGCCATTAAGATCAAATGTATCACACATAAAATATCATGATAATGCATTTTCTCATTTTTTTGTGTTTCAATTTAAGTGATTTGATCCTTCATATGAGTATGTTCATGTTTTTCATATAGATCTGAAAAGCAAGTTTCAAGAGAAATCGTTAAGACCAAAAACATGAGACACATTTATTTTCATTACATTCATCATGATTATTTTCAAGAAATTCACAAAATTAATAAAATAAATTCATTTATCTCAATAGAATGGAAAATACATTTTCATTTTATGCAATTTAATTACACATATAAATGTTCAAAATTTTATACGAAAGCCAAGCATTAACACATACATTTATGCAAGACACAAGATTCACTCAATCATGCAAATATGTAAAGTCATCAAAATAAAATGTTCATTGTTTTTAGGTGTACATCCATGAGACACCGCACATCAAGATTAAAACCGAAGACCGATATGAAATTCATAAGCATGCATGGAATTGTTATTTCAAAAGCATACATGAAGTTGATCTTGTATTAGCACAAGTTAAGCAATCATCATTTATAATTTTTACTTTTCAAAAATACTAGAAAGAAAAGCATAATATAATTTTTGAAAATAATATTTTTTATTTCCTACTAACTAAATTAAGCACTCATGAAAGACATCATGTAATTTCATAATAAGGTAAAAGCATAATAGGTGAGTTGCTTACCTTATAGTCGAAGACCGCTAAAGCCCAATTCATTTCTACTTTACTTGATTCTTCTTGACGATCCTTCTTCTTCTTCTTCGAATTTTAAAGACATTCCTAAGCAATTACAAAGTTTGGCAAGTCAAGACTTAGTCTGGTGAGCTTCCAGTGAACTTTCAAAAACCCTTTGGCAAGTTCCCTACTCATTCTCGACCAATTCCAGTAGCACTCCGATGAATCTTTGGACTTCCGTCGAACTCTCAAACTTCTAATGAAATCATCACACTTGACTCCGGTACTTTGCTTTGCTTTATGTCTTCATCATTATCGTAGTTAATCCTACACACACAAGACAACTCTAATTCGATCTAGATAATTACAATGCAAATTGACATTCTATTGCCCGGCATGTCATTGGCTTATCGATGCTTCGTCTAATTCTTCGGCACACCATCCTCTCTTGCGGTCCGTTGCCCAATCGGCAGTTGACCTCTGCAACCCCGATATCCTTAGTGCAACACCACTCTTCTGGGACTGATGCCCGATGTCCGAAGCCTTCTGCCAATTGTCGATCGAACCTCCGGCATGACATCCAATATCCTGACATGTTCCTCCGACGCAACATCAATTCCTCCTATGTCAACTATCTTATCCTGATCGAGTAGACCTGCGTGACTTAAAACGCAGTTAGATAAACAAAACACAATCAATTAGTTTCATCATCAAAATCCGAGACCCAACATAGACCACTTGGGAGACTGAACCCAGGCGGTACCACCACCCCAGTCTGGCGATGCCACCTCCAGACAAGGTTCAGCAACCTTGTTTGGGCCTTTCATCCGGCCCAATCCTATTTGGGTACGGGCCCAACTGGCCCCTAACTGGGTTAGCCCAATTACAACCCAATTAGTCCTTAATCCTACTTCAATTTAGATAATTATTACAATGTTTAATTGAAATATCGCCCGGCATATCATTGGCACATCAGTACTTCATTCGTTTCTTCGGCGCATCATCCTCTCTTGTGGCCTATTGCCCAATCAGCAGTTGACACCTACAACCCTGATCTTCTTAGTTCAACTCCGCTCTTCTTAGCTTAATGCTCGATTTCTTTGTCCGAAGCCTTCTATCGATTATCGACCAGACCTCCAGCTCGACATCCAATCTCTTGACATGATTTTCTCCGGCGTAACACTGATTCATCCTGCGTCAATTATCTATTCCTGATCAAGAGTAGACCTGTGTGACTTAAAATGTAGTTAGATCATAAATCACTCTCAATTAGTTTCATCATCGAAATTTGGGATTCAACAAAACTCTACTAATCTGCACCCATAAACCACATCCAAAATAGCCACAAAACAAGCTTAAACCATAGCCTACATCCACTAATCCACCAACCCTTTCGGCCACCACTTCTCTCAATCGATACATGCCTTTAACCTGGCAATAAAAGAGAGATCTTAACATTATTGATTTGGAGGCATATACTATGGCATTTGAGGAGGCAATCAATGCTAAATTCAAAGCCTTCAAGATGAGAATATAGGATAAAATTCAAACTCTCTTTACCGAACTTAGTTTGGGCCGACCACTGGACCCAAAGAAATCACACCAAGGAGAGAGCTCTAATCGAAGAGATGACTTCCAAGAGAGGGGGGGCTCTTTGACCGATCCCTACTATCCATGCATGTGGGTGGACTTCCCTAGATGGGAAGAAGGAGACCCAATTGGTTAGATCTTGTTCGCTGAGTGATATTTTTGGTATTGTAAAATTGTGGATGTATCTATAGTAGAAATTACAGCTATACATCATGAAGGGGATGCTATACAATGGTTTGATTAGTTTGAACACACTCATAGAGTCCTCTCTGTTGAATCTCAGATTTTGATGATAAAACTAATTGATTATGTTTTATGGTCTAACTGCTTTTTGAGTTACGCAAGTCTACTATCGATCATAATTAGACAATTGACACAGGAGGAATTGACGTTGCACCAGAAGTGATCATGTCAGGATATTAGATGTCGAGCTGGAGGTCTCGTCGATAATCGGCAGAAGGCTTCGGACATCGGGCATCGGGCCAAGAAGAGTGGTGTTGCACCAAGGATATCAGGGTTGCGGAGGTCAACCGTCGATTGGGCACCGGACTGCAAGAGAGGATAGTGTGCCGAAGAATCAGATGAAGCACCGATAGGCCAATGATGTGCCGGGCAACAGAATGTCAATTCATGTTGTAATTGTCTAGATCGAAGTAGAATTTTGTCTTGTGTGTGCAGGAATAACTATAATAACGATGAAGACATAAAGCAAAGCAAAGTGCCAGAGTCAAGTACGATGGTATCATTGAGAGTTTGAGAGTTCGACGGAAGTCCAAAGATTCATTGGAGTGCTGTCGGAACTGGCTGAGAACAAGTAGGGAGCTTGCCGAAAGGTTTTCGAAAGTTCACCGAAAGGTTCGTAGGAAGTTCGTAGAGCTCACCGAGAAAGATCAGAGCTTGCCAAAGAAGCTCGTCGGAACTCACCAACGATCCATTGAGAAGTCCAAGAGCTTGTCGGGTGTCCATAGAATGGTGTCTAAGGGTTTGTTGGAAGACTTCCGGAAGATCATCGGAAGAAGTCTGGACTTTTCAGACTTTATAATAACTTAGGAATGTTTTTAAAATTCATAGTTAGTTAATTTGGGTTAGGATTAGATGTTAATCCTATAAGCCAAGTAGGGGCCAATTAGGTTTTATTTGGGTTGATTTGGGCTAAAGTTAGGGCCCATTCAGCCTTCCTAAAATAGTGCTGGAGGTGGCAACGCCAAACCCAGGCGGTGGCAACACCCAGGGACTGAAATCCTAGGTGTTCTGGGCGGTGGCACCATTGCCTCGGGCGGTGGCACCGCCTAGTACACCGATGTCGATGTCGACCGGTGGTGGTATCTTTGCAAGTGTCAAAGTGGTGTACGCCAAGACTCAAAAACCGGGGTGATTCAAATTTGGGCTTTCCTCTTGGGGTCTATAAATACCCCAAATGTTCTTGCTTGGAGATGCAAGAAGTGTGTAAGAAAACTAAGGGAAAACTTTGTCATTTGAAGTAGAAATCCCTCATCCGAAAGTTTAGAAGTGTTCTTAAGAGAGGTGTTGAGGGAAGCTTTATAAACAAAGTTTGTAAAAGGGAGTTTTGTCTTCACCTATTGGAAGGAAGATAGCTAGTGAAAAGCTGGTGGCCTCAAGCGAAGAGGAATTAGGAGTGGACGTAGGTCGGATGACTGAACCAATATAAAAATGGTTTGCGTTTATGTTCTTGCATTTACCTAATTATTTTTTCTTTGCTACTCAACTTACTCATCACTATCTTTCTTCCTATCTAAACACTCCCTACTTTAAGCACTTTCTGATACGCGTCAATTAAAATCGGGTTTTAGTCGAAACAAAGTTTTCAATGTACGAAGTTTCTGAAATCTTGTTTAAATTGTCGAAATTTATTGTTGTTCAATCGCTGCACTAATTCACCCCCCCCTCCCCTCTTAGTGTTGCTCGATCCCTAACAATTGATATCAAAGCCTCGTTATTTCTTATTCAAATTCACACCCGTGAGAAATGGCTCTTAATGGCTTTCAAGAGGGCTTTCGATTTTTCATCTATCGTTCTATAATGGATCTGACTATACATATTGGAAAACTCGAATGAGAGTTTTCTTAATTTCTCTAGATTTGAATTTATGGAATATCATTAAAAATGGTTTTCAACTTTCCTCTAAACCGATGAATGAATGGTCAGATTTGGAGAAGAAATATTTTTCTTTAAATGCAAAGGCTATGAATGTCTTATTTTACGCTTTAAATAAAAAAGAGTTCAATCAGATTTTTGATATTTGGCGGATACTTGAAATCACGCACGAGGGAATTAGTTGAGTCAAAGACTTGAAAGTAAACCTCTTATTACATGATTTTGAGCTCTTCCAAATGACACCAAATGAGTCTATTGGTGACATATACACCCGTTTCACGGATATCGTCGATAGCTTGAAAAGTCTTAGTAAATATTTTTTTAATTTTGAACTCAATAACAAGATCTTAAGATTCCTTCCAAAAGGGTGAGATCCAAAAGTAACCGCAATATAAGAGACTAAAAATTTAAATGATTTTTCATTGGAAGAATTAATTGGGTCATTAATGACCTGTGAAATGATATTCTTAGTACATTTTGAACTCGATGAACATATGAACCACCTTCCAAAGAATAGGAAGGATTTAGAATTCTGGACTATAAAATGTCACTTGAGTGATGAGGACATTGAACTTTTAATGAATTTTAATAAGTTTATTAAACAAAATTCTAAAATAAAAAATGAACTTGAATGAAAGATGAGGCCAAAGAAGAGAAAGACACCCAAGGACGAATTAAGAACTTCCAAAGGTGAAACGACGAATTGGGCTTTGATGGGTTTCAACCATGAGGTAAGCAACTCACCTAAAATGTTCTTAAGTTGTTTTGAAATTACATGACTTTTCCATAGGTGCTTAACTTAGTTAGTAGGAAATAAATAATTATTTTTTAAAAAATTATATCATGTTTTTCCTTCTAGTATTTTTTAAGAAGTATAAAAAAAAATAAATGATGATTACTGAACTTGTGCTATTACAAGGTCAATCTCATGTATAATTTTGAAATAACAATTCAATGCATGGTTTTTGACACAAAATGAATCATCATGATAATTGCATCTCATGCTTGTACACCTTACAAGATTAAATCCAATGAATATTTATCTTGATGAATTCCGTATCACTTTTCATAATAACATAATGAAAATATAAAATCATGTGTATCTTATTGATTTATTTTACAAAATCTGTTTTTTAGTTTTAAAATTGATACATATCGTTTATACAAAAGAATTGAGCATGATTACATCTAATCAATTTACTTTACTCCTAACAAATTTTTGGAATGAAAGATTTTGATGATAATTTCAAATTTATATGATGCTTGGTTTTTGTGTGAAAATGTGAACATGCTTATATGAGATCAACCACATAAAATAAAACATATAAAAATTAAAAATATGTTATCATGATGTTTTATTTTTGATGTGTTTGGTCTTGACGAGTTTATGATTAAACTTATGTCTTGTTGATACATGTTTTCATAAAAAGATTTGAATATGCTCACATGAAAATAATTGCATGAAATGAAAATTCATTTTCTATCCGATTGAGGTTAATAAATTCACTTTTCCAATCTTGTGAATCTCATGAAAATAATCATAATAAATATTTTGAAAATAAATGAGTGTATCATGCGTTTGGTTTAAATAATTTCTCTTAAAACATACTTTTTGGATCTATACAATGATACATGAATCTAGTAGAAAAAGACGAGCATGCTTACATGTAAACCATCTCTGTTGCTCTTAATAAAATTTTTGAATGAAAGATTTTGATGCATTTGATCTTGATGGCTTTAAGGACAACTTGTATTTCAAAGTTATACGATGATGGCTTTCATTGAACATACCCTATGAAATCATCATTGATAATAATGAAAATATTAAAAGTTTGTTATCATGCTTAATGACCTTATGATATCATATGATGAAACTCATGTGTTGGTTTTAAACATAATACTCATATTATAAACATGAGCACACTCATATGAAACAAATAAATTTAAATAAAACACAATGTGTATGATGAGTGACTCCTTCGTTTTGAACCAATATATTTTTGGTCTTAATCGTTTTGTGATGAATTGTTTATATGACGTGTTATATTTTTTAACTTTTACAATCTCGATGATGGTTTTTGCCTTTACGTCTTGAACTTTCATGATTGTCTCTATTAGGGATCGAGCGGCACTAAGAGGGGGGGGGTGAATTAGTGCAACGGTAAAGAATGATAAACTTTCGACGATTTAAAACAAGTTCGGAAAACTTCATACTATTGAAAGCAACGTTTCATTTGAAACCGTTTCGATTGCGTTTTAACTTGAAAGCATACGTAAGAAGATGAAGAGGAAGTCGAGTAAGTAAGGCAGCAAAATGAAGATGGTTTGCAGTATAGTAAGTTGTAAGAAAGTAAATGCAAACCGATTTATAGTGGTTCGGTCATGCGACCTACATCCACTCCCGATTCCTCTTCGCTTGAGGCTACCAACTTTCCACTAGCTATCCTCCTTCCAACGGGTGAGGATGAACTCCCTTAAAGCACCTCTTCTTTTGACGGGCTTAGGAGATAACCCTTATAAGCACTCTCTCCTTTCTTTCGGTGGAATACAAGTGAAAAACTAAGGAGGATTTTCTAGAGAAATTTGAACAGCGTTTTCTTGCTTTCAAAGTGCTGTGCTTGTTCACTTTCTTGCAGGAACACTTAGGGTATTTATAGACCCCAAGAGGATTCAAATTTGGAGCCCAAATTTGAATCTCTTTGTTGTTCTGTCTTTGGCGGTGCCCACACTTTCGTCTCGATGTGATGCCACCCTTTGTCGCTTGTCGATCGATAGTGTACAAGGCGGTTCCACCGCCCAAGGCAGCGGTGCCATCGCCCATGCTCTTGGGTGCTAGGTGGTGCCATTGCCCAGCTCTCTGGTCCTGGGCAGTGCCATCGCCCAGCACTTTTCAGCACACTAGTTTGGGCCTTAAACTCGGCCCAAACCAGTTCGAAACAAGGCCCAATGGGCCCCCACTTAGGTTATAGGATTAATACCTAATCCTAACCCAAATTAACATGCTAACTATGAAATTAAAGATATTTCCTAAGCTATTACAAAGTCCGATAAGTCAAGACTTCTTCCGGTGAGCTTCCGGTGAACTTCCGACAGTCTTCCGATGAACCCTCGAAAACCATTCTATGAACTCCCAGTAAGCTCTCAGACTTCACGATGATCTTGGCGAGTTCCAACGAGCTTCATTGGCAAGCTCCGATCCTTGTTGGCAAGCTCCACGAACTCCAGACGAACCTTCTGGCAAACTTCTGAAAACCCTTCGGCAAGCTCCCTACTTGTTCTCGGCCAGTTTTGGTAGCACTCCTAATGAATCTTCGGACTTCCGTCGAACTCCCAATGATCCATCACACTTGTCTTCTAGCACTTTGTTTCGCTTTACATCTTCATTGTTATCGTAGTTAATCCTGCACACACACAAACAAAACTCTACTTCGATATAGACAATTACTACAATGTGAATTGATATTCAGTTACCCAGCACGTCATTGGTCGATGCTTTGTCCGATTCTTTGGCGCATCATCTTTTCTTGTGACTTGTTGCCCAATCAGTGGTTGACCTCCGCAACCCCAATATCCTTGGTGTAACTCCGCTCTTCTTGTCCCGATGCCCGACGTATGATGCCTTCTACCGATTGTTGACTGAACCTCCGGATCGACATCCAATATCCTAACGTGATCACTTCTGACGTAACATCAATTCCTCCAGCATCAATTGTCTAATCTTGATCGATAGTAGACCTGCGTAACTCAAAATGTAGTTAGACCACAAAATGCAATCAATTAGTTTCATCATCAAAATTCGAGATTCAACAATCTCTCCCTTTTTTATGATGATAACTAATTGATAACTAACGGAGTTAACCATAACTCTCCGGAGTTTAACCAAACTCCCCCTATCAATATGCCATTGATAGAACACTTGGATTATCACAAATCCAAGCAACATTCATCATAAATAATATGAGAATCAAAGCTATCATGCAAATATATAAAATATTCAATTCAATGTATGAAGTCATCAATCTACTTCTCCCCCTATGTCATCAACAAAAAGGAGAAGTTGCATCATAGCTAGTTTTCAAGGATATACAAATATTACAATCATACTAGCTATCAATCAAGATATTCAACATACATCATTTTAAAACATTCAATCATAGCAAGTTTTTAATGATATCTAAGCATAGTAATTCAACACTTGCTTCTTGTGCAACTTTGCACTTTACTTCTCTTGAAATTGCAAGGTAGCAATTTTTGATATTCAAGTTCTTTTCCTCTTTTGTAGGCTAGCAAGATAGCAAGTTTGCACTTTGATTTCTTTGTGATATGCCAAGCTAGCAATTTTCTTCCTCTTGAATGAGCTAGCAAATTTTTCATGCAAGCTAGCAATAAATCTTCTCCCCCTTTGTTTTTGTCAAAAAAAAGGAGGGAAGAGTGCAATTCTTTTCCCTTTACATGAATTTTGAAACTATGACAATTAACAAAGATAAATATTCATGGGGTATCAAAAGTTTACATTCATGATTCAAAATTAATTTATGAAAATCAAGTTATGAACCATAATCAAGTTGCAAATTTAAAATTCAAGCTATCTCTTACGGTACTTATTAAGATGCTAACAATTTTGCGATACGTTAGTAAGTAATTTTTGCTTGCTCTAGCAAAATTCTTTCTTTCGCGATGCATAAGCTAGCAAGCATTTGCTTTAAGCTAGGAATCTTTCTTCCCCTATGTCATTGTCAAAAAGAAGGGATGAATATTATCTCAATCAAATAATTTTGCATCAATCAATATTATAATTTTTATATGATGCAAACAAGCCATAGATACAAAGAATTCATGAAAGATATCAATATGAAACATCAGCAAGGATCAAGAGATATCATACATGGTTCACAAATGTCCTTTTTCAACAAAATCAAGATCAAGATTCAATGATTCATTCTAAAGCAAATTTTCTCTTATATCAATTTTTAATCATCACAAGTGATATTCAAACGTTTGCATCAATATTTCAATTCATGATAAGGGGTATACAACTAAGAATCATGATGCATAAAAACATATCATTCTCAAAGATCAAGTCATGATTCTTGGATTCATCATAAAGAAAATTAATTTTCAATTATCACTTCAAGGAAGTTATGTCATGAAGGATCAATTCATGAATAAACAAGAATTATATATATTTATCATGAAGAAAATCTTGACTTATATGTAAGAGTTTTTAAATCATTATGATGATGATTTTGTAAAAAAAAATCTCAAATATATAGTTCCAAGAAATCAAAATCATGATTTATAAGACTCATACAAATCATCAAAATTACTCTCAAGAGATTCATACAAGGTCATAAATTCAATAAAATTTCTTTATAGCAAAATAAAATCTTTTAGAGCTTGATTCAGGCATTAAATATATCTTAACAAGTTATAATTCCAAAAGATTCAGGAGTCACTAAAAGAAAAATCAATCAAGTTC
Organism: Musa beccarii; assembly: GCA_024322285.1. Taxonomy (NCBI): domain Eukaryota; kingdom Viridiplantae; phylum Streptophyta; class Magnoliopsida; order Zingiberales; family Musaceae; genus Musa; species Musa beccarii. Next base: position 32,370,455 of record CM044394.1, read on the forward strand.
AATTTGACAAATCGAGACTCCTAATCAAATTATCATTTTTAATATTCATAATATGAACAAAGTTATTACCATATCATCAAAATCTCATTCAAAATTCAAGTGATTAACAAAATATCATAAATAAATTTATCACTTGTCTTTCATGAAAAATCAAAAATTTCAAAGATCATACACTTCACTTTTTCATGATTTGCATTGATTTCATTTGAACATGCCTTTCTCGTTTAATGTCAAATAGAGATAAGCATGAAAGTTCAAGACATAAAGGCTAAATCTCATAAAGCAAATTGTCAAGAGGATTTTAAATATTCATTTTCAAGCCATGATAAAAAGAGTAAGTCAAAGATTCAATCATATCATGTCATGAATTCCAAAGGACATCTCAAGTTGTCAACATCACATTAAAAAGATATTTCAAAAAGATATATCGATAAGTGATTCATTTGTATCATTTCATTTGAATTCATGATTCATATTTAAAATGTATCTCATGTCATAAATATGAATCAAGCATTTGTCAAATTCAAAATCATCCTCAAAATTACATTCAATAAATTTATACATGACAAGCATTGAAATATCGATAAGATAGAGGATTGCATTTTGTTTTTATAAATTTCTATTCATGTGATTTGCTTCTTATAAGCATGCCTTTGCTTTAAAAAGAAAAGTTAACATTCAAGATGGAAAGACAAATTTCATCATAAAGATCATTAAATCAAATCACATTAAGTATGTGGCATTTTCCAAAAGATTCGATTCAAAAGATTCACTTGGATTCATCAAGACCGAAAACTTTAGAGATAGAAAAATTTTCAAGATCATGCATTTTCTTTTTATGATTCATTTCATATAAGTATGCCTTTGTCTTTTAATGTCAAATTGAGACAATCATGAAAGTTCAAGACGTAAAGGCAAAAACCATCATCAAGATTCTTAAATTCAAAAAAATATAACATATCATATAAATAATTCATTATAAAATGATTAAGACCAAAAACACATAGGTTCAAAATGCAAGAGTCACTCATCACACATAATGTTTGTTTCATATGAGTGTACTCATGTTTTAAAAGATGAGTATCATTTTTAAAAACAACACATGAGTTTCGTCATCAAGATATGATATCATAAAGCCATTAAGCATGATAATAAACTTTTAATATTTTCATTTTATCATTGTCAATTATGATTTCATATGGTATGTTCAAATATTTTCATGAAAGCCACCATCATATAAATTCAAAATACAAGTTTTATTATTAAAGTCATCAAGATCAAATGCATCAAACATCATGATAGTGCATTTTCTCATCTTTATGAGTTTCAATTTAAGTGATATGATCTTTCATAAGAATATTCAAATTTTTCATATGAAAATGTCATGCTTCATATTTAAAAATAAAAACATCATCAAAATCATTTTAATTCTTTCTTTAATTAGTTATAACAAGATGATCGGTGCTCAAATTTTTGCTAAAATTATTTTATAAATTTCATCATAAAAATGATTAAGACCTATTAATCTAAGATGGAAGTTTTCAAATTATAAGCAAGACACACATCTATTATCAAAAGACTTTCAAGAAATTCATACATAGATATGTATCATGTTTAAGATCATAAACCGATATAGAAAGTATACATGGAATTTCATCATCTCAAAATGTCATCTTAATTTGTCATGAAAACAATTAGACCAAAAACATGTTAATCCAAAACAGAGTCAAATCAACATTATTTCAAAAACTAATGCATGTTATAAAATCATCAAGCATCATGTTTAGAAATGAAAAGCAATATAAAATATCAAAATACACATGCATGGATTAATCCTAAGCATTATCACAAATCATACAAGTGTCATTTAAATTTTTAATTTTCAAATATGCTAGAAAGAAAAAGCATAAAATAAAATTCCTACCAACTATATTAAGCAACTCATGAATGGATCATATAATCTCAAAACAATGTAAGAACATTCTAGGTGAGTTACTTACCTCGTTGTCGAAACCCATCAAAGCCCAATTTGCCGTTTCACCTTTGGAAGTTCTTGATTCGTCCTTGGGTGCCTTCCTCTTCTTTGGCCTCATTCTCGGTTCAAGTTCATTTTTATTTTTAGATTTTTGTTTAATGAACTTATTAAGATTCATTAAAAGTTCAATGTCCTCTTCATTGTCCTCATCACTTGAGTCATCACTCAGGTGGCATTTCATAGTTCGGAGTTCCAAATCCTTCTTGTTCTTTAGAAGGTGGTTCATATGTTTATCATGTTCAACATGTTTCAAGAAACTTATTTCATATGTCATTAAGGATCCAACGAGTTCTTTAATAGATAATCATTTAAATCTTTAGTTTCTTGTATCATCGTTATTTTAGGATCCCACCTTTTTAGAAGAGATCTTAAGATCTTATTAGTGAGTTCAAAATTCAAAAAATATTTACCAAGAGTTCTTAGACTATTGACGATATCCGTGAAATGGGTGTACATGTCACCGATAGTTTCACTTGGTTTCATTTGAAAAAGCTCAAAATCATGTAATAAGAGGTTTACTTTCGAGTCTTTGACTCTACTAGTTCTCTCATTCGTGATTTCAAGTGTTCACCAAATTTCAAAAGCCACTTCGCATGTAGAAATCTGATTGAACTCATTTTTATCTAAAGCACAAAATAAGGCATTCATAGCCATAGCATTTAAAGAAAAAGACCTTTTTTCCAAATCCGACCATTCGTTCATCGGTTTAGAGGGAAGTTGAAAATAATTTTCAACAACATTCCACAAATCCAAATTCATGGAAAGCAAGAAAACTCTCATTCGAGTTTTCCAATAAGTGTAGTCCGATCCGTTAAAGAACGGTGGACGAACAACCGAAAAGCCCTCTTGAAAGCCATGAAGAGCCATTTCTTATGGGTGTAAATCCGAATGAGAAATAACGTGGCTCTGATACCAATTGTTAGGGATTGAGCGACACTAAGAGGGGGGGGGTGAATTAGTGTAGCGGTAAAGAATGACAAACTTTCGGCGATTTAAAACAAGTTCAGAAAACTTCGTACTATTGAAAGTAATGTTTCGTTTGAAACTGTTTCGATTGTGTCTTAACTTGAAAGCACACATAAGAAGATGAAGAGGAAGTCGAGTAAGTAAGGCAGTAAAATGAAGATGGTTTGCAGTATAGTAAGTTGTAAGAAAGTAAATGCAAACCGATTTATAGTGGTTCGGTCATGTGACCTACGTCCACTCCCGATTCCTCTTCACTTGAGGCCACCGGCTTTCCACTAGCTATCCTCCTTCCAACGGGCAAGGATGAACTCCCTTATAAAACCTCTCCTTTTGACAAGCTTAGGAGATAACCCTTACAAGCACTCTCTCCTTTCTTTCGATGGAATACAAGTGAAAAGCTAAGGAGGATTTTCTAGAGAGATTTGAACAGTATTTTCTTGCTTTCAAAGTGTTGTGTTTGTTCACTTTCTTGTAGGAACACTTGGGGTATTTATAGACCCCAAGAGGATTTAAATTTGGAGCCCAAATTTGAATGTCTTTTGTTGTTCCCGGTGCTAGCAGTGTCACCGCCTTTCAGTGGCGGTGCCACCGCTTGTCAGTTGTCAGACTGACAGTGTATAGGACGGTTCCACCGCCCAAGGTAGTGGTGCCATTGCCCATGCTCTCAGGTGCTGGGCGATGCCACTGCCCAACTCTCGACCACTGGGCGGTGCCACCACTCAACACTTTTCAACACACTAGTTTGGTCCTTAAACTCGACCCAAACTAGTTTGAAACAAGGCCCAATGGGCCCCCACTTGGGTTATAGGATTAATACCTAATCCTAAGCTAAATTAATATGCTAACTATGAAATTAAAGATATTTCCTAAGCTAATACAAAGTTCGACAAGTCAAGACTTCTTCCGGGGAGCTTCCGGTGAACTTCCGGCAGTCTTCCGACGGACCCTCAGAAACCATTCTGTGGAATCCCGGCAAGCTCCCAGACTTCACGATGATCTTGGCGAGTTCTATCGAGCTTCATTGGTAAGCGCCAATCTTTCTTGGCAAGCTCCGTGAACTCTCGATAAACCTTTCGGTGAACTTTCGAAAACCCTTCGACAAGCTCCCTACTCATTCTCGGCCAGTTCCGACAACACTCCCAATGAATCTTCGGACTTCCGTTAAACTCTCGAACTCCCAACTATCCGTCACACTTATCTTCCGGCACTTTGTTTCACTTTACATCTTCATTGTCATCGTAGTTAATCCTGCACACACACAAACAAAACTCTACTTCAATCTAGACAATTTCTACAATGTGAATTGACATTTAGTTGCCCAGCACGTCATTGGTTGGCGCTTCGTTCAATTCTTCGGTGCATCATCCTCTCTTATGGTTTGTTGCCCAATCAGTGGTTGACCTTCACAACCCCGATATCCTTGGTGCAACTCCGCTCTTCTTGGCTCGATGCCCGATGTAAGAAGCCTTATGCCGATTGTCGACCGAATCTCTGGCTCGACATCCAATATCTTGACATGATCACTTCTGGCGCAACGTCAATTCCTCCATCATCAATTGTCTAATCTTGATCGATAGTAGACCTGCGTAACTCGAAATATAGTTAGACCACAAAACACAATCAATTAGTTTCATCATCAAAATATGAGATTCAACCGTCTCAATTTGACATTAAAAGACAAAGGCATGCTTATTTGAAGTAAATCATAAAAAGGAAATGCATGATTCTTGAAAACTTTTCTATCTCTAAATGTTTTTAGTTTTGATGAATCCATGTGAAACTCTTAAATCAAATCTTTTAAAAAATGCCACATGCTTAATGTGATTCGACTTAATAACAATTTACCATTTCATCTTGAATGTTGAAATTTGTTTTTATTAAGGGCAAAAGCATGGTTATAAGAGCAAATCGCATATAAAAATGAAATGCAATTCTCTGTCTAAATCTTATCAATTTTTTTATCGAAAATTCATGAATCCATACTTATCTTGTATAAATTTATTGAATGTGATTTTGAGGATGATTTCGGATTTGACAAATGCTTGATTCGTATTTATGACATAAGATACATTTTTAAAAAACTGAATCATGCTTAAATCATGTTTTGTCTCCCTTAATTCATTTTGTTCTCCTATATTTCCTTTTTATTTACCATAGAGGAGAACCTTCTAAATGAATTATAAAATTAATGATTTGATAATAAGTGTTTATCAAAATTCTATTTATCATTTTGTAATCTCTAAAAAGTTGATAATCACTTCATTCATGTTATGAATCTCAAAAATGTTTTTGATTTGATTAGGAGTTTCGAGTTGACAAAATGAGTTTGAATGATTTTATGACTCCTCTCTTGATCACTTGAAATCATGACTTTAAATTTTTGACTTGAGATAGTTTTGCGAATCAAAATATTTTCTACTATGATTGTGATAGAACCCTAGAGGAATTCTATGAAGATTGATCTTTGAGGGGGATCAACCCTTGGAACACTATAGGGGTTCCACCTTCCAAGTAGCCTGGTGGCTGCAATTGTAGATTGATATTTCTTGTTCCAAAGAGATGGAGGCTACAAGCTTATATAGAGCTCCAAACCTAACTCTAGGAGCTGCTTCTTAAGTGAACTACCCAATTTACCCTCACCTTTAGCCGACCGACCTAGTAACAAGGGGGGCGACGGCTAAGAGGCCCAATAGCCCAAATATAAACCCTAGCCTCTCTTCTTTATAGGATAGAGGTAGCTAGGTGAGATTTATTACACTCACCGGGTTTTTATTAGCTGCTACTTGGTTGAGTAGGACCCAACCTTGCTAGGGTCCTATCAAGCTCGCTCTCTTCCAATCAGCTTTGTTCTCAAGGTTGAGGTTTCATGAATTCAAAGAGCCGGGTCTTCAGCTCCTTATATGATTCTCATGTGGTATCTTCGGGTAGTATATTATTCCAATGCACTAGTACTTCAGTAGAGGGACGTCAGTGATGCATGATGATTCTGCGATCGAGAATGGCTTGTGGTTGGGCTTAGATATATCCATCATTAGTGGTATTGGGCGGTTGAATTTGGGGTGACTCGTGTTCTCCCAACTTGGGCTTCAAGCATGACACATGAAAGACAAGGTGAATTTTGGCATCCTCAGGCAATTTAAGTCTGTATGCCACAGCTCCAATATGCTCTGCGATCTGATAGAGCCCATAAAAATGTGGAGATATCTTTATAGAGGCTCGTGTGTTGTTGGATAGTTGTTTGTATAGCTGTAGGCGAAGATAAACCCAATCTCCTACAAAATATTCTCTTTCGCTTCTTCGTGTGTTAGCTTGCTGCTTCATTCTGGCTTGAGTGGTAGAGAGATTATTCTTTAGCAGCTGTAGAAGTTTGTCCCTATCAATTAAATCTTGGTCGACCTGATCTACCTTAGTCGAGCCAATTACATACTTTGGAATCACAGGAGCCGATCGACCATATAATGCTTCATATGGGGTACATTTTGTAGATAAATGATATATAGTATTGTACCACCATCAGCCCAAGGGAGCCATTTTGTCCACTCCTTTGGCCGATCACTGACAAAACACCAAAGGTACGTCTCTAAACACCTGTTCACCACTTATGTTTGGCCGTCAGTTTGTGGATGATATGCTGTGCTCATCTTGAGTTTGGTGCCCTATAACTAAAATAACTTGGTCCAAATTTTACTAGTGAAGACCTTGTCACGATCACTTATAATGGACCTTGGTGTCCCATGCAGTTTAATAATATTTTTTATGAATATCTGAGCAATACTAACAGCATTGTAGGGATTTCGCACAACATAAAAATGAACATATTTCGTAAGACGATTAACCACTACAAGGATTGTGCTTTTACCTTTGGAAGGTGATAGCCCTTTGATGAAGTCTATGGAGATGTCAGTCCACACTGAGTCTGGTATGGGTAGTGGTTATAGTTTCCTTGGACTCGCCACTATTTCACCTTTTTGCTGTTGACATACATCACATTGTGCTATGTATTCAGAAATAATTTTTTTATCCCTCCAATAAAAGTTTTGCTTTACTCTTTTGTAGGTTCTTAGAAATCCGGAGAGCCCTGCTGAAGGTGTGGAGTCCATTTTGTGCAGAATGACTTTGATGCAAGGGGAGTTTGGTATAAGCACAATACGACCTTTGTAGCGTAGATCTCTCGAATCCCAAGTATAGTGAGCTATTACGCTTGGATCCTCCTCTAATTTTTTGATGATGTTGCTAGTTTCTGGATCCTTCTTCCATTCCTCCCTAATGCCCTTGAGAAAGCCAGTGGTAGGAAGAGAGATGGCTAAAAATTCAGCTTGCTAAGGGAGCCGTGAGAGTCCATCTGCAACAATATTTTCTTTCCCCTTTTTGTAAATAATTTCATAATCAAATCCTAGAAGTTTGGTTACCCATTTTTGCTGCTTCGGGGATGATATCTTCTACTCCAAAAAGTACTTAAGGCTTTTATGGTCGGTTTTAATCTGAAATCATCGGCCAATCAGGTAGGGTCTCCACTTTATTACTGCGTGTACAATAGCGAGCATCTCCTTATCATAGATAGACATTTTTTTATGGGAGAGAGACAACGCCTTGCTGGTGTATGCGAGTGGTCAACCATCTTGCATGAGAATAGCTCCAATTCCAACTCCAGATGCATCGGCCTCAATGATGAAGGGTCGGCTGAAATCTGGTAGCACTAGCACCGGTGTGGAGTAGGGGCTGTAGCTTGGCCGAATCACCCCTGTTTCAAGCATCTCCTTCACGATCTTCTCAATTTCATCCTTCTGAAGGTGAGGATAGTTGTAAGGCTGAGTGTTTGCTAATGGTTTGCCCAGAAGGATTGAAATTTGGTAGTCATGTTGCCGAGTAGGAGGAAGACTGCACGGTTCAGCAAAAACATCGTCAAATTCAACAAGCAGTTGGGTGAGATTTTGATCTTTAATTTCTGTTTTCTCCCTCTCTGGTTGCTGCTAGAGATGCATAAGAAAGCCATCATTTATCTTGTGTAAAACTTTCTCCATTCGTTGGGTTAAAATGGTGGTTATGTTGCTTTCGTACTTCCCATGTAGGATGACCTATTTGCCTTTGCAATAGAATTTCATAATCAATTTGGAAAAGTTCCAAGAGACATCACCTAGCATCATCAGCCATTCTATACTCAGCATAGCCTCATAATCATCGATTGATAGGAGGAAGAAGTTGGCAACAATTTCTTGGCCCTACAATAATAGTTTCACATGCGGGTATCTTTGGTCGCATTTTAGGATTTGACCGTCGGTGACCTTTACATCGAACTTGCTGCAATCTTCGATGTGGAGCGCCATCCAAGCAGCAACCTTACTGGTTAGAAAGTTATTAGTGCTGCCTGTATCGATGAGAATAGTGATCGGTTGTTGTTTGAGCAGGTCTCCAACTTTCATCGTTTGCAGATTTGAGTAGTCGGCTACCGCATGTACCATAAAATCGATCGATTGCGGCTCTTCTTCTATATCTTTATCCTTATGTTCAAGACTCTCTTCTGGCTGTTCACTGATCCCTTCTTCCAGTGGTTCAATCATAAGAAGTCTCCCTTTTTTACAGCGATGCTCGCGGCTCCACGGCTAGTCACAATGCCAACATAACCCCTTAGCAGATCGGTCTCGAAGCTCTTCTGTTGTCAACCTTTTTAGTGCAGGAGCTCGACTGATAGTAGGGGGGGCTGAGGGCATTGATATTGCTGGTCGAGGAGCGACCCTAGTGTTGGGAAATCCTTCAAGAGGGGCGACATCACATGCGTAGCGGAAGAACAGAAAAACAAAACCCCAGATTTCCCATAGAAAGTTTCCGTCATCGTGCGAAGATCGATGCATCAAAAATAAATCCACGAAAACTACACATGTAAAAGAAGATACCTAAGGAGATCGTATATCCCTGAATTTCTGTAGATCTGTGGGAGAGGATGAAGGAGGTCAAGCGTCCTCCTCTCTAGCGGTATCCAACAGCAGGGATTGCGATAATGCACTTCTCTCTCTGGGGAGAGGAGAACAAGAGGTGGCTACCAAAAACCCTCAGCCTATAGAACTCTGGTTCCCTCCTATTTATAAAGGCCCCATGAAAACCCTAATGGATCTTTTTGCCTTATTGGGTATTGGATCTCCATCCAATTACCCAAGCCTCTTGGATTAGTAGGTTTCTACCCAATAATCTCTTATTAGCAATTATTGGATCTCATCTCAAGATCCAATAATTCAGGGGCTTAATGGATATCCAATAAGATAGGGGGTTCAGCGGATATCTCATATCCGAACCTCTACTCGTCGCAATACCTACCATATGTGTGTGACCCTCTAGGCCCAATATCGAGCTAGCCATGAGTTATGTTTATCAGAACTCCTTCTGACATAGTGAATTATTATCTCTATAATAATTCACCCAACTCATCGACTACGGATATACTAGGCCACTACGCCGTAGCCCCCAGACGATACAGGGGAATCCAATCCTTTGGACCTATTTATCCTCAATTACCATGTATCTATAATCTCTCATCCATCTAATATCCCAGAGACCCTATATCAGATATGGTGCTGTCAGGCCCATACGGTTTCTCCTTGAGTCTTGCTCTTGTCGGATTCTCCCGGAGAACTCTTTCTCTCTCAATCCGAAAAACCTTGGCCAAGGATTTGTTTAAGCAAGAACACATGGGATATTCCTCTCATGATGATCCTTTATTGACACTCAATAGCCCTTGTAAGGTTGGCTACCACTCCCAATGACCGTTGTACTAGATATGGAATTTTCCAAACCTATAAGTCCAGCATCAAAGAGTGGAGTACTCATACAGGACATCCTTGGTGTCTCAAGTCTAAGGACCAGATACACTATTAGGACCACGGAATCACTGTTTGACATGAGGTATTAATAACCATCTAGCATTCCGTAGGCGGATCAATTAGTGAACTCATTCTGCAATGAGCACCTGCACTGTACCCTTAGTATCCCCACATGAGTAGCTATGAGACCAGCTACCTCCATCATGTGAATGGGTATACAAAGACACAGCTTCATCCGGTTATCTCGATGTCCTTCTCGAGTAACCTATGACCAGGATAATTTAGGGTCTGTGTTTAAAGGTGAATCGGTCTCATTATCGTGATCTCATCATGATCCAATTCCCATTGCACAGATCCAAGGACATCACAATATACATCTAGATAATATGAGATAATGTCAATAATCATAAGTAAAGAGATTGATGGAGCGTGTTACAGGTGCTATCACTCATGTGATTGGCTTGTAGGGCACCTATAACTAGTACCTAGTCCTTCGGGCTTCGTGGTTCAATCGCTCCTCCTGAAGTCGTGTGAAAGAGATGGCTGCCACAAGCGTGTACGGTTATCGTGTTTTAACTTCTCCCTAGATCTCCAGCTTCAAGCCCTCAATAAATGTCCCCAATAACTATTTTTCAGACCAATCATGAGTTTAATTAGATAACCTTTCAAGTCTGGTTTGATACTCCTAGATGGTAGAGGTTTGTCGGATCTTTGCTAGTTGTCCGCCGATGTACTCGTAATTGGTTGGTCCGAAATGGATCAGTAGTTCTTCTTTGAATTATCACTATGAGAGGACTCCATGAGCGTGTTCAAACCAATTAAACCATTGTATGGCACCCCCTTCAAGATGTATAGCCGTAATTTCTACCATAGATGCATCTGCGGTTTTGTGGTACTGAAAATATCGCTCTACACACGAGATCCAACCAATCGGGTCTCCTTCCCATCTAGGGAAGTCCACCATCATGCATGGATAGTGGGGATTGGTCATAGAGCCTCCCCACTCCTGGAGGTCATCTCTTCAATCAAAGCTTTCTCCTTGATGTGATTTCTTTTGGCTCGGTGGTTGACCCAATCTAAGTTCGGCAAAGAGAGTCCGAATCTTCTCCTCCATTCGTGTCTCGAAGGCTTCGAATTTATCATCAATTGCCTCCTTGGATGCCATAGCATATGTCTCCAAATCTATAATATTAAGATCTCTTTTTTACTGTTGAGTTGAAGGCATGTATTGGTTGAGAGAAGTGGTGGTTGAAAGGGTTGGTGGATTGGTGGATGTAAGCTACGGTTTAGGCTTATTTTATGGTTGTTTTGGGTGCAGTTTGGGGCTGCGGTTTGATGGAGTTTTTGGGCTGTGATGGTAGTGCATGAAGGTTAGGGAAGAGAGTTTTAGATCTTGTTAGGATCAAAAGGCACTAAGAGGGGGGGGGTGAATTAGTGCAGCGGATTAAACTCGTATTCTTGAAACCGATTTCGCAAAGAAACACAAGTTAGTGGAAGAATTCGATTCAATAAAGAGAACTTAAAAGTAATTGCTTGTGAAAGGAACTAACCAAGAACTTGCAGCCAAGAAATGAAGTGATTTCAGAAATGTAAACACTCACACATTTGAGGACACAATGATGTATAGTGGTTCGGTCAAATGACCTACATCCACTCTTGAAGCCTTTGCGATGAGGCTCCGCTCTTCCACTAGCAAGTCCTTTGAAGGGGAAGGATCAAACACCCTTTTACAACCCTTTACAAGATGTTCACACTTGTACAAGATCTCTCAAGAAGAAGAAAGGTGAACACTTAGCAAAGAATACAACACTTTTCAAACTCTTCAAAAGCTCAAGACTCAAACTTTTTCTTGCTCAAAAGGGTTCCTTTCAGGATTTGAAAAGGAAGGGGTATTTATAAGTTTCAAAGTGATTCAAATTTGGAGCCCAAACATGGAGCCAAAAATTTGAATCCTTTGAGTTTTTCTGATCAACTTGGCAAGGATCGACATCGCCAGCCAGCGGTGCTAAATTGGATCTGGCTACAGAGTCGGGGCAGATTATTCGCTTCAGAAAGAGCTCGCTACAAGAGCCGGGCCATCGTAGCATGCACGCTATCGGTCGCTTGGCGGCTATCGCTTCAGTGCAAAAGCGGTGCTACCGCACCGCTCACATAAGATCGGGCGCACTACGTTGAGCGCCGATATAAAGATCCGGCTCTCAATGAGAGCACTGCACAAGATACGGGCTCGCTACAGAGCCGGTTTGCAAGAAGGGGCTGCAAAGAAGATGCATGTAGCATGCATGCATGTGATTCGGTTTGGGCCAAAATTTTGGCCCAAACTTATCCTAATCAAGGCCCAATGGGCCCCCACTTTGGGTTATCTAATAACCCAAAATACGTGCTAACTACGAATTTTAAAGACGTTTCCTAAGCTATTACAAAGTCCACATGATGATGAAGCTTAGGTCAACTTCCATCTTCCGACGAAGAAACCATTCTGGACTGCAAGCTCTCTGACTTCACGATGATCTTGGCGAAGTTCCCCGAGCTTCTTTGGCAAGCACGATCTTTCTTGGCAAGCTCCGCGAACTTCCGACGAAGGCGAACTTCCGAAAACCCTTCAAGCTTCCTACTCGTTCTCGCCAGTTCGCCCCAACGAATCTTCGGACTTCCTTTGAACACTCGAACTCCCAACGATTCATCACACTTGTCTTCGGCCCTTTGTTTCGCTTACGCCTTCATCCCTATCGTAGTCAATCCTGCTCGATAGTAGACCTGCATAACTCAAAACGCAGTTATACCACAAATCACACTCAATTAGTTTCATCATCAAAATCCGAGATTCAACAGATCTGTGATAGATCGAAGCAAAGATTTGACAATAATAAATGGAAATTGCTGCCTATATGCACTGTCTCGTAAGAGTAGAATTATCGTCGAAGAAATAGCGATTTCTCGATGAAATTTCTAGCGAAAACTCAAGGATTTGAGGAGGGAGTTTGACAGTAGAATCTTAGTTTAGATAACAGCAAGGATAATAAATTGGATCAAGAAATTTCGACAGCAAAACAGTAAAGAAATCGGTGCAAGTTGCGATAGCAGAATTCTCGGCGAAAAATTTCAGCAGTTTGCAATGAGAGATTGCAGCAACACATGAATTTTTTTTTTTGTTAATGAATTCCATGATAGATCAATCATGGATGAGAGTCAAGATGATCTATGAGGTGAACAAGAAATTTTGTTCAAAAAGGATAATAATTAGATCGGTTAAAAGCGACAACACACGGTTGAAATTTTCTGCAACGATCCTTCTTTCGCAAAGATGGTAACTTTTGCGACGCAAGGAATTCATAGGTAAGGGATAGATAGAAAAACTTCTTTTTGGTATTTTAGATAAAAAATTATAGTAGCAAAGGGTATTGGTGGTAGAAAAATATTAGATCTCTAATGCAATTGGAGGTGGTGACTATAGATTGAATTAATCTACGTCAGGAGATGACAGTGGAGACGACGATGTCAAGAGCAATTATGGGAATTGCTTGGCTGATGGTGGGTGGTATGGATGGCAGCAAAAGCAGTAAGATCACTACTCTGATAGCAGATGATAGAACCCTAGAGAATTTCTATGAAGATTGATCTTTGAGGGGGATCAACCCTTAGAACGCTATAGGGGTTCCACCCTCCAAGTAGCTTGGTGGCTGCAATTGTAGATTGATATTTCCTATTCCAAAGAGGTGGAGGCTACAAACTTATATAGAGCTCCAAACCCTAGCCCTAGGGGCTGCTTCCTGAGTGAACTACCCAATTTACCCTCACCTTTAGTCGACCGGCCCAGTAATAAGGGGGGCGGCGGCTAAGAGGCTCAATAGCCCAAATATAAACCCTAGCCTCTCTTCTTTATAGGATAGAGATGGCTAGGTGGGATTTATTACACTCATAGGATTTTTATTAGTTGCTACTTGGTTGAGTAGGACCCAACCCTGCTAGGGTCTTATCAGATTGCTTCTTTTTATCATTTACCAATGAGGAGAACAATTCAAGTTTATGTCATTTGTGAATCTCATAAACTATGTTAATGATTTAGATGATTTGAACTTGAATGAGCTTTATCATAATCCAAGTCTTGATATCTTGATATTTGATACTTGGAATTCCTATGCATGAATCAATGTGTTTGCACTCAAATGAATCACTTATCGACATTTACGATTGTGATATATTTTATCCTTCAAATGTGATCTTGATGGCTTGAAATACTTTTTAAAATTTTTAACATGATTTTTTCTTTGCCTTGATGTAAAAGAAATTTGCTTTATGATGAATTCATGGATATAAGCCTTCTTTTTTTATCTTTATTCATTGTCATAATTTCAAAATTTATGTAAAGGGAAAAGAATTGTACTCTTCCCTTCTTTTTGACAAAAACAAAGGGGGAGAAGATTTATTGCTAGCCTGCGACTTCAATGAAAAATTTGCTAGCTCGATCATTGAAATGAAGGAACATTCTATCATGAACATTTCAAAAGTTGCTAGCATGCTACAAAAGCAAAGTGCAAACTTACACAAGAAGCAAGTGATGAAAAATTGCTATCTTGCTTATCTTTAGAAAGAATTTAAAAACTTGCTATGATTGAATGTGATGTATGTTGAATATCCTGATTGATAACTAGTATGATTATAAAATTTGCATATCCTAAATGTAATTTCTCCTTTTTGTTGATGACAAAGGGGGAGAAGTAGATTGATGAGTTCTTGCAATGTAATGTTAATTGAATATTTTATATATTTGCATGATATTTTTTTGTTGACATAAATAATACATGTTGCTTGGATTTGGGATAATCCAAGTGTTTTATCAATGGCATATTGATAGGGGGAGTTTAGTTAAACTCCGGGAGTTAAGGTTAACTTTGTTAGTCATCAATTAGTTGTCATCATCAAAAAGGGGGAGATTATTGAATCTCAGATTTTGATGATGAGATTAATTGATTGTGTTTTGTGGTCTAACTGCATTTTGAGTTATGCAGATCTACTATCGATCATAATTAGACAGTTGACGCAGGAGGATATTATGCAGGTCTATTAATTGATTAACGTTGCGCTGGAAGTGATCACGTCAGGATATTGGATATCAAACCGGAGGTCTGATCGATAATCGGTAGAAGGCTTCGAATGTCGGGCATCAGGCCAAGAAGAGTGGTGTTGCGTTAAGAATATCAGGGTTGCAGAGATCAACTATCGATTAAGGAATGGACCGCAAGAGACGATGGTGTGCCGAAGAATTGGACGAAGTGCCGATAGGCCAATGATGTGCCGGGCAATAGAATGTCAATTTATGTTGTAATTGTCTAGATCGAAGTAGAGTTTTGCCTTGTGTGCGTAGGATTAACTATGATAACGATGAATACATAAAGCAAAGCAAAGTGCTAGAGTCAAGTACGATGGAATCATTGAGAGTCTGAGAGTTCGATAGAAGTCCGAAGATTCGTCAGAGTGCTGCCGAAAATGGCCAAGAATGAGTAGGGAGCTTGCCGAAAGGTTTTTGAAAGTTTGCCAGAAGGTTTGTCAGAAGTTCGTAGAGCTCGCCAAGAAAGATCAGAGCTTGCCAAAGAAAATCATCGGAACTCGCTAACGACTCCATCGAGAAGTCCAGGAGCCTATTAGGTGTCCATAGAATGGTGTCCGAGGGTTCGTTGGAAGATCGTCGGAAGTTCGTCAAAAGCTTGTAGGAAAAAGTCTTGACTTTTCGGACTTTATATTGGTTTAGGAATGTCTTTAAAATTCATAGTTAGTGCATTAATTTGGGTTAGGATTTGGTTTTAATCCTATAACCCAAGTAGAGGCCAACTGGGCCTTATTTGGGCTGATTTGGGCTGAAGTTAGGGCCCATTCAGCCTTGCTGAAATAGTGCTGGAATAGTGCTGGCAGTGCCACCGCCTAAGGACTGAAATCCCAGGTGTTCTGGGTGGTGGCACTCCTTGGGCAATGGCACCACTTAGTACACTAATAGTGTCAGTGTCAGACTGACGATGGTACCGCTAGTGTCAAGCAATGGTACCACTAGTGTTAGGTGGTGGTACTGCCAGTACCCCGAAAAATCGAGGTGATTCAAATTTAGGCTCCAAATTTGAATCCTCTTGGGGTCTATAAATACTCCAAATGTTTTTTCTTGGAGATGCAAGAAGTGTGCAAGAAAACTAAGGGAAAACTCTATCATTTGAAGTAGAAATCCCTCCTCCGAAAGTTTAGAATTGTTCATAAGAGACGTGTCGAGGGAACCTTTATAAATAGAGTTTGTAAAAGGGAGTTTCATTTTCTCTCATTGGAAGTAAGACAGCTAGTGGAAAGTCGGTGGCCTCAAGTGAAGAGGAATTGGGAGTGGACGTAGGTCGGATGACCGAACCACTATAAAAAGGGTTTGCATTTATGTTCTTGCATTTACCTTTCTGCAAACCATCTTTTCTTCACTACTCAACTTACTCATCATTGTCCTTCTTCCTATCTAAACACTCCCTACTTTAAGCACTTTCCGATACGCATCAATTGAAACTAGGTTTTAGTCGAAACGAAGTTTTCAACGTACGAAGTTTCTGAAATCTTGTTTAAGTCATTAAAATTTATCGTTGTTCAACTGCTGCACTAATTCACCACCCCCCCCCCTTCTTAGTGCCACTCAATCTCTAACACTCTCATGGTGACAATTCAAAGAAGGAATACTGATCCACTTCGGACCAACCGATTACGAGAACATTGATGGACAACTAGCAAAGATCTGACAAACCTCCACCATTCAGGAGTATCAAACTAGGTTTGAAAGGTTATCTAATCAAACTCATGATTGGTCTAAAAATAGCTATTGGAGACCTTTATTGAGGGCTTAAAGCTGGAGATATAGGGAGAAGTTAAAGTGCAACAACTGTACATGCTTATGGTAACCATCTCTTTCGCACGACTTCAAGAGGAGCGATTGAACCATGAAGCCTAGAGGACTAAGGTTGCCCCCCAACTAATAATACCAAAGCCCTCAGCCCCCCCTACTATTATCTGAGCCCCTACACAAAAAAAGTTATAAGAGAAGAGCTTCAGGAGTGATCTACAAAGGGGTTATGTTGGCATTGGGACAAGCCATGGAGCCGCGAGCATCATTGTAAAAAAGGGAGACTTCTTATGATTAAACCAGTGGAAGAAGAGGTCATTGAACACCTAGAAGAGAGCCTTGAACATGAAGAAGAAGATGCATAAGAAGAGCCACAACCAACTAACTTTATGGTACATGCACTTGCCGGCTACTTAAATATGCAAATGATGAAAGTTAGAGGCCTTCTCAAATAAAAACCGATTACTGATCTCATCGACATGGACAGCACTAATAACTTCCTAAACAAGAAGGTTGCTACTCGGATGGCACTCCACATCGAAGGTTATAGCAAGTTTGATATAAAGGTTGCCGACAGCCGAATCCTAATGTGCTACCAAAGATGCCCGCAGGTGAAACTATTATTGCAAGGCCATGAAATTATCATCGATTTCTTCCTCCTACCAATTGATGATTATGAGGTCATGCTTGGTATAGAATGGCTGACAATGCTAGGTGATATCTCTTTGAACTTTTCCAAATTGATTATGAAATTCTATTGCAAAGGCAAACAGATCACCCTATGCAGGAAGCGCGGAAGCAACGTAACAACCATTTCGACCCAACGAATGGAGAAAGTTTTACACAAGGTAAATGGTGGTTTTTTTATGTATCTCCAGCAGCAACCAAAGGAGAAGAAAATAGAAATTGAAGATCGAAATCTTGCCCAATTATTTGTTGAATTTACCGACATTTTTGCTGAACCACGCAGTCTTCCTCCTACTTGGCAACAAGACCATGTTAAGGCTCTAGCTAGGATAGTCCTAATTTAGTTTCATTGAAAGGGATAAACATGTAAATCCTAAGGCCATTCATGTAAATCCTATCTAGTTGACCCCTATTAAAGATGTGAAGAGGCTGGCTAGGTTAGGATTAGTTTGGAGGTTGCTTCTTAGAGAAGCATTAGGAGTTGATTAGAAGTAGGAGCCTTGAGTAGGAGTCATATTAGGAGTTAAGGTTTAGAAGTCCTATAAATAGCCATGTATTCACCCTCTTTTCTTAATAAATAGATCAATCCTTTTAGTAGCCTTTGAGCAGCAACTTGGAGGAAGGAACCCCTATAGAGTTCCAAGGAGGCCGATCCCCTAAAGAGATCAACCCCAAGCTTAGAATCTACAAAGGTTCTAACACTTGATATTAGAGCAGTGTTCTTAACATCTCTCTATCCTTCCATAGCCATCCATAGCCCTCCATAGCCATCCAAAGCAATTCCCACAATTGCTTAAAAGATCATCGCCGAATTCCGTCATCATCTCCACCATCGTAGATCATCCTTTGATCTCCCCGTGAATTACAACAGGTTTTGGTTTCCTACGTTATTGCTATAGCAATTTAGTTTTCCTTATTCAAAAAATCCAAAAAAAATATTGTTCCTATATTGCTGCATAAACTTTTTGTCCCAAAGTTTTCATGTCTATAACAAAAGATGCACTGCAGAATTCCAACTACATTGCATTGTTTGTTTGATCTTAGTACTAAGTTTTTTTGGTCTAAATCTCTACGAAATTTTTGTGATGGCTTTGATACTTCCTAAAAGTGGATTTTCCTTTGATTTTGTCAAAAAATTCTCAATATAAACCACTGATCTTTTATATCAAAGCTGCTACACTTTAGACATAAAAATATGTTGCAGTATCTTTCCGTGATCCTCAATTTTGCCTAACCTCTTACTGTCGTTTTCTTCTATGAAATTTTTAACAGTATTATCTCTCCCTTACCAGTACATTTCCTTTGAGTTTTACTTGAATCTCTATCAAGAATTGCTAGAAAAAATTACATCTTTACTGTTAGAATTTTTTTGATGAAAAATCTAGTGTTGCACCTTTGTCCTTTTTCTTCTCCGTAATCTACCAAACCCTAGCCACCTTGCTACCACCTATTGGGAAATCCTATGTGGCAAAATCTCATGCGTAGCAAAAGACTAAAAAATAAAACCACAGATTTCCTGTAGAAAGGTTCCGTCATCGTGCGAAGATCGATGCGTCAAAAATAAATCCGTGAAAACTACATGTGTAAAAGAAAATACCTAGGGAGATCGTATATCCCTGAATCCTTACATATCTATAGGAAGGATGAAGGAGGTCAAGCGTCCTCCTCTCTAGCGGTATCCACATGGTAGGGACTGCGACAATGCACCTCTCTAGGGAGAGGAGAACAGAAAGTGGCTACCAAAAGATCCCCTAGCCTATAGAGCTTTGGTTCCCTCCTATTTATAGAGGTCCCCTGTAAACCCTAATGGATCTTGCCCTATTGGGTATTAGATCTTCATCCAATTACCTAAGCCTTTTGGATTAGTGGGTCTCTACCCAATAATCTCTTATTAACAATTATCAGATCTCATCTTAGGATCCAATAATTCAAGGCTTAATGGATATCTAATAAAATAGGGGCTTCAATGGATATCTCATATCCGAACCTTTACTCGTCGTAATACCTGTTGAATCTCGGATTTTGATGATAAAGTCAATTGATGGTTATTTGATCTAATCCATTTTTGAGATAAGTGTGCAGGATTAACTATGATAGACATAAAGCAAATTACCGGAGTCAAGTTGACTGGAAGTTCAAGAGTCCACCGGAAGTCTGAAGGATCATCGGAAGTGCTGCCGGAACCAATTGAGATGAAATAGGGGACTTGCCGAAGGTTTCGAAAGTTTGCCGGAAAGATCATCGGAGGTTCGTGAAGATCACCGAGAAGGTTCAGAAGGGTGCCAAAGACTCGTTGAACACGCCATAGAATCCGGGAGCTAGCTAAGAGTCCGTCGGAAGGAATCCGAGGGAGTGTCGGAAGTCCATCTGAAGATCGTCGGGAAGCTCTTCAAAAGATAACTTGATTGTGTCTATTTAATTTGCTTTCAAGATTCGTAGTTAGCACTTGATTTGGGTATAGACTAGGTGTTAATCCTGTCTAGACCTATGTTGGGCTAATTGGGCCTTTATTGGGCTGTATTGGGTCGAAGGTTAGGCCCATACAATTTCTGGCAAGGGACGACGGTAGCACCGTCGGACCCAGGCGGTAACACCGCCTATTGACCATAGGCCAAGCAGTAGCACCGGCCCAGGCAGGCGATAGTACCGCCAGCACACTGACACACGCAAAGGTGTGTCAGGCGGTAGTACCACCAGTGCCAGGTGGTAGTACCGCCTACAGTCCAAAATTTCAGATGAGACCCTTTTGTGTGAGATTTTTGAATCCCAAAAGCTCTATAAATACCCCTTTACTTCTAGCTGGTTAGAGGATCTTTGCAGTGTTAGAATTGAATCTAAGCTATAGCAAATTTCTGCTTTCATTTGCTCAAGTGTTCTCCTCCTTTCTTCTCCTTGTAAAAATCCTGTAAAGAGAGGGAACTTCTTGTAAAAGGCAGTAAAGGGGTGTTTGGTCCTTCCCCTTCAAGTGACTTAGTAGTGGAAGTTGGGAGCCTCATTGGAGGAGGCTTCAAGAGTGGACGTAAATCATTTGACCGAACTACTATCCATCGCTGCGTTTACTTGCTGTGTGAGTACTTAAAATTCTGCAACGTAAATTTCTTAAGCTGCAAACTGATCGGATTTCTTCACCCTACTTCCAATTTTATTTACTTGAATATTTTCAAGTTAAAGTCTCTTTCGCTGAATCAAGTTCTTAAGCAAATCTCTGGAATCGGTTTTCAAGCTTTATTCATTTTAATCTGCTGCATTAATTCACCCGCCCCCTCTTAGTGCCACTCTGAACCTAACAATTGGTATCAGAGCCAAGTTCACTCTCATATTTGGTTTAAAACCCAAGAGAGATGGCCTATTCCGGCATGCAAGAGGGTCACTCCATTACTCGTCCGCCTATGTTCAATGGGTCGGATTATACGTATTGGAAAACTCGTATGAGGATCTTTCTTATTACTATGGATTTTGAGCTTTGGAATATTATTGAAAATGGTTTTCAAAAATCTTCTCTTCTGATGAGCGAATGGAATGAGTCTGAGAAGAAGGTTTTTGCTTTAAATGCAAAGGCTATGAATGCCTTGTTTTGTGCACTAGACAAAAATGAATTTAATCGCGTATCAATTTGTGAATCGGCTTTTGATATTTGGCGTATTCTTGAGATCACTCATGAAGGCACTAACCGAGTGAAAGAGTCCAAAATCAACATTCTTGTGTATTCTTACGAGCTTTTTCGAATGAAATCAAGTGAGTCCATTGGAGACATGTACACCCGCTTTACGGATGTCATCAATGGACTCAAGGCACTTGATAAAGATTTTTCTAATTTTGAATTAGTAACAAAAATTTTAAGATCCCTTCCGAAATGTTGGGATCCAAAGGTTACGGCTATTCAAGAGGCCCAGGACCTTAAAACTTTTCCTATCGAAGAACTCATAGGGTCTTTAATGACCTCTGAAATAACATGTCATACTCATGATGAGCTAGAGAACCCCCTTCCAAAGAACAGGAAGGATATGACATTGAGAACTCAAGAGGACCACTTGAAAAGAACATCAAGTGATGAGGACTTTGACGAGGACATTGCACTCTTAACTAGAAAATTTAAAAAATTCATTAAGAAAGGTAAATTTAAAAATGAATTCAAAAACAAACTTAAACCAAAAAAGGAACAATTCATATGTTATGAATGCAAGAAGTTGGGGCACTTCAAAAATGAATGCCCCCAAGCCAAGAAGAAGCAACTCAAGAAAAAGAAGGCATTAAAGGCTACATGGGATGACTCGAGTGATTCCGAGGATGAAGAAGCAAGCATCAAAGAGGAGGCTAACTTTGCTCTAATGGTGTTGGGAGAAGAGGTAAGTGATTTACTTAATGAAGATTTATCTTTCGATGAGCTTTTAATTGCCTTCCATGAATTATTTGATGAATGTAGAACTGTTACAAAAAGCTTCAATTCTTTAAAAAAGGAACATGCTTTATTGCTAGATAAGTTTAAGAGTCTTGAGCATGATTCTCTCCCTCTACTCCCACGCTCTAAGTGTAATCACTTAGAAGCAATCAGAAAGGAGAACTTGCTACTCAAAGAGACCTTAAACAAGTTTAAGGTCAGTAGCAAGAGCTTAGACATGATCCTTGCAAACAAGGGTCATGTCAAAAATAGATGTGGAATTGGATTCGTGAGTGGATCTCACCGAACTCAAACCACCTTCATTAAAGGGCCAACATTACATATATCCTCTCATTTGAAATGCAATTTTTGTTGCAAATCCGGACATATTGTTTACAAATGTCCATATAGGAAACTTAGCCCAAATAAATTAGTATGGGTTCCTAAAGGATCAATTAGGAACTCATTGAATAATTATAAATTTAGTAGATCAGTTTTTGAGGCACCCAAGTCAAAATGGGTACCTAAAAACCATCCTTTCTTGTAGACAAAAACACTCATACAAACTAGGAGCAAAAGATGGTACCTTGATAGTGAGTGGATGCTCAAGGCACATGACTGGAGATCCATCTCAATTCTCTAAGCTCTCTAGCCAAGACGAAGGGTTTGTCACCTTCGGAGACAACAACAAGGGTAAAATCATTGGCAAGGGTACTATAGGTAACAAATTAACCCTTTCAATTGATAATGTGTTATTAGTAGATGGTTTAAAACATAATCTCTTGAGCATTAGTCAATTATGTGATAATGGTTATATTGTATTAATCTTGATGATCTTAGTATTGAAATATATTTTTCGGCTTTGAATGATGATGTTTGGCTTTGGCATAGAAGATTAGGTTATGCTACCATGAAACTAATCTCTCAAATCACATCTAAAAACCTTGTAAGAGGCATTCCTAAGGTTAAGTTCACTAAAGATAAAATATGTGATGCTTGTCAACTAGGGAAACAAATCAAAACTAGCTTCAAGCCAAAAAATCAAATAAGTACCTCTAGACCATTACAATTGATCCATATAGATTTGTTTGGACCAATTGACACAACAAGCCTAGGAGGTAGCAAATATGCCTTTGTGATTGTAGATGACTATAGTAGATTCACGTGGACCTATTTCTTAGCTCACAAAAGTAATTCTTTTAAATGTTTCTCTAAATTTTGTAAACTTACTCAAAATGAAAAGGGTTTCATGATTTCATCAATTCAGAGTGATCACGGTGGTAAATTCCAAAACCGTGACTTTCAAAATTTTTATGAATCAAATGGGTATAGCCACTTCTTCTCTACTCCAAGAAATCCTCAACAAAATGGAGTAGTAGAAAGAAAGAATAGAAATTTATAAGAAATGACAAGAACCATGTTAAATGAACATAATTTACCCAAATATTTTTGGGCCGAAGTCGTAAATACAGCTTGCTATGTCATGAATAGGGTTCTAGTAAGACCATCTCTATCCAAGACCCCTTATGAATTATGGAATGACAAAAAACCTAATATTTCTTACTTTAAAGTTTTTGGTTGCAAATGCTTTATTTTAAATGAAAAGGATGCCTTAGGAAAATTCGATGCTAAATCCGATGAAGGCATCTTTCTTGGCTACTCTTCCGTTTCTAAAGCTTTTTGTGTTTTTAACAAAAGAACCTTAGTTATAGAAGAGTCTATTCATGTGGTTTTTAATGAAGTTTCCGAAATTAAGAAAAATCATCTTGATGATGATTTCAGTTTTGATAATTTGAATTTAAATGAACCCTCTCCTCTAAATGGCAACTTGGAAGCATCTTCTTCCGAATATTCCTTACCTAAGGAATGGAAGTATGTGGATGCCCATCCTAAGGAGCTAATTATAGGAGACACATCAAAAGGGGTTCAAACTCGCTCCTCTCTTAAAAATTTTTGTGCTCATACCGCTTTTCTTTCTCAAATTGAACCTAAATGCATTGTCGAAGTCTTGAAAGATAATTCTTGGGTTATCGCAATGCAAGAGGAATTGAATCAATTTGAGAGGAATGAGGTGTGGAAGCTTGTTCCTAGACCTAATGACCATTTAGTTATTGGTACTAAATGGGTCTTTAGAAATAAGCAAGATGAATATGGTATCGTGGTTAGAAACAAGGCTAGATTAGTGCCAAAGGTTTCAACTAAGAAGAATGTATCAATTACGAAGAAACCTTTGCTCCTATGGCTAGATTAGAAGTCATTAGGATGCTCCTTACCTATGCTAGTAGTAATAATTTTAAGCTTTTCTAAATGGAGGTCAAAAGTGCCTTTCTGAATGGCTTTATTTCCGAAGAAGTGTATGTAGAACAACCACCCGGATTTGAAAACTCTCTTCTTCCCAGTCATGTTTTTAAACTAACCAAGGCTCTCTATGGATTGAAACAAGCCCCTAGGGCTTGGTATGAGAGGCTTAGCTCTTTCTTAATTTCAAATAATTTTACTAAAGGTAAGGTTGATACTACATTGTTTATTAAATATTTTGAAAATAATTTTCTTATTGTTCAAATTTATGTTGATGATATTATTTTTGGTTCTTCGGATGAATCATAATGTGAATCATTTGCTAAGTGTATGAGTCATGAATTTGAAATGAGTCTAATGGGCAAATTAAATTTCTTTTTAGGATTACAAATTAAACAACTCAATGATGGTACATTTATTAATCAAACAAAGTATACATTAGAATTATTAAAATGATTTAATATGGATAGTTCTAAAGCCATCAACACTCCATTGAGTACTTCCCCCAAGTTAGACTTGGATGAAAATAGAGAAAACTTTGATCAAAAAACATATACGGTAATGATAGGTAGCTTACTCTATCTCACTGCAACTAGACCTGATATCATGTTTAGTGTAGGTCTATGTGCAAGATTCCAAGTAAATCCTAAGTTATCTCACCTTAAAGTTGTTAAAAGAATCCTTAGGTATCTTAAAGGAACTCCTAATCTAGGATTATGGTATCCAAAATATGATAACTTTGATTTAAAAGCATATGCGGATGCTGATTTTGGCGGATGTAGAATAGACAGAAAAAGCACATCTGGAACATGTCAATTCTTAGGACATGCACTTGTTTCTTGGACTTCCAAGAAACAAAATTCTGTTGCACTATCTACGGCGGAAGCCGAATACATAGCTGCAAGTGCATGTTGTGCATAAGTTGTTTGGATGAAAAATACTTTAGAAGACTATGGAATTAATTTAAAAAATATTCCCATAAAATGTGATAATACAAGTGCTATTTGTCTAACCAAAAATCTCATTCAACACTCAAGAACTAAGCACATTGATATTAGGCATCACTTTATACGAGATCATGTCACTAATAATGATGTCACTCTAGAATTTATTGATACAAAACACCAATTAGTGGACATTTTCACAAAACCCCTAAATGAAGAATAATTTGACTTCATTAGAAGAGAGTTAGGCATGCTAAAATTGTGCTAATATTTAATAGTGCATGTTTTCCAAAATGGTTAAACTTTAGTTTTGATAGTTTCACCTTTATACTTTCAATGAAGATCATGTCTTTCAATGATGTATGCATAACTTCATACTATCTTCACCTTCTTTTGTGATAACTAAATGGATTATATAAGCTTGACATATGCATAAATTAATGAATTTTGTATAAAAATCAAGCTCTTAAATATTTATTTCAAATTTTATTCATGTGCAAATCAAGTTTTTATGATTTTATATCTTCTTCCCTCGTAAAAATGACAAGTTGAATCTCATCATGAATTTTCTTGGATATGTTTGATGATTGGCTTCAATGATGTATCCTTATACATATTTTGGCAAAATAATTTGATGACTTTATGACTCCTCTCACTTATATCATTTTTTTAAGTTTCACCCTTTTATCAAGTTTATTCTTCTCCTTTTTGTTGATGACAAAGGGGGAGAAAAATGTCAAATTAATGAATTGTTGAATGTGGCCCTTATGAGCAAAATAATTTCATGACTTGATAAATATCATGCATTGTATGGAAAAATGACTTATATAATGTAATGAAATGAAAAATGTCTTATAAGATTTGTAATTGCAATTCAATTGCTCCTGCCATGCTTTGTGTCAAAAACATGTTGCAATCCTTAAAAAGCATTACAATAAACCCATAAGTAATGCAATACATCACATTGCAATTGAATTTAATAGTTGAAAGATTCTTATTATATCATGTTTATCAAATGGCATCTTTCGATTGATATGACAAGTTTTCATCTCATGATTTATCTAATATGTTGTCATGCTTTTCAATCATGAGATCGTTATTGTAATCTCAAAATTTTTGGTATCTTTTGTCGAAATGATAAATGTTTATCATCCTTCGACTTGAAATTAAATGTCATGCTTTTATATTGCTTACAAATGAAACCTCATGCTTGTTAAGCATGGTGATAAGTTCAAAGGATGAAACTTATCGGTTTTTAAGCTTGATTTCAAGACATTGAATTCAAATGTTTTTACTTTCTCATTATATGGCATATAGATAGGGGGAGTTAAGAATAACTCCATCATCAATTGATTGTCATCATCAAAAAGGGGGAGATTGTTGAATCTTGGATTTTGATGATGAAGTCAATTGATGGTTATTTGATCTATTCCATTTTTGAGATAAGTGTGCAGGATTAACTATAATAGACATAAAGCAAATTACCAGAGTCAAGTTGACTGGAAGTTCAAGAGTCCACTGGAAGTCTGAAGGATCATCGGAAGTGCTGCCGGAACCAACCGAGATGAAATAGGGGACTTGCCGAAGGTTTCGGAAGTTCGTCGAAAAGATCGTCGGAGGTTTGCGGAGATCACCGAGAAGGTTCAAAAGGGTGCCAAAGACTCGTTGAACACGCCATAGAATCCGGGAGCCAGCTAAGAGTCTGCCGGAAGGAATCCGAGGGAGTGTCGGAAGTCTGCCAGAAGATCGTCAGGAAGCTCTTCGGAAGATAACTTGACCGTGTTAGTTTAATTTGCTTTCAAGATTCATAGTTAGCACTTGATTTGGGTATAGACTAGGTGTTAATCCTATCTAGACCTGTGTTGGGCCAATTGGGCCTTTATTGGGCTGTATTGGGCCGAAGGTTAGGCCCATACAGTTTCTGGCAATGGCCGGCGGTAGCACCACCGGACCCAGGCGGTAGCACTGCCTGTTGACCGTAGGCCAGGTGGTAGCATCGCCCCAAGCAGGTGGTGGTACCGCCTGACAGGTGGTTGCAACCACTGTGTCAAAGCAGTAATACCGTCTGTAAGCGGTGTACCGTCGCTGCCAGCAGTAGTACCGTCAGTGCCAGGCGGTAGTACCACCAGTATACTAAAACACGCAAATGTGTGTCAGACGGTAGTACCACCAATGCCAAGTGGTAGTACCGCCTACAGTCCAAAATTTCGGATGAGACCCTTTTGAGCACGATTTTTGAATCCTAAAAGCTCTATAAATACCCCTTTACTTCTAGCTAGTTAGAGGATCTTTGCAGTGTTAGAATTGAGTCTAAGCTATAGCAAATTTCTACTTTCATTTGCTCAAGTGTTCTCCTCCTTTCTTCTCCTTGTAAAAATCCTGTAAAGAGAGGGAACCTCTTGTAAAAGGCTGTAAAGGGGTGTTTGGTCCTTCCCCTTCAAGAGACTTGGTAGTGGAAATTGGGAGCCTCATTGGAGGAGGCTTCAAGAGTGGACGTAGGTCATTTGACCGAACCACTATACATCGCTATGTTTACTTGTTGTGTGAGTACTTAAAATTCTGCAACATAAATTTCTTAAGCTGCAAACTAATCAGATTTCTTCTCCCTACTTCCAATTTCATTTACTTGAATATTTTCAAGTTAAAGTCTCTTTCGCTGAATCAAGTTCTTAAGCAAATCTCCAGAATCGATTTTCAAGCTTTATTCATTTTAATCTGCTGCACTAATTCACCCCCCCCTCTTAGTGCCACTCTGAACCTAACAATACCTACCATATATGTGTGACCCTCTAGGCTCAATATCGAGCTGGCCGTGAATCATATTTATCAGAACTCCTTCTGACTTAGTAAATTATTATCTCGATAATAATTCACCAAACTCATCGACTACGGACATACTAGGCCACTACGCCATAGCCCCCAGACGATATAGGAGAATCCAATCCTTTAGACCTATCTATCCTCAGTTACCATGTATCTATAGTCCCTTATCCAACTAATATCCTAGAGACCCTATACCGAGCATGGTGCTGTCAGGCCCACACGGTCTCTCCTCGAGTCTTGCTCTTGTTGGATTCTCCCGGAGAACTCTTTCTCTCTTAATCTGAATAATCCTCTATTGACACTAAATAGCCCTTGTAAGGTTGGCTACCACTCCCAATAACCGGCTGTACTAGATTTGGAATTTTCCAAACTTATAAGTATAGTATCAAAGAGTGGAGTACTCATACAGGACATCCTTGGTGTCTCAAGTCTAAGGACTATATACACTACTGGGACTATGGAATCGCTGTCTGACATGATGTATCAATAACCATCCTACATTCCATAGGCGGGTCAATCAGTGAACTCATTCCCTAATGAGCACCGGCACTATACCCTTAATGTCCCCATACGAGTAGCGATGAGACCAGCCACCTCCATCATATGGATGGGTATACAACACACCAGTCTATCTGGTTATCTCGATGTCCCTCTCGAGTAACCTATGACCAGGATTATTTAGGGTTTGTATTTAAAGGTGAATCGGTCTCATTATCATGATCTCATTATGATTCGATTCCCATTGCACAAATCCAAGGACATCACAATATATGCAATATGCAAGATAAAGTGATAAAATATCTAATAATATGCAAAGAGAAAGAGTGCATATCAAGTCACAAGTGCCATCACTTATATGATTGGTTTGCAGGGCACATATGACTAGCAATCTCTCACTTGACCTAAAGCCAATCACTAATATGTCTGATCCCCATCAGAACTCTATGACACTCAAAGATAATATGAGTCAATGGCTTTATCAGTGGATCTGTAATATTATCTTCGGATGTAACTCTTTCCACTACTACATCTCTTCGGGCCACGATCTCTCTAATAAGCTAGAACCTCCTCAGAACACTTCTGATGAGACTTGGGTTCCCTTATTTGAGTAATCATCCCATAGTTGTCGTAATATAAGGGAATCAGCTCCTCGTTGCTTGACATGACTCCCAAATCTATAATGAACTTCTTCATCCAATCTCCCTCCTTTGCTGCCTTTCCCGCAATAATTTATTTCGCCTCTATGGTTGAGCTAGCAGTAGTTTCTTGCTTGGAACTCTTCCAGCATACTACTCCTCTATTCAAGGTAACACATACCCTGAATTAGACTTGCTATCATCGATATCGGATTGGAAGCTCGAGCCCATGTAGCTCTCAACCATGAGGCTATTACCTCCATATACTAGTAAAAGATCCTTAGTCCTTCTCAAGTACTTAAGGATACATTTTACTATTTTCCAATGCTCTAAGCCTGGATCTGCTTGATACCTGCTCATGACACTAAAAGCATGCGCTATATCAGGCCTGGTACATAGTATAGCATACATGATAGATCCTATTACTAAGGCATATGGTATCATATCCATGTGTGCCCTTTCTTCAGGAGTCTCTAGGGACATACTCCTAGAAAGTGATATTCCATGTCTCATTGGTATGAGATATCTCTTAGAATATTCTATGTCAAACCTTTTTGACAATGGTGTCTATGTACTTGGACTGAGACAAGCCAAGCATCCTCTTGGATCTATCTTTATAGATCTGTATCCCCAATAAACAGGATGCTTCCCCTAAGTCCATGTAGAAGTGCCTAGATAGCCAAGCCTTTACTGTGGAGAGGAATCCTACATCATTCCCAATGATCAGGATGTCATCCACATATAATACCAAAAAGGTGATAGTGCTCTCACTTACCTTCCTATAAACACAAGGCATATCTTCGTTCTTAACGAAGTCATAAGATCTGATTGCCTCATCAAATCTTATGTTCCAACTTCAGGTAGCTTGCTTTAGTCCATAAATAGACCTAAGGAACCTGCACACCTTATCTGGGTTATCCCTGGACATGAATCCCTCAAGTTGTATCATATATATATCCTCGAGGTTGCCATTGAGGAATACGGTTTTGACATCCATCTGCTAGATCTCATAATCATAGTGTGCTGTAAATGTCAATAGAATTCGAATGGATTTTAGCATGGCTATAGGTGAGAAAGTTTCGTCATAGTCAACACCTTGCCTTTAACGATACCCCTTAGCCACTAGCCATGCTTTATAGGTCTCTACCTTTTCATCTACTTCGATCTTCTTCTTGAAGATCCATTTGCAACCAATGGGTATAATACCCTCGGATGCATCAACTAGGTTCCAAACCTTGTTGGAGTACATGGAATCCATTTCTGAATTCATGGCTTCTTACCTTTTCCCGGAGTCTATGCTCATAATAGCCTCCATGTAGGTCCGAGAATCAATATCCTCAACATCCTCTCTTCTAATATGTCCCACATATCTCTCAGGAGGATAGGATACTCTGCCAGACATACGTAAAGTTGGAACTTGTGTGCTAGGTATCTGAATAGATTCTGACTATGGAATGGTGCTTGAGCTAGGTTCTCCTACCTCGCTCAACTCTATCATGCTTCTATTGTCTCCACCAAGAATGTGTTCCTTCTCAATGAACACTACTCTTTTGGCTACAAAGACCTTTTGGTCCTTAGGGTGATAAAAATAATACCCACAAGTTTCCTTGGGGTATCCCACGAACTTGCACCGTTCCATCTTGGATTCCAACTTGTCGAGGTTGTGTCTCTTAACATGGGCAGGGAAGCCCCAAATCTTAACAACCTAAAGATCGGGCTTCTTCTCATTCCATATCTCATATGGAGTAGACATCACCGACTTAGTTGGAATTCTGTTCAAAAGGTAAGCTACGGTCTCTAGGGCATATTCCTAGAATGAGATGGGTAGGTCGGCGAAACACATCATAGAACGCACCATGTCTAACAGTATGCGATTCCTCCTTTCTGATACACCATTAAGCTATGGTGTATAAGGAGGTGTCCATTGGGATAAAATCCTATGGTCTTTAAGGAACTGGGTGAACTCTGTACTCAAGTACTCACCTCCTCGATCTTATCGAAGGGTTTTAATACTCTTTCTTGTCTGGTTCTCCACTTCATACTTATATTCCCTGAATTTCTCAAAAGCCTTAGACTTGTACTTCATCAAGTACACATGTCTGTATCTTGAGAAATCATAAGTGAAAGTAATAAAGTAGAAATAACCACCTAGGACATGAGTTGACATGGGACCACATACATCACTATGTATGAGTTCCAGTAACTCAATGGCTCTCTCTCTAGTTCCACTAAATGGAGAGTTGGTCATCTTTTCCCGAAGGCAAGGTTCACAAGTCGTATATGACTCATAGTCAAATGGATCTAGATATCCATTCTTTAGCAACTTTTAAATCCTTCCCTCATGAATGTGACCTAGCCTACAATGCCACAGATATGTATTGTTCACCTCTTCTCGTTTTCTCTTATACTCACTTACACTCATGATATGTGGAGCTGTATCTAGCATAAATAAACTATTATACAATATTCCTCTCGTGACGATCTCATCATCTAATATTATTGAACAATCATTGTTCTCAAAAACTAATTTATATCCGCTAATTGTCAAACATGAAATAGAAATAATATTTTTGATAATAGAAGGAATATAATAGCATGCATCTAATGCAATTATAGCTCCACCAAGCAGATGTAAGGTGACCTTGCCAATAGCCACTACAGCAACCTTTGCTCCATTGCCAATCTTAAGGTCCATCTCGCGTTTGTTCAATCTCCTAGGTCTTGCCAGAACCTGCAATGAATTGCAGATATGATAAGCACTTCCGGTATCCAATACCCATGTGTTATCATATGATTCTGACAATTGAAGACTGATCATAAATGTACCTGAAGCTTCTCTAAGCTTTTGTTTCGTCCTCTCTGCAAGGTACATTTTGTAGTTCCTCTTCCATTGCCCATCTTTATCGCAGTGGAAGCACTGGCCTTTGTCCTTTGTTGGGTCTTTCCTAGCAGCCTTTGCCTTACCCATTTTGCCCTTGCCCTTCTTAAGGGACTTTTCAGCCTTCCTTTTCTTTCTGGTCTCACCAGTATAGAGAACTGGCTTCTCTTTCTTAATGGTGCTCTCTACTTCTCTCAACATATTGAGGAGCTCTGGGAGGGTCACCTCAAGTTTATTCATATTAAAATTCATTATGAACTAAGAAAAGGAATCTGGTAAGGACTGAAGCATAAGATCCACACATAGGTTATCCTCTAGGACCATTCCTAAAACTGTGAGTTCTCGATCCACTCAATTATCTAAAGGATATGGTTCTGAACCGGCGTCCCCTTAGTTATCCTGGCATGGAAAAGACTCTTTGATATCTCATATTGCTGAGTTCTTCCCTGTTCCTCAAATAGTTTATGGAGATGCAGGAGTATGAAATTAGCATCCTTATTTTCATGATATCTCTGTAACTCAGTAGTCATAGAGGCCAACATTTAGCATTGAGTAAGAGCAAAATCATCTATGTACTTCACATAACGAGCGATCTCATCCTCGCTTTCCCCTTCGTCAGGTGTAGGGATCACTGTATCAAGGACATACGCGATTTTCTCCTCCGTGAGAATGATTCTCAGATTGTGAAGCCAATCTATATAATTTGGACCAGTGAGGTGGTTGGCATCAAGTATGCCACGTAAAGGATTTGAAAGCGATATTTTTATGAAATTAAAGATGTAGCAGAAATAAACAACATACAGACTTTACAAAAATTAAACAATTAAGATAAGGACTTATATCTTAATGTACTCCCACTAATTTTTTGTGAGACACACAACACCCTCCGGTATGTGAATCGGAGACCCTCGACGGATCTCTAGTGGGGATTGGGATCCAATCGACATCTTAACATCACCTCGAGGGTTAAGCCCGTAAAGGTAGGCAACTCTTGCCAATAACAACTTGTGATTCCCAACTTGTTCAGCCTTCGAACCACCATGGCCTCGAGGGACTCGACCAACCATGATGTTATGTTAAGTCATCACTATCATTACAAGATGAGTCTAATTTGATGATATACTCTCAAGGGACTCGACCAAGCATACCATATCCTAAGGTCACCAATGATATCTCTATGTCATAAATAAGATAGCGAAACGTGATATAGGTGAGTCTCGAGGGACTCGACCAACTCAACCTATACCGGGAATCGGTTCCTAGCTATAACGATGGAAGGCCATATGGGTCAATCTAATTGCCTCACGTTTACCGACTTAATATTATTAATAGAGGGGATTTTTGATTTAGTCTCCTAACATAATGTGTCACACACATATATATATATATATATATATATATATATATATATATCTACATCGCATGTAAATATATATACATATCTAGTAGGTGTATAACCAATCACACATCAAATGAGCAATCACACCAAATGATCATGGACCACATCCTAATGTGATCAGGCCTGAGCCAATGGGCCCAATCACTCACATCAAGATCTATGTGTACTTCGGCACATCTCCATGCCCTGTGATCGTCCTTCTCACTTCGTCGGTTCCGTCAGCATCTCAACGCATCTTCATGTGTCAGATCATCCGTCTCGGCCTCGTGGATCCCGCTATCACTTCCACACTCCCACTGTGCCTCCTCATGTAATTACAATATAATTACAAGTATGCAGGCCCGACAATAAATGAGAAAAATAGAGATTCGCAGGCCTCAATAATAATAATCATATGTACACACATCACATCACAAGGTGAATGATCATCTGCCCACATCATACATCACATGTATATGTTAATTTATTGGACGACTAGATAAATAATAATAGTTAATTAAACTATTTAATTAATTACTATTTTCTGAAATCAGGGACATAGAGGAAATTTTCTAAATTCCCTAGGGTATTTTGGTCATTCTATCAAAAGGATAGAAACTAGAGTTTCTAAAATTCTGAGGGGCAAAATTATCTTTTGCCTGAAAACCCTAGCTCCCTCTCCCTTAGCTTTCTACAGAATCGTGTGGCTACCGTCGCTACCTTGTCGGTGGTGACCATGCACGGCGCGGGGGGGGGCCGCCACGGTGTGGGTGGGGTTGGGGGGGTTGTGGCAGCGCACATGCCCGTGGGCGACGCTCAGAGGCACTGCCCCTTGCTGGCCGCTCGCCCACGGGTGGCGCCGTGACCGTAGCGCGGGCGTTCATCCCTGCCCACAAGCGACGGCGGTTGCCCCTATCGGCGCCGCTGCCTTGGTAGGCGCCGCCCACCCCTTGCAAGCAAGGCGCCTGCACAGGCAGCCTATAGGCAAGGCACTTGTGCAGGCAGTCTGCAAGATGCCGATTGCCGGCTACCGCCTGCACGTAAGCTGCCGGCTACTACACGCTTGCAGATGGTAGCCAAGCCACAAGGACAGCAACAGTTGCTGCCCTTTTTTACTTTTGCATCAATGATTTTAACATCAAAACATAACACGCAGTTAAAATTCGATCTTCGTATGAACAACCTGCCTTTGATACTATTGTTGGGAAATCCTATGGGGTGACATCTCATGCGCAATGAAGAACAAAAACAAAACCACAGATTTCTCATAGAAAGGTTCTATCGTCGCCGTGCGAAGATCAAGGCCAAAAACAAATCACACAAAACTACATGTGTAAAAGAAAATATCTAGGGAGATCATATATCCCTGAATCCCTGTAGATCTGTAAGAAGGATGAAGGAGGTCAAGCGTCCTCCTCTCTAGCGGTATCTATATGACAGGGACTGCGACGATGCACCTCTCTAGGGGGAGGAGAACAGAAGGTGGCTGCCAAAAGAACCCCCGGCCTATAGAGCTTTGGTTCACTTCTATTTATAGAGGCCCCTTGTAAACCCTAATGGATCTTGCCCTATTGGGTATTGGATCTCCATCCAATTACCCAAGCTTTTTAGATTAGTGGGTCTCTACCCAATAATCTCTTATTTGCAATTATTGGATCTCATCTTAGGATTCAATAATTCAAGGGCTTAATGGATATCCAATAAGATAGGGGCTCCAACGGATATCTCATATTCGAACCTCTACTCGTCGTAACACCTACCATATGTGTGTGACTCTCTAGGCCCAATATCGAGCTGGCCCTGAGTCATATTTGTCAGAACTTCTTATGACTTAGTTAATTATTATCTCAATAATAATTTACCCAACTCATCGACTGCGGATGTACTAAGCCACTACGCCGTAGCCCCCAGACGATACAAGAGAATCTAATCCTTTGGACCTATCTATCCTTAATTACCATATATCTATAGTCCCTTATCCAACTAATATCCTAGAGACCCTATACCGGGTATGGTGTTGTTAGGTCCATAAGGTCTCTCCTCGAGTCTTGCTCATATCAGATTCTCTCAGAGAACTCTTTCTCTCTCAATCTGAATAACCTTGGCCAAGGATTTGTTCAAGCAAAAATACATGGGATATTCCTCTCATGATACCGAGAGCGAATGATCCTCTATTGACATTCAATATCTCTTGTAAAGTTAGTTACACATCTAATAATCAGCTGTACTAGATCTAGAACTTTCCAAACCTATAAGTCCAGCATCAAAGAGTGGAGTACTCATACAGGATATCCTTGGTGTCTCAAGTCTAAGGATCAGATACACTACTGGGACTATGGAATTGTTGTTTGATGTGAGGTATCAATAACCATCCAGCATTCCATAGGCGTATTAATTAGTGAACTCATTCCCCAATGAGCACCTGTATTATACCCATAGTGTCCCCACACGAGTAGCTATGAGACTAGCCACCTCCATCATATGGATGGGTATACAGTACACCAGTCTATCAATTATCTTGATGCCCCTCTCGAGTAACTTATGACAATGATTATTTAGGGTCTATGTTTAAAAGTGAATCGGTCTCATTATTGTGATCTCATCACGATCCGATTCCCATTGTACAGATCCAAGGACATCACAATATATGCAATACATAAGATAAAGTGATAAAATGTCTAATAATAAGTAAAGAGAAAGAGTGCATATTAAGTCACAAGTGCCATCACTTATACGATTGGCTTGTAGGGCACATATGACTAGCACCACCAACTAAGATGTCTTTAGGGCATTCCTCTAGCCTTAAGATGCAGCTGTCATAACCTATTTTTATAACCCTAATAGTGTCAAAAATTATAGCCCAAAATAGTAAACTATTATAGCCGAACCCTTCTATCACCAATCTATTATTTGAACCTTCGACCACCCCAAGCCATTAACTAGTCAACAGAAAAAAAACAAGGACATCTCTAATCTACAAGCATATGCTATGGCTTTTTAAGATCCAATTGATGCCAAATTTGAAGCATTGGAATCTCGAATTGAATTGCGGCTTGAATCACGCTTGGAGGACAAATTGCACACTTTGTTTGTAGAATTCAGAATTGAACAACCATTGAGTCCAACAAAATTTTAGTGAGGAGAGAGTTTAAAGAGGCTTCTAGAGAAGGTGGGATAGCCATTGGACATGCTTCAGCCATGCATGAGGGTGGACTTCCCACGATGGGAAGAAGGAGACCTGGCGGGGTGGATTTTGCACGTCGAACGTTACTTTCGCTACTACTGAATATCGAATGATGCTATGGTGGAAATTACTATCATCCATCTTGAAGGAGATGCTATGGTGGAAATTGCCATCATCAATGATATAATTAGCTGGAATACAATCATGGGGCTCTGACGTGGAATCAATTTAAGAATGCACTGTTGAACCGTTTCGGACCTATGGAAAATATCAATGGTCAACTCGCAAAAATTCAACAAACCTCTATGATTCAAAAGTACCAAACCAGATTTGAGAAGCTATCCTACCTTACTCGTGATTGGACTAATTGTCAATTATTAGGAACATTCATCGAAGGACTCAAGCTAGAGATAAAAGGGGAGGTTAAGGCGTGGCAGCCCTAAACCGTGACGGTTGTAATTTCTTTCACCCGAATACAAGAAGAATGGCTAAACCAAGATGCTCAAAGGATTAGAACCTCTCCTAGGCCCATGGCATATAAACCACCTTCTGCTCCCAACTGTCCTTCACTACTAAAAAAATTGACAAGAGAAGAACTACATGACTGATCAGCAAAGGATCTTTATGGGCATTGCGATGAGCCGTAGAACCATGATCATCATGAAACTAATTATGAAATTTTACAATAAGGGAAAATAGGTGATACTATGTGGGAAATGTGGGGGCGACGTAACGACGATTTGCACACAATGAATGGAGAAAGTTTTGCATAAAGTATGCAGTGGCTTTTGGGTACAACTTGAGAAGCAATCTAAGGGAGAGCCAACTGAATTTAAAGACCCAAACCTACTTCCCTTGATTGCTGAATTTTTAGATATATTTGATGAACCGCGCAGCCTACCTCCTACCCACCGGCATAACCATCGTATACCGATTCTCCAAGGCAAACCTCTAGCAAATACTCAGCCATATTGGTATCCACATCTCTAGAAGGATGAAATAGAAAGGATTGTAAAAGAGTTACTTGAAATAGGAGTTATTCAGCCAAATTACAACCCCTAATCTTCACCAGTGCTCCTCGTATGTAAGAAGGATGGAACATGACGAATGTGCATTGATTACCAAGCTCTCAATGATATAACCATCAAGGACAAGTACCCTATTATAGTAGTAGATGAATTGTTTGATGAAGTAAAGGGAGCATGAGTTTTCATAAAGCTAAACCTTTGATCAAGATATCATAAAAAATGAGTGTGCGAAGAAGACATACCGAAAACTGCCTTTTAAACGCACAACGGCCACTACAAATTTCTAAGAATGCCCTTTGACCTCACCAATGCTCCCTCCACCTTCCAGAGCCTTATGAATGGTATTTTCCAAAATTATCTTTGCAAGTTTGTGTTGGTTTTCTTCAATGATATCCTGATCTATAGCCCTTCTCTTGAAAGTCATTTTCAGCACTTACGACTTGTTTTGATGATTTTACGAGAATATGTTCTTTTGTCAAAAAATCGAAGTGCAACTTTCATCAACAGAAGGTGGAATATCTTGGGTATATCATATCAGAGGAAGGTGTGGTGGTGGAGCTCTCCAAAATTGAAGCAATGCAGAACTGGCCGACCCCGAGGAACATAAAATCGCTACACGGCTTTCTCGGTTTAACAGGCTACTACCGTAGATTCATGAAAAACTATGAAAGATTAGTGCACCTTTTAATTCCTTGCTAAAAAAAAATACTTTCCAATGGTTGGACAAAGCCATCACCGCCTTTGACAAACTTATAGCCGTAATGTCAACAACGCCCGTACTTGCGCTACCCGACTTCTGTAAGACTTTTGTTATTGAAACCAATGCCTCCGGAGTCAGAATTGGTATTGTACTAATACAAGATAGCTACCCGCTCACTTATACTAGTAAGGTGTTATCTTCTTCCCATCTCAAGATGACTTTACGATAAGGAGATGCTCGCAATTGTGCATACGGTGGCCAAATGGAGACCATACTTGATCGGGCAACGCTTTCAAATCAAAATCGACCATAAAAGCCTAAAATATTTCTTAGAGCAGAAAATATCTTCTCCCGAATAGCAAAAATGGGTAACAAAGCTTCTTGGATATGATTATGAAATAACTTACAAAAAGGGGAAAGAGAATTGTTGCATATGCGCTTTCACAATTACCCGAGCAAGCTGAATTTTTGGTCATTTCACTTCTAACCTATGAAATTCTTATGGATATTAGGAGAGAATGGCAAGATGATCTGGAGACTAGTATGATCATAAAAAAATTAGAGGAAGCACCAAGCTCCGTGGCTCATTACGGTTGGGATTCAAAAGACTTGCCCAATTCTACCTGCATAAAGATCATCCTTCAAGAGATGCATTCCGCACCTATGACCGGGCACTTCGGGTTCCTTGGAACCTATAAGAGAATTAAGAAAAAATTTTATTGGGTAGGGATGAAAAATATTATTGCTGAATTTGTAGCACAATGTGATGTATGTCAACGACATAAAGGCTAGATAGTGGCAAGTCCCGGAAGGCTACAACCTCTACCTATCCCGAACTCAATATGGACTGATATATTAATGGACTTTATCGAAGGGCTTCTCTCATCATAAGAAAAAGCTCAAGGAAGGATGAAACAATAATAGATCAACATAAAGGCGAAAGAGAATTTTTAGTAGGAGATTGGGTCTTCCTACGACTCTAGTCATACAAACAAATATCAATTCAGATCAGAGCATCAGTATTCACCTTGGTTCTATGGACCCTATCAGATTTTGGAGTGCTTCAGAGTAGTAGCATACATATTGGACTTACCCGCTAGCTCCCGAATCCATCCAGTCTTCCATGTGTCGTGTTTGAAGCTCAAGTTGGGACAAAATGAGACAACCCAAAGCCACCTACCAAATATGACTACCCAAGGAGAGCTCCAGACCCAGTCGAGTGCCATTATTGATCAATGGTTCATGATTCAATGATGACGACCCACTACTAAAGTGCTAATATAGTGGGTGAACCTACCAGTAGAGGATACCCTTCCAACGAATACTCGGAAACCATTCTGCGGACTCCCGGCAAGCTCCCGGACTTCACGATGATCTTAGCGAGTTCCAACGAGCTTCTTTGGCAAGCTCCGATCTTTCTTGGCAAGCTCCACGAACTCCCAACGAACCTTCCGGTGAACTTCTGAAAACCCTTCGATAAGCTCCCTACTCGTTCTCGGCCAGTCCCGACAGCACTCCCAATGAATCTTCGAACTTCCGTCGAACTCTCGAACTCCCAACGATCTATCACACTTGTCTTTCGGCACTTATTTCGCTTTACATCTTCATCGTTATCATAGTTAATCTTGCTCACACACAAACAAAAACTCTACTTCAATCTAGATAATTATTACAACATGAATTGACATTCAGTTGCCTGGCACATCATTGGTCGGTGCTTCGTCCGATTCTTCAGCGCATCGTACTCTCTTGCATTTTGTTGCCCAATCGGCGATTGACCTCTACAACCCCGATATCCTTGGCGCAACTCTGCTCTTCTTAGCCCGATGCTCGATGTACGAAGCCTTCTGCTGATTGTCGACCGAACCTCCGGCTCGACATCCAATATCTTGACTTGATCACCCGACGCAACATCAATTCCTCCAGTGTCAATTGTCTAATCCTGATCGATAGTAGACTTGCGTAACTCAAAACGAAGTTAGACAATAAAACATAATCAATTAGTTTCATCATCAAAATCCAAGATTCAACAAGCTGTTGGTAAGGTGACCTTACATCTACCTTGTGGAGCTATTATTGCATTCAATGCATGCTATTATGTTCCTTCTATTATCAAAAACATTATTTTCATTTCATGTTTGACAATTAGTGGATATAAATTATTTTTTGAGAACAATGGTTGTTCAATAATGTTAGATGATGAGATCATCATGAAAAGAGCATTGCATATGGTTCATTTATGCTAGATATAGCTTCACATATCGTGAGGATAAGTGAGTCTAGGAGGAAATGAGAAGAGGTGAACAATGCATATCTATGGCATTGCGGGCTAGGTCACATCCATGAGGGAAGGATTCAAAAGTTACTAAAGAATGGATATCTAGATCCATTTGACTATGAGTCATATACAACTTATGAACCTTACTTTCGAGGAAAGATGACCAACTCTCCATTTAGTGGAACTAAAGAAAGAGCCACTAAGTTATTGGAACTCATATATAGTGATGTATGTGGTCCCATGTCGACTTATGTCATAGGTGGTTACTCCTACTTCATTACTTTCACTGATGATTTCTCAAGATACGGACATGTGTACTTGATGAAGTACAAGTTTGAGGCTTTTGAGAAATTTAGGGAATATAAGAATGAAGTGGAGAACAAGACAGGAAAGAGTATTAAAATCCTTTGATCAGATCGAGGAGGTGACTACATGAGTACAAAGTTCACCCAATTCCTCAAAGACCATGGGATTTTATCCCAATAGACAACTCTTTATACACCACAGCTTAATGGTATATCAGAAAGGAGGAATCACACACTGTTTGACATGGTGCGTTCGATGATGAGTTTCACCGACCTACCCATCTCATTTTGGGGATATGCCCTAGAGACCACAGCTTACCTTCTGAATAGAATTCAAACTTAGTTAGTAATGTCTACTCCATATGAGATATGGAATGGGAAGAAGCCCGATCTTAAGGTTGTTAAGATTTGGGGCTACCTTGCCCATGTCAAGAGACATAACCCCGACAAGTTGGAATCCAAGACGGAATGGTGCAAGTTCGTAGGATACCCTAAGGAAACTTGTGGGTATTATTTCTATCACCTTGAGGACCAAAAGGTTTTTGTAGCCAAGAGAGTAGTGTTCCTTGAGAAGGAATACATTCTTAGTGGAGGCAGTGGGAGCATGATAGAGTTGAGCGAGATTGGAGAACCTAGTGATAGAACCCCAGAAGAATTTTATGTAGATTTGATCTTTGAGGGGGATCAACCCTAGGAACGCTATTGGGGTTCCACCCTCCAAGTAGTTGGCCTTGTGGCTACAAAGTAGATTGATCTTTTCTTATTCTAAAGAGATGGAAGCTACATGCTTATATAGAGCTCCAAACCCTAGCCCTAGGGGCTGCTTCCTAAGTGAACTACCCAATTTACCCTCAACCTTAGCCGACTGACCCAGTAACAAGGGGGGCGATGGCTAAGAAGCCCAAAGACCCAAATGTAAACCCTAGCTTCTCTTCTTTATAGGATAGAGGTGGCTAGGTGGGCTTTATTATACTCTCACAGGGTTTTTATTAGTTGCTACATGGTTGAGTAGGACCCAACCCTGCTAGGGTCCTATCAAGCCCACCTCTTCAAATCAGCCTTGTCATCAAGGCTGGGGATTCATGAACTCAGAGAACCGGGTCTTCAGCTCCTTATATAATTCTCATGTGGCATCTTCGAGTGGTAAATTAATCCAATGCACTAGTACTTCAGTAGAGAAACGTCGACGATGCATCACGATTCTACGGTCGAGGATGGCTTATGGTTGGGCTTGAATATTTCCATCATCATTGGTGTTGGGCAGTTGGATCTGGGGTGACTCGTGTTCTCCCAACTTGGGCTTCAAGCATGACACGTGGAAGACAAGGTGAATTTTGGCATCTTCAAGTAATTTAAGTTTGTACATCACAGCTCCAATACGCTCTATGATCTGATAGGGCCCATAAAAACGTGGAGATAGCTTCATGGAGGCTCGTGTGTTGATGGAGAGCTACTTGTCTAGTCAGAAGCGAAGATAAACCCAATCTCCTACTGAAAATTCTCTTTCGCTTTGTTGTGTGTTGGCTTCTGTTTCATTCTCGGCTTGAGTAGTAAAGAGATTATCCTTTAGCAGCTTGTAGGAGTTCGTCCCTCACAATTAGATCTTGGTCGACCTGATCTACCTTCATTGAGCCAATTACATACTTTGGAATCACAGGGGCCGATCGACCATACAATACTTCATATGGGGTATATTTTGTAGATGAATGATACGTAGTATTATACCACCATTTGGCCCAAGGGAGCCATTTCGTCCACTCTTTCGGTCGGTTACTAACAAAATACCGAAGGTACATCTCTAAACACCTATTCACCACCTCTATTTGGCCATCGGTTTGTGGATAATATATTGTGCTCATCTTGAGTTTGGTGCCCTACAACTAGAATAACTCGGTCCAAAATTTACTAGTGAAGACCCTATCATGATCACTTAAAATGGACCTTGGCATCCCATGTAATTTAAAAATATTTTCTATAAAAATCTGAGCAATACTAGCAGCAGTGTAGGGATTTTGTACAGGACAAAAATGAGCATATTTCATAAGTTGATCAACCACCATGAGGATTGTGCTTTTACCTTTGGAAGGTGGCAGCCCTTCGATGAAATCCATGGAGATGTTAGTCCATACTAAGTCTGGTATGGGTAGTAGTTGTAGTTTCCTTGGACTTGCCACTATTTCATCATTTTGCTGTTGACATACATCACATTATGCCACGTATTCAAAAATAAATTTTTTTAACCCTCTCCAATAAAAATTTTGCATCACTCTTTTATAGGTTCTCAGAAATCTAGAGTGTCCTGCTGAAGGTGTGGATTGCATTTCAAGTGTAATGACTTTAATGCAAGGGGAGTCAAGTGTAAGCACAATATGACTTTTGTAGCGTAGATCCCTCGAATCCCAAGTATAGTGAGCTATTGTGCTTGGATCCTCCTCCAATTTTTTAATGATGTTGTTGATCTCTGGGTCCTTCCATTCCTCCCTAATATCCTCAAGGAAGTCAGTGGTCGGAAGAGAGACGATTGAAAATTCAGCTTGCTCAGGTAGCCGTGAGAGTGCATCTGCAACAATATTTTCTTTCCCCTTTTTGTAAATAATTTTAAAATCAAATCCTAGAAGTTTGGTTACCCATTTTTGTTACTTTAGGGATGATATCTTCTGCTCTAAAAAGTACTTGAGGCTTCTATGGTCGGTTTTAATCTGAAATCGCCGGCCGATTTGGTAGGGTCTCCACTTTGTTACTACATGCACAATGGCGAGCATCTCCTTATCATAGATAGATATTTTTTTATGGGAGAGAGACAATGCCTTGCTGGTGTATATAAGCGGTCGACCTTCTTGCATGAGAATAGTTCCAATTCCGACTC
The DNA here is from genome assembly GCA_024322285.1 of Musa beccarii. NCBI lineage: Eukaryota > Viridiplantae > Streptophyta > Magnoliopsida > Zingiberales > Musaceae > Musa > Musa beccarii. Next base: position 32,414,010 of record CM044394.1, read on the forward strand.
GAGATGCGTCGGCCTCAATGATAAAGGGTCGGTTGAAATCTGGTAATGCTTGCACCGGCATCGTTGTCATGGCTGCCTTAAGTTTATCGAAGGCAAGGAGGCTTCGTCCACCATTGGAATGTATCTTTTTTAGTAGAGAAGTGAGGGTGCATTGATCTTCCCATAGTTCTCCATGAATTTTCAGAGTAGCCCGTTAGTCCAAGGAATCCATGCAACAATTTCACATTTGTAGATTTTGGCCACTCTGCTGCCTCGATTTTTGTTGGGTCATCTGCCACTCCTTCTAATATTATGTGCCCAAGGTACTCTACTTTTTGTTGGAGAAAGCTACACTTTGATAGTTTAATAAAAGAGTATTCTCTCGAAGGATCGTCGTAATGCACTTTAAGTGTGAAAGTGAGTCTCAAGAGAAGGGTAAATGAGAATATCATCAAAAATACCAACACAAATTTGTAAAGAAAGCTATGAAAATATCATTCATGGGACTTTGGAATGTTGAAGGAGCATTAGTGAGTCCAAAAGGCATTACCAAGAATTCATAGTGGTCGTTATGAGTGTGGAAAGCTATTTCTAGAATGTCATCTTCACATACCCGAATTTGGTGGTAACCGGATTGGAGTTCCAACTTCGTGAAGACTTGAGCTCCTCTTAACTCATCAAGAAGTTCAACCACCACTGGTATTGGGTACTTATCCTTGACGATGATTCCATTTAGAGCTCAGTAGTCGATGCACATCCGCCAAGTTCTATCCTTCTTACGTACAAGTAGCACCGATGAGGAATAGGGGCTGCAGCTTAGCCGAATCACCCTTATTTCAAGCATCTCCTTTATGATCTTCTCAATCTCATCCTTTTGGAGGTGAGGTGATAGGACCCTAGCAGGGTTTGATCCTACTCAACTAAGTAGCAGCTAATAAAAACCCTATGAGTGTAATAAATCCCACCTAGCCACCTCTATCCTATAAAGAAGAGAGGCTAGGGTTTATATTTGGGCTATTGGGCCTCTTAGCCACCGCCCCCCTTGTTACTGGGTTGGTCGGTTAAAGGTGAGGGTACATTAGGTAGTTCACTTAGGAAGCAGTCCCTAGGGCTAGGGTTTGGATCTCTATATAAGCTTGTAGGCTCCACCTCTTTGGAACAGGAAATATCAATCTACAATTGCAGCCACCAGGCTACTTGGAGGGTGGAACCCCTATAGAGTTCCAAGGGTTGATCCCCCTCAAAGATCAATCTTCATAGAATTCCTCTAGGGTTCTATCATCTGGTATCAGAGCAGCGATCTTGCTACTTTTGTTGCCATCCCTGTCACCCACCATCAGCCAAGTAATTCCCACAATTGCTCTTGACACCATCGTCTCCACCGTCATCTCCTGATGTAGATCAATTCAATCTACAGTCACTACCTCCAATTGCATCAGAGATCTAATATTTTTCTACCACCAATACCCTTTGTTGCTGTAATTTTTCATCTAAAATACCAAAAAGAAGTTTTTCTATTTATCCCTTGCCTGTGAATTCCTTGCATCGCAAAAGTTACCATCTTTGCGAACAAAGGATCGCTATAAAAAATTTCAGTCGCGTGTCGCTGCCTTTAACCAATTTAGTTGATATCCTTTTTGAACAAAATTTCTTGTGCACCTCATTGATCATCTTGGCTCCCATCTGTGATTGATCTATCATGGAATTCATCAAAAAAAAATTCATGTGTTGCTGCAATCTCTCGTTGCAAACTGCTGAAATTTTTCGACAAGAATTCTGCTATCGCAACTTGCACCGATTTCTTTACTGTTTTGTTGCCAAAATTTCTTGATCCAATTTGTTATCCTTGCTGTTATTTAAACTAAGATTCTACTATCAAACCCCCTCCTCAAATCTCTGAGTTTTCATTGGAAATTTTATCGAGAAATTGCTATTTCTTCGATGACAATTCTGCTTCTTACGAGACAAAGCGATATAGGCAGCAATTTCCATTGATTTTTGTCAAATCTTTGCTGTGATCTACCATAGATCTAAAACCCTCTTCCCTAACCTTCATCCACTACCATCACAGCTCAAAAACTCCATCAAACCACAGCCCCAAACTATACCCAAAATAGCTACAAAACAAGCCTAAACCGCAGCCTACATCCACCAATCCACCAACCCTTTCAGCCACCACTTCTCTCAACCAATACATACATTTAACTCGACAGAAAAAAGAGATCTTAATATTACAGATTTAGAGACATATGTTATGGCATATGAGGAGGCAATTGATGCTAAATTCAAGCCTTCAAGACACGAATGGAGGAGAAGATTCGAGACTCTCTTTGTCGAACTTAGTTTGGGTCGACCAAGAGCCCAAAGAAATCACATCAAGAAGAAAGCTTTGATCAAAGAGATGACCTCCAGGAGAGGAGAGGCTCTATGACCAATCCCCACTATCCACGCATGAGGGTGTACTTCCTAGATGGGAAGAAGCAGACCCAATTGTTTGGATCTCATGTGAGCGATATTTTTGGTACCACAAAACCGCAGATGCATCTATGGTAGAAATTGTAGCTATACATCTTGAAGGGGATGCCATACAATGGTTTGATTGGTTTGAACACACTTATGGAGTCCTCTCATGATGACAATTCAAAGAAGGACTACTTGATCCATTTCGGACCAACCAATTATGAGAACATCAACGGACAACTAGCAAAGATCCGACAAACCTCCACCATCCGTGAGTATCAAACTAGGTTTGAAAGGTTATCTAATCAGACTCATGATTGGTCTGAAAAATAGTTATTGGGGATATTTATTGAGGGCTTGAAGCTAAAGATCCGGGAGAAGTTAAAGCATGACAACCATAAACGCTTATGGCAGCCATGTCTCTTTGCACAACTTCAGGAGGAGCAATTGAACCATGAAGTCCGGAGGACTAGGGTTGCTTCTCGACTAGCAATATTGAAGCCCTCACCCCCTACTATCGGTCGAGCTCCTACACCAAAAAAGGTTGACAAGAGAAGAGCTTCGAGACCGACCGCCAAGGGGTTATGTTGGCATTGTGATGAGCCGTGAAGCCACGAGCATCATTTGAAAAAGGGAGACTTCTTGTAATTGAACCAATGGAAGAAGAGATCAGTAAATAGCCGAAGAGAGTCTTGAACATGAGGATGAAGATATGGAAGAAGAGCTACAATCGATCAACTTTATGGTACATGCGCTAACCACCTACTCAAATTCGCAAATGATGAAAGTTGGAGGCCTGCTCAAACAACAACCAATCACCATTCTAATCGATACAGCAGCACTAATAACTTTTAAATAGTAAGGTTGCTGATTGATGGCGCTCCACATTGAAGGTTGTAGCAAGTTCAACGTAAAGGTCACCAATGACCGAATCCTAAAATGTGACCAAAGATGCCCGCAGGTGAAACTATTACTGTAGGGCCAAAAAATTATTGCCGACTTCTTCCTCCTACCAATTGATGATTATGAGGCTGTTCTGGGTATAGAATGGCTGACGACGCTAGGTGACGCCTCTTGGAACTTTTTCAAATTGATTATGAAATTCTATTGCAAAGGCAACAGTCACCCTACGGGAAGCGCTTGAAGCAACGTGAACCACCGTTTCAACCCAACAAATGGAGAAAGTTTTATACAAGATAAATGGTGGCTTTCTTATACATCTCCAGCAGCAACCAGAGGGGGAGAAAACAAAATTAAAGATCAAAATCTCATCCAATTGCTTGTTGAATTTGATGATGTTTTTGCTTAACCACGCTGGTCTTCCTCCTACTCAAGAACATGACCATCGATTCCAATCCTTCTAGGTAAACCACCAACAAACACTTAGCCTTACTACTATCCTCACCTCTGGAAGGATGAAATTGAGAAGATCATGAAGGAGATGCTCAAAATAGGGGTGATTCACCAAGTCAGTAGCCCCTACTCCTCACCGGTGCTACTTGTGCGTAAGAAAGACGTAACTTGGCGGATGTGCATTGACTACCAAGCTCTAAATGATATCACCATCAAGGATAAGTACCCAATACCAGTGGTGGATGAACTTCTTGATGAATTAAAAGGAGCTCGAGTCTTCACTGGTTGGACCTCCGATCCGGTTACCACCAAATTTAGGTATGTGAAGGCAACATCCCAAAACTGCCGCCCCTCATAACGGCCATTATGAATTCTTGGTAATGCCCTTTGGACTCACTAATGCTCCTTCAATCTTCCAAAGTCTCATGAACAATATTTTTAGAGCTTTCTTCATAAATTTGTTTTGGTATTTTTCGATGATATTCTCATTTACTACGCCTTCTCTTGAGACTCACTTTCAAAGACTTGCAATTTGTTTCGACGATCCTTCGGAGAATACTCTTTTGTTAAGCTATCAAAGTGCAGCTTTTCCAACAAAAAGTAGAGTACCTTGGGCATATAATATCAGAAGAAGGAGTGGCCAGAGACCCAACAAAAATCGAAGCTAATGCAAGGTGGCGAAACCTACAAATGTGAAATTACCTGCGTGGGTTCCTTGACTAATGGGCTACTACCAAAATTCATGAAGGACTATGGGAAGATCAGTGCCCCCTCACTTCTCTATTGAAAAATGATGCCTTCCAATAGTCGAACAAAGCCTCCCCTTGCCTTCAACAGACTTAAGGCAACCATGACGATTTTTACACCGGTGCTAGCGCTACAGATTTCGACCGACCCTTCATCATTGAGGTCGATCCATCGGAGTTGGAATTGAGCTGTTCTCATGAAAGATGGTCGACCACTCGCATACACCAACAAGGCGTTGTCTCCCTCCCATCAAAAAATGTCTATCTATGATAAGGAGATGCTCGCCATTGTACACATAGTAACAAAGTGGAGACCCTACCTAATTGGCCAGCAATTTCAGATTAAAACTGACCATAGAAGCTGTTGAATCTTGGATTTTGATGATAAAATCAATTGGTGAAATATTTGTTCTAATCTATATTGTCAAAGATAAGTGTGCAGGATTAACTATGATGGGTTAGAAACATAAAGTGATTTGCCGAGGTTAAGTCCGTCGGGTGTTCAAGAGTTCATCGGAAGTCCGAAGGATCGTTGGAAGTGTTGTCGGAACCAACTAAGATCGAATCAGGGACTTGCCGAAGTTTTCGGAAGTTCATCGCAAAGATCGTTGAAGGTTCACGAAACTTTGCCAAGAAGGTTCGGAAGCTTATCGAAGACTCGTTGAGCATGCCATACAAGCCAGGAGCATGTTGGGAATCCACCGGAAGAAATCTGAGGGAAGTATCAGAGGAACGCAGAAGTCTCATCGTAAAGCATACCGGAATAAGACTTGAAGAATGTCAGTTTAATCCATTGTTAATTATGTTTTAATTTCGTAGTTGGCACGTACTTAGGACAAGGATTTCGAATTAATCCTGCTCTAAATTGGTAGGGGTCAACCGGGCCCTTACTAGGCCTTTTGGGCCTTGAACAAGGCCCATTCGGCTTTGCTTGAATGGGCTGTGGTAGAACCGCTCAGGTTAGGCAGAGCGCTGTGAAGCGGTAGCACCGCCTGGCAGCCGTGGTGTCTTGGGCAAAGGATCTTGCCGCCCAACCTGGAGCGGTAGTACCGCCCGACTACAGTGTATAGTGGCGGTAGTACCGCCTGCTCTAGGAGGTAGCACCACCAGCACCGGGAACTCTAATTTGATTTCAAATTTGGAGCCCAAATTTGAAACCATTTTGGATCTATAAATACCCCCCCTTTCTCAGCTGAAAGGGCACCCTTTTGAGAGTTAGAATCTTAAGTTTAAGTCTTTGAATAGTCTTGAAAAGCCTTGTCTCTTGCTAAGTGTTCACCTCCTTCTTCTTCTTGGGAAATCTTGTAAGAGTGTGAACCTCTTGTAAAGGGTTGTAAAAAGGGGTATTTGGTCCTTCCCCTTCAAAGGATTTGCTAGTGGAAGTGCGGAGCCTCATCGTGAAAGCTTCAAGAGTGGATGTAGGTCATTTGACCGAACCACTATACATCATTGTGTTCATGAATATGTGAGTATTTACATTTCTGAATCATTTTATTACTTAGCTGCAAATTTCTTAGTTCCTTGCTATTTCCTTTGCTCAAGCAACTTCTTACAAGTTCTCTTTCATCGAATCGAAATCTTCCTACGAACTTGTCTTTTTGTAAAATCGGTTTCAAAACTACGTTTTTAATCCGCTGCACTAATTCACGCCCCCCCCCTTAGTGCCTTTTCGATCCTAACAATTGGTATCAGAGCAAGGTTTGGTCTCATATTGGTTTAAAACCCAAGAGAGATGGCCTACTACGGTATGCAAGAGGGTCACTCCATTACTCGTCCGCCTATGTTTAATGGGTCGGATTATACATATTGGAAGACTTGTATGAGGATTTTTCTCATTTCTATGGACTTCAAACTTTGGAACATTGTTGAAAATGGTTTTGCAAAATCTTCTCTTCGATGAGTGAATGAAATGAGTCGGAAAGAAAGATTTTTGCTCTCAATGCAAAGGCTATGAATGCCTTATTTTTCGCGCTTAATAAGAATGAATTTAATCGGGTTTCTATTTGTGAATTAGCATTTGATATTTGGTGCACTCTTAAAATCACTTAATGAAGGCACCCTGTAAGTGAAAGAGTCAAAATCAACATTCTTGTACATTCTTATGAACTTTTTTCGTATGAAACCAAATGAGTCCATTGGAGACATGTACACCGTTTCTACGGATGTCATCAATGGACTTAAAGCTCTTGGTAAAGGTTTTTCTAATTTTGAGTTGGTAACTAAAATTTTAAGATCCCTTCAAAGAGTTGGGATCCAAATGTTATGGCCATTCAAGAGGCCAAGGATCTTAAAATGTTTCCTTGAAGAACTTATTGGGTCTCTAATGACCTATGAGATGACATGTCATACCCATGAAGAGCTTGAGAACCCCATTCCAAAGAACAAGAAGGATATGGCACTTAGAACACAAGAAGACCACTTGAAAGGAACATCAAGTGATGAGGAATTGATGTTGACAATGACATTGCACACGAAAGTTTAAGAAATTTATAAGAAAGAATAAATTTAAAAATGACAAAAATAAATTTGAATACAAAAAGGACCAAGTTATTTTCTACTGAATGCAAGAAGCACATCTTAACATCACCTCGAGGTTAAGCCCGTAAAGGTAGGCAACTCTTGCCAATAACAACTTGTGATTCCCAACTTGTTCAGCCTTGAACCACCATGGCCTCGAGGGACTCGACCAACCATGATGTTATGTTAAGTCATCACTATCATTACAAGATGAGTCTAATTTGATGATATACTCTCAAGGGACTCGACCAAGCATACCATATCCTAAGGTCACCAATGATATCTCTATGTCATAAATAAGATAGCGAAACGTGATATAGGTGAGTCTCGAGGGACTCGACCAACTCAACCTATACCGGGAATCGGTTCCTAGCTATAACGATGGAAGGCCATATGGGTCAATCTAATTGCCTCACGTTTACCGACTTAATATTATTAATAGAGGGGATTTTTGATTTAGTCTCCTAACATAATGTGTCACACACATATATATTATATATATATATATATATCTACATCGCATGTAAATATATATACATATCTAGTAGGTGTATAACCAATCACACATCAAATGAGCAATCACACCAAATGATCATGGACCACATCCTAATGTGATCAGGCCTGAGCCAATGGGCCCAATCACTCACATCAAGATCTATGTGTACTTCGGCACATCTCCATGCCCTGTGATCGTCCTTCTCACTTCGTCGGTTCCGTCAGCATCTCAACGCATCTTCATGTGTCAGATCATCCGTCTCGGCCTCGTGGATCCCGCTATCACTTCCACACTCCCACTGTGCCTCCTCATGTAATTACAATATAATTACAAGTATGCAGGCCCGACAATAAATGAGAAAAATAGAGATTCGCAGGCCTCAATAATAATAATCATATGTACACACATCACATCACAAGGTGAATGATCATCTGCCCACATCATACATCACATGTATATGTTAATTTATTGGACGACTAGATAAATAATAATAGTTAATTAAACTATTTAATTAATTACTATTTTCTGAAATCAAGGACATAGAGGAAATTTTCTAAATTCCCTAGGGTATTTTGGTCATTCTATCAAAAGGGATAGAAACTAGATTTCTAAAATTCGAGGGGCAAAATTATCTTTGCCGAAAACCTAGCTCCCTCTCCTTAGCTTTCTGAGAATCGTGTGGCTACCGTCGCTACCTTGTCGGTGGTGACCATGCACTGGCGCGGGGCCGCACGCGGTGGGTGGGGTTGGGGTTGTGGCGCGCACATGCCCGTGGGCGACGCTTCGAGGCATCGCTTCTGCTGGCGCTTCGCCCACGGTGGCGCCGTGACCGTAGCGCGCGTTCATCTCGCCCTGGCGACGGCGTTGCCCTATCAGCGCGCCGCTTGGTAGCGCGCCCACCCCTTGCAAGCAAGGCGCCTGCACAGGCAGCCTATAGGCAAGGCACTTGTGCAGGCAGTCTGCAAGATGCCGATTGCCGGCTACCGCCTGCACGTAAGCTGCCGGCTACTACACGCTTGCAGATGGTAGCCAAGCCACAAGGACAGCAACAGTTGCTGCCCTTTTTTACTTTTGCATCAATGATTTTAACATCAAAACATAACACGCAGTTAAAATTCGATCTTCGTATGAACAACCTGCCTTTGATACTATTGTTGGGAAATCCTATGGGGTGACATCTCATGCGCAGCGGAAGAACAAAAAACAAAACCACAGATTTCTCATAGAAAGGTTCTATCGTCGTGCGAAGATCAGTGCGTCAAAAACAAATCCACAAAAACTACATGTGTAAAAGAAAATATCTAGGGAGATCATATATCCCTGAATCCCTGTAGATCTGTAAGAAGGATGAAGGAGGTCAAGCGTCCTCCTCTCTAGCGGTATCTATATGACAGGGACTGCGACGATGCACCTCTCTAGGGGAGGAGAAGCAGGAAGGTGGCTGCCAAAAGAACCCCCGGCCTATAGAGCTTTGGTTCACTTCTATTTATAGAGGCCCCTTGTAAACCCTAATGGATCTTGCCCTATTGGGTATTGGATCTCCATCCAATTACCCAAGCTTTTTAGATTAGTGGGTCTCTACCCAATAATCTCTTATTAGCAATTATTGGATCTCATCTTAGGATTCAATAATTCAAGGGCTTAATGGATATCCAATAAGATAGGGGCTCCAACGGATATCTCATATTCGAACCTCTACTCGTCGTAACACCTACCATATGTGTGTGACTCTCTAGGCCCAATATCGAAGCTGGCCTGAGTCATATTTGTCGAACTTCTTATGACTTAGTTAATTATTATCTCAATAATAATTTACCCAACTCATCGGCGCGGATGTACTAAGCCACTCACGCCAGTAGCTCCCCAGACGATACAAGAGAATCCAATCCTTTGGACCTATCTATCCTTAATTACCATGTATCTATAGTCCCTTATCCAACTAATATCCTAGAGACCCTATAAGGGTATGGTGTTGTTAGGTCCATAAGGTCTCTCCTCGAGTCTTGCTCATATCGATTCTCTCAGAGAACTCTTTCTCTCTCAATCTGAATAACCTTGGCCAAGGATTTGTTCAAGCAAAAATACATGGGATATTCCTCTCATGATACCGAGAGCGAATGATCCTCTATTGACATTCAATATCTCTTGTAAAGTTAGTTACACATCTAATAATCATTTGTACTAGATCTAGAACTTTCAAACCTATAAGTCAAAGCATCAAAGAGTGGAGTACTCATACAGATATCCTTGGTGTCTCAAGTCTAAGGATCGATACACTATGGGACTATGGAATTGTTGTTTGATGTGAGGTATCAATAACCATCCAGCATTCCATAGGCGTATTAATTAGTGAACTCATTCCCCAATGAGCACCTGTATTATACCCATAGTGTCCCCACACGAGTAGCTATGAGACTAGCCACCTCCATCATATGGATGGGTATCTGAGACACCGTCTATCGATTATCTTGATGCCCCTCTCGAGTAACTTATGACAATGATTATTTAGGGTCTATGTTTAAAAGTGAATCGGTCTCATTATTGTGATCTCATCACGATCCGATTCCCATTATGCAGATCCAAGGACATCACAATATATGCAATACATAAGATAAAGTGATAAAATGTCTAATAATAAGTAAAGAGAAAGAGTGCATATTAAGTCACAAGTGCCATCACTTATACGATTGGCTTGTAGGGCACATATGACTAGCACCACCAACTAAGATGTCTTTAGGGCATTCCTCTAGCCTTAAGATGCAATTTGTCATAACCTATTTTATAACCCTAATAGTGTCAAAAATTATAGCCCAAAATAGTAAACTATTATAGCCGAACCCTTCTATCACCAATCTATTATTTGAACCTTCGACCACCCCAAGCCATTAACTAGTCAACAGAAAAAAAACAAGGACATCTCTAATCTACAAGCATATGCTATGGCTTTTTAAGATCCAATTGATGCCAAATTTGAAGCATTGGAATCTCGAATTGAATTGCGGCTTGAATCACGCTTGGAGGACAAATTGCACACTTTGTTTGTAGAATTCAGAATTGGACAACCATTGAGTCCAACAAAATTTTAGTGAGGAGAGAGTTTAAAGAGGCTTCTAGAGAAGGTGGGATAGCCATTGGACATGCTTCAGCCATGCATGAGGGTGGACTTCCCACGATGGGAAGAAGGAGACCTGGCGGGGTGGATTTTGCATGTCGAACGTTACTTTCGCTACTACTGAATGTCGAATGATGCTATGGTGGAAATTACTATCATCCATCTTGAAGGAGATGCTATGGTGGAAATTGCCATCATCAATGATATAATTGGCTGGAATACAATCATGGGGCTCTGACGTGGAATCAATTTAAGAATGCACTGTTGAACCGTTTCGGACCTATGGAAAATATCAATGGTCAACTCGCAAAAATTCAACAAACCTCTATGATTCAAAAGTACCAAACCAGATTTGAGAAGCTATCCTACCTTACTCGTGATTGGACTAATTGTCAATTATTAGGAATATTCATCGAAGGACTCAAGCTAGAGATAAAAGGGGAGGTTAAGGTGTGGCAGCCCTAAACCGTGACGGTTGTAATTTCTTTCACCCGAATACAAGAAGAATGGCTAAACCAAGATGCTCAAAGGATTAGAACCTCTCCTAGGCCCATGGCATATAAACCACCTTTGCTCCCAGCGCCCTTCACTACTAAAAAAATTGACAAGAGAAGAACTACATGGTGATCAACAAAGGATCTTTATGGGCATTGCGATGAGCCGTAGAACCATGATCATCATGAAACTAATTATGAAATTTTACAATAAGGAAAATAGGTGATACTATGTGGGAAATGTAATGACGTAACGACGATTTGCACACAATGAATGGAGAAAGTTTTGCATAAAGTATGCAGTGGCTTTTGGGTACAACTTGAGAAGCAATCTAAGGGAGAGCCAACTGAATTTAAAGACCCAAACCTACTTCCTTGATTGCTGAATTTTTAGATATATTTGATGAACCGTGAGCCCCTACCTCCTACCCTGGCATAACCATCGTATACCGATTCTCCAAGGCAAACCTCTAGCAAATACTCAGCCATATTGGTATCCACATCTCTAGAAGGATGAAATAGAAAGGATTGTAAAAGAGTTACTTGAAATAGGAGTTATTCAGCCAAATTACAACCCCTAATCTTCACCAGTGCTCCTCGTATGTAAGAAGGATGGAACATGACGAATGTGCATTGATTACCAAGCTCTCAATGATATAACCATCAAGGACAAGTACCCTATTATAGTAGTAGATGAATTGTTTGATGAAGTAAAGGGAGCATGAGTTTTCATAAAGCTAAACCTTTGATCAAGGTATCATAAAAAATGAGTGTGCGAAGAAGACATACCGAAAACTGCCTTTTAAACGCACAACGGCCACTACAAATTTCTAAGAATGCCCTTTGACCTCACCAATGCTCCCTCCACCTTCCAGAGCCTTATGAATGGTATTTTCCAAAATTATCTTTGCAAGTTTGTGTTGGTTTTCTTCAATGATATCCTGATCTATAGCCCTTCTCTTGAAAGTCATTTTCAGCACTTACGACTTGTTTTGATGATTTTACGAGAATATGTTCTTTTGTCAAAAATCGAAGTGCAACTTTCATCAACAAGAAGGTGGAATATCTTGGGTATATCATATCGGAGAGGAAGGTGTGGTGGTGGAGCTCTCCAAAATTGAAGCAATGCAGAATCGGCCGACCGAGGAACATAAAATCGCTACACGGCTTTCTCGGTTTAACAGCTACTACCAGTAGATTCATGAAAAACTATGAAAGATTAGTGCACCTTTTAATTCCTTGCTAAAAAAAAATACTTTCCAATGGTTGGACAAAGCCATCACCGCCTTTGACAAACTTATAGCCGTAATGTCAACAACGCCCGTACTTGCGCTACCCGACTTCTGTAAGACTTTTGTTATTGAAACCAATGCCTACCCGGAGTCGAATTGGTATTGTACTAATACAAGATAGCTACCCGCTCACTTATACTAGTAAGGTGTTATCTTCTTCCCATCTCAAGATGACTTTACGATAAGGAGATGCTCATGAATTGTGCATACGGTGGCCAAATGGAGACCATACTTGATCGGCAACGCTTTCAAATCAAAATCGACCATAAAAGCCTAAAATATTTCTTAGAGCAGAAAATATCTTCTCCGAATAGCAAAAATGGGTAACAAAGCTTCTTGGATATGATTATGAAATAACTTACAAAAAGGGGAAAGAGAATTGTTGCATATGCGCTTTCACAATTGCAGAGCAAGCTGAATTTTGGTCATTTCACTTCTAACCTATGAAATTCTTATGGATATTAGGAGAGAATGGCAAGATGATCTGGAGACTAGTATGATCATAAAAAATTAGAGGAAGCACCAAGCTCAGTGGCTCATTACTGGTTGGGATTCAAAAGACTTGCCCAATTCTACTGCATAAAGATCATCCTTCAAGAGATGCATTCCGCACCTATGACCGGGCACTTCGGGTTCCTTGGAACCTATAAGAGAATTAAGAAAAAATTTTATTGGGTAGGGATGAAAAATATTATTGCTGAATTTGTAGCACAATGTGATGTATGTCAACGACATAAAGGCTAGATAGTGGCAAGTCCCGGAAGGCTACAACCTCTACCTATCCCGAACTCAATATGGACTGATATATTAATGGACTTTATCGAAGGGCTTCTCTCATCATAAGAAAAAGCTCAAGGAAGGATGAAACAATAATAGATCAACATAAAGGCGAAAGAGAATTTTTAGTAGGAGATTGGGTCTTCCTACGACTCTAGTCATACAAACAAATATCAATTCAGATCAGAGCATCAGTATTCACCTTGGTTCTATGGACCCTATCAGATTTTGGAGTGCTTCAGAGTAGTAGCATACATATTGGACTTACCCGCTAGCTCCCGAATCCATCCAGTCTTCCATGTGTCGTGTTTGAAGCTCAAGTTGGGACAAAATGAGACAACCCAAAGCCACCTACCAAATATGACTACCCAAGGAGAGCTCCGGACCGATGAGTGCCATTATTGATCAATGGTTCATGATTCAATGATGACGACCCACTACTAAAGTGCTAATATAGTGGGTGAACCTACCAGTAGAGGATACCCTTCCAACGAATACTCGGAAACCATTCTGCGGACTCCCGGCAAGCTCCCGGACTTCACGATGATCTTAGCGAGTTCCAACGAGCTTCTTTGGCAAGCTCCGATCTTTCTTGGCAAGCTCCACGAACTCCCAACGAACCTTCCGGTGAACTTCTGAAAACCCTTCGATAAGCTCCCTACTCGTTCTCGGCCAGTCCCGACAGCACTCCCAATGAATCTTCGAACTTCCGTCGAACTCTCGAACTCCCAACGATCTATGACACTTGTCTTTCGGCACTTATTTCACTTTACATCTTCATCGTTATCATAGTTAATCTTGCTCACACACAAACAAAAACTCTACTTCAATCTAGATAATTATTACAACATGAATTGACATTCAGTTGCCTGGCACATCATTGGTCGGTGCTTCGTCCGATTCTTCAGCGCATCGTACTCTCTTGCATTTTGTTGCCCAATCGGCGATTGACCTCTACAACCCCGATATCCTTGGCGCAACTTTGCTTTTCTTAGCCCGATGCCCGATGTCCGAAGCCTTCTGCTGATTGTCGACCGAACCTCCGGCTCGACATCCAATATCTTGACGTGATCACCCGGCGCAACATCAATTCCTCTAGTGTCAATTGTCTAATCTTGATCGATAGTAGACCTGCATAACTCAAAACGCAGTTAGATCACAAAACAAAATCAATTAGTTTCATCATCAAAATCCAAGATTCAACAAGCTGTTGGTAAGGTGACCTTACATCTACCTTGTGGAGCTATTATTGCATTCAATGCATGCTATTATGTTCCTTCTATTATCAAAAATATTATTTTCATTTCATGTTTGACAATTAGTGGATATAAATTATTTTTTGAGAACAATGGTTGTTCAATAATGTTAGATGATGAGATCATCATGAAAAGAGCATTGCATATGGTTCATTTATGCTAGATATAGCTTCACATATCGTGAGGATAAGTGAGTCTAGGAGGAAATGAGAAGAGGTGAACAATGCATATCTATGGCATTGCTGGCTAGGTCACATCCATGAGGGAAGGATTCAAAAGTTACTAAAGAATGGATATCTAGATCCATTTGACTATGAGTCATATACAACTTATGAACCTTACTTTCGAGGAAAGATGACCAACTCTCCATTTAGTGGAACTAAAGAAAGAGCCACTAAGTTATTGGAACTCATATATAGTGATGTATGTGGTCCCATGTCGACTTATGTCATAGGTGGTTACTCCTACTTCATTACTTTCACTGATGATTTCTCAAGATACGGACATGTGTACTTGATGAAGTACAAGTTTGAGGCTTTTGAGAAATTTAGGGAATATAAGAATGAAGTGGAGAACTAGACAGGAAAGAGTATTAAAATCCTTTGATCAGATCGAGGAGGTGACTACATGAGTACAAAGTTCACCCAATTCCTCAAAGACCATGGGATTTTATCCCAATAGACAACTCTTTATACACCACAGCTTAATGGTATATCAGAAAGGAGGAATCACACACTGTTTGACATGGTGCGTTCGATGATGAGTTTCACCGACCTACCCATCTCATTTTGGGGATATGCCCTAGAGACCACAGCTTACCTTCTGAATAGAATTCAAACTTAGTTAGTAATGTCTACTCCATATGAGATATGGAATGGGAAGAAGCCCGATCTTAAGGTTGTTAAGATTTGGGGCTACCTTGCCCATGTCAAGAGACACAACCCCGACAAGTTGGAATCCAAGACGGAATGGTGCAAGTTCGTAGGATACCCTAAGGAAACTTGTGGGTATTATTTCTATCACCTTGAGGACCAAAAGGTTTTTGTAGCCAAGAGAGTAGTGTTCCTTGAGAAGGAATACATTCTTAGTGGAGGCAGTGGGAGCATGATAGAGTTGAGCGAGATTGGAGAACCTAGTGATAGAACCCCAGAAGAATTTTATGTAGATTTGATCTTTGAGGGGGATCAACCCTGGGAACGCTATTGGGGTTCCACCCTCCAAGTAGTTGGCCTTGTGGCTACAAAGTAGATTGATCTTTTCTTATTCTAAAGAGATGGAAGCTACATGCTTATATAGAGCTCCAAACCCTAGCCCTAGGGGCTGCTTCCTAAGTGAACTACCCAATTTACCCTCAACCTTAGCCGACTGACCCAGTAACAAGGGGGGCGATGGCTAAGAAGCCCAAAGACCCAAATGTAAACCCTAGCTTCTCTTCTTTATAGGATAGAGGTGGCTAGGTGGGCTTTATTATACTCTCACAGGGTTTTTATTAGTTGCTACATGGTTGAGTAGGACCCAACCCTGCTAGGGTCCTATCAAGCCCGCCCTCTTCAAATCAGCCTTGTCATCAAGGCTGGGGATTCATGAACTCAGAGAACCGGGTCTTCAGCTCCTTATATAATTCTCATGTGGCATCTTCGAGTGGTAAATTAATCCAATGCACTAGTACTTCAGTAGAGAAACGTCGACGATGCATCACGATTCTACGGTCGAGGATGGCTTATGGTTGGGCTTGAATATTTCCATCATCATTGGTGTTGGGCAGTTGGATCTGGGGTGACTCGTGTTCTCCCAACTTGGGCTTCAAGCATGACACGTGGAAGACAAGGTGAATTTTGGCATCTTCAAGTAATTTAAGTTTGTACATCACAGCTCCAATACGCTCTATGATCTGATAGGGCCCATAAAAACGTGGAGATAGCTTCATGGAGGCTCGTGTGTTGATGGAGAGCTACTTGTCTAGCTGTAAGCGAAGATAAACCCAATCTCCTACTGAAAATTCTCTTTCGCTTTGTTGTGTGTTGGCTTACTGTTTCATTCTGGCTTGAGTAGTAAAGAGATTATCCTTTAGCAGTTGTAGGAGTTCGTCCCTGTCAATTAGATCTTGGTCGACCTGATCTACCTTCATTGAGCCAATTACATACTTTGGAATCACAGGGGCCGATCGACCATACAATACTTCATATGGGGTATATTTTGTAGATGAATGATACGTAGTATTATACCACCATTTGGCCCAAGGGAGCCATTTCGTCCACTCTTTCGGTCGGTTACTAACAAAATACCGAAGGTACATCTCTAAACACCTATTCACCACCTCTATTTGGCCATCGGTTTGTGGATAATATATTGTGCTCATCTTGAGTTTGGTGCCCTACAACTAGAATAACTCGGTCCAAAATTTACTAGTGAAGACCCTATCATGATCACTTAAAATGGACCTTGGCATCCCATGTAATTTAATAATATTTTCTATGAAAATCTGAGCAATACTAGCAGCAGTGTAGGGATTTTGTACAGGACAAAAATGAGCATATTTCATAAGTTGATCAACCACCATGAGGATTGTGCTTTTACCTTTGGAAGGTGGCAGCCCTTCGATGAAATCCATGGAGATGTTAGTCCATACTAAGTCTGGTATGGGTAGTAGTTGTAGTTTCCTTGGACTTGCCACTATTTCATCATTTTTTGTTGACATACATCACATTATGCCACGTATTCAAAAATAAATTTTTTTAACCCTCTCCAATAAAAATTTTGCATCACTCTTTTATAGGTTCTCAGAAATCTAGAGTGTCCTGCTGAAGGTGTGGATTGCATTTCGTGCAGAATGACTTTAATGCAAGGGGAGTCAAGTGTAAGCACAATATGACTTTTGTAGCGTAGATCCCTCGAATCCCAAGTATAGTGAGCTATTGTGCTTGGATCCTCCTCCAATTTTTTAATGATGTTGTTGATCTCTGGGTCCTTCCATTCCTCCCTAATATCCTCAAGGAAGTCAGTGGTCGGAAGAGAGACGATTGAAAATTCAGCTTGCTCAGGTAGCCATGAGAGTGCATCTGCAACAATATTTTCTTTCCCCTTTTTGTAAATAATTTTAAAATCAAATCCTAGAAGTTTGGTTACCCATTTTTGTTACTTTAGGGATGATATCTTCTGCTCTAAAAAGTACTTGAGGCTTCTATGGTCGGTTTTAATCTGAAATCGCCGACCGATTTGGTAGGGTCTCCACTTTGTTACTACATGCACAATGGCGAGCATCTCCTTATCATAGATAGATATTTTTTTATGGGAGAGAGACAATGCCTTGCTGGTGTATATAAGCGGTCGACCTTCTTGCATGAGAATAGTTCCAATTCCGACTCGAGATGCGTCGGCCTCAATGATAAAGGGTCGGTTGAAATCTGGTAATGCTTGCACCGGCATCGTTGTCATGGCTGCCTTAAGTTTATCGAAGGCAGTGGAGGCTTCGTCCGACCATTGGAATGTATCTTTTTTTAGTAGAGAAGTGAGGGGTGCATTGATCTTCCCATAGTTCTCCATGAATTTTCTGTAGTAGCCCGTTAGTCCAAGGAATCCATGCAACAATTTCACATTTGTAGATTTTGGCCAGCTCTGCGTTGCCTCGATTTTTGTTGGGTCTACTGCCACTCCTTCTAATATTATGTGCCCAAGGTACTCTACTTTTTGTTGGAGAAAGCTACACTTTGATAGTTTAATAAAAAGAGTATTCTCTCGAAGGATCGTCAGAACAGACTTTAAGTGCTGAAAGTGAGTCTCAAGAGAAGGGCTGTAAATGAGAATATCATCAAAAAATACCAACACAAATTTGTAAAGAAAGCTATGAAAAATATCATTCATGGGACTTTGGAATGTTGAAGGAGCATTAGTGAGTCCAAAAGGCATTACCAAGAATTCATAGTGGTCGTTATGAGTGTGGAAAGCTATTTCTAGAATGTCATCTTCACATACCCGAATTTGGTGGTAACCGGATTGGAGTTCCAACTTCGTGAAGACTTGAGCTCCTCTTAACTCATCAAGAAGTTCAACCACCACTGGTATTGGGTACTTATCCTTGACGATGATTCCATTTAGAGCTCAGTAGTCGATGCACATCCGCCAAGTTCTATCCTTCTTACGTACAAGTAGCACCGATGAGGAATAGGGGCTGCAGCTTACCCGAATCACCCTTATTTCAAGCATCTCCTTTATGATCTTCTCAATCTCATCCTTTTGGAGGTGAGGTGATAGGACCCTAGCAGGGTTTGATCCTACTCAACTAAGTAGCAGCTAATAAAAACCCTATGAGTGTAATAAATCCCACCTAGCCACCTCTATCCTATAAAGAAGAGAGGCTAGGGTTTATATTTGGGCTATTGGGCCTCTTAGCCACCGCCCCCCTTGTTACTGGGTTGGTCGGTTAAAGGTGAGGGTACATTAGGTAGTTCACTTAGGAAGCAGTCCCTAGGGCTAGGGTTTGGATCTCTATATAAGCTTGTAGGCTCCACCTCTTTAGAACAGGAAATATCAATCTACAATTGCAGCCACCAGGCTACTTGGAGGGTGGAACCCCTATAGAGTTCCAAGGGTTGATCCCCCTCAAAGATCAATCTTCATAGAATTCCTCTAGGGTTCTATCATCTGGTATCAGAGCAGCGATCTTGCTACTTTTGTTGCCATCCCTGTCACCCACCATCAGCCAAGTAATTCCCACAATTGCTCTTGACACCATCGTCTCCACCGTCATCTCCTGATGTAGATCAATTCAATCTACAAATACTACCTCCAATTGCATCGAGATCTAATATTTTTCTACCACCAATACCCTTTGTTGCTGTAATTTTTCATCTAAAATACCAAAAGAAGTTT
Source organism: Musa beccarii (assembly GCA_024322285.1). Classification (NCBI taxonomy): domain Eukaryota; kingdom Viridiplantae; phylum Streptophyta; class Magnoliopsida; order Zingiberales; family Musaceae; genus Musa; species Musa beccarii. The sequence continues at coordinate 32,433,361 of CM044394.1, forward strand.
TTCTATTTATCCTTGCCTGTGAATTCCTTGCATCGCAAAAGTTACCATCTTTGCGAACGAAGGATCGCTATAAAAAATTTCAGTCGCGTGTCGCTGCCTTTAACCAATTTAGTTGATATCCTTTTTGAACAAAATTTCTTGTGCACCTCATTGATCATCTTGGCTCCCATCTGTGATTGATCTATCATGGAATTCATCAAAAAAAAATTCATGTGTTGCTGCAATCTCTCGTTGCAAACTGCTGAAATTTTTCGACAAGAATTCTGCTATCGCAACTTGCACCGATTTCTTTACTATTTTGTTGCCAAAATTTCTTGATCCAATTTGTTATCCTTGCTGTTATTTAAACTAAGATTCTACTATCAAACCCCCTCCTCAAATCTCTGAGTTTTCATTGGAAATTTTATCGAGAAACTGCTATTTCTTCGATGACAATTCTGCTCTTACGAGACAGCGCATATAGGCAGCAATTTCCATTGATTTTTGTCAAATCTTTGCTGTGATCTACCATAGATCTAAAACCCTCTTCCCTAACCTTCATCCACTACCATCACAGCTCAAAAACTTCATCAAACCACAGCCCCAAACTATACCCAAAATAGCTACAAAACAAGCCTAAACCGCAGCCTACATCCACCAATCCACCAACCCTTTCAGCCACCACTTCTCTCAACCAATACATACCTTTAACTCGACAGAAAAAAAGAGATCTTAATATTACAGATTTAGAGACATATGTTATGGCATATGAGGAGGCAATTGATGCTAAATTCGAAGCCTTCAAGACACGAATGGAGGAGAAGATTCAGACTCTCTTTGCCGAACTTAGTTTGGGTCGACCACCGAGCCCAAAGAAATCACATCAAGAAGAAAGCTTTGATCAAAGAGATGACCTCCAGGAGAGGAGAGGCTCTATGACCAATCCCCACTATCCACGCATGAGGGTGTACTTCCCTAGATGGGAAGAAGCAGACCCAATTGTTTGGATCTCGCGCGCGGAGCGATATTTTTGGTACCACAAAACCGCAGATGCATCTATGGTAGAAATTGTAGCTATACATCTTGAAGGGGATGCCATACAATGGTTTGATTGGTTTGAACACACTTATGGAGTCCTCTCATGATGACAATTCAAAGAAGGACTACTGATCCATTTCGGACCAACCAATTATGAGAACATCAACGGACAACTAGCAAAGATCCGACAAACCTCCACCATCCAGGAGTATCAAACTAGGTTTGAAAGGTTATCTAATCAGACTCATGATTGGTCTGAAAAATAGTTATTGGGGATATTTATTGAGGGCTTGAAGCTGAAGATCCGGGGAGAAGTTAAAGCATGACAACCATAAACGCTTATGGCAGCCATGTCTTTTGCACAACTTCAGGAGGAGCAATTGAACCATGAAGTCCGGAGGACTAGGGTTGCTTCTCGACTAGCAATATTGAAGCCCTCAGCCCCCCCTACTATCAGTCGAGCTCCTACACCAAAAAGGTTGACAAGAGAAGAGCTTCGAGACTGATCTGCCAAGGGGTTATGTTGGCATTGTGATGAGCCGTGAAGCCACGAGCATCGCTGTAAAAAAGGGAGACTTCTTGTAATTGAACCAATGGAAGAAGAGATCAGTAAATAGCCAGAAGAGAGTCTTGAACATGAGGATGAAGATATGGAAGAAGAGCTACAATCGATCAACTTTATGGTACATGCGCTAACCAGCTACTCAAATTTGCAAATGATGAAAGTTGGAGGCCTGCTCAAACAACAACCAATCACCATTCTAATCGATACAGGCAGCACTAATAACTTTTTAAATAGTAAGGTTGCTGATTGGATGGCGCTCCACATTGAAGGTTGTAGCAAGTTCAACGTAAAGGTCACCAATGACCGAATCCTAAAATGCGACCAAAGATGCCCGCAGGTGAAACTATTACTGTAGGGCCAAAAAATTATTGCCGACTTCTTCCTCCTACCAATTGATGATTATGAGGCTGTGCTGGGTATAGAATGGCTGACGATGCTAGGTGACGTCTCTTGGAACTTTTTCAAATTGATTATGAAATTCTATTGCAAAGGCAAACAGGTCACCCTACACGGGAAGCGCAGAAGCAACGTAACCACCGTTTCAACCCAACGAATGGAGAAAGTTTTATACAAGATAAATGGTGGCTTTCTTATACATCTCCAGCAGCAACCAGAGGGGGAGAAAACAAAAATTAAAGATCAAAATCTCATCCAATTGCTTGTTGAATTTGATGATGTTTTTGCTTAACCACGCGGTCTTCCTCCTACTCAGCAACATGACCATCGAATTCCAATCCTTCTAGGTAAACCACCAACAAACACTTAGCCTTACTACTATCCTCACCTCTGGAAGGATGAAATTGAGAAGATCATGAAGGAGATGCTCAAAATAGGGGTGATTCAGCCAAGCTGTAGCCCCTACTCCTCACCGGTGCTACTTGTGCGTAAGAAAGACAGAACTTGGCGGATGTGCATTGACTACCAAGCTCTAAATGATATCACCATCAAGGATAAGTACCCAATACCAGTGGTGGATGAACTTCTTGATGAATTAAAAGGAGCTCGAGTCTTCACGAAGTTGGACCTCCGATCCGGTTACCACCAAATTTAGGTATGTGAAGGCAACATCCCAAAAACTGCTTTTCGCCCTCATAACGGCCATTATGAATTCTTGGTAATGCCCTTTGGACTCACTAATGCTCCTTCAACCTTCCAAAGTCTCATGAACAATATTTTTTAGAGCTTTCTTCATAAATTTGTTCTGGTATTTTTTGATGATATTCTCATTTACTACCCTTCTCTTGAGACTCACTTTCAGCACTTGCAATTTGTTCTGACGATCCTTCGGGAGAATACTCTTTTTGTTAAGCTATCAAAGTGCAGCTTTCTCCAACAAAAAGTAGAGTACCTTGGGCATATAATATCAGAAGAAGGAGTGGCCGTAGACCCAACAAAAATCGAAGCAATGCAAGGCTGGCCGAAACCTACAAATGTGAAATTACTGCGTGGGTTCCTTGGACTAATGGGCTACTACCGAAAATTCATGAAGGACTATGGGAAGATCAGTGCCCCCCTCACTTCTCTATTGAAAAATGATGCCTTCCAATAGTCGAACAAAGCCTCCGCTGCCTTCAACAGACTTAAGGCAACCATGACGACGACACCGGTGCTAGCGCTACCAGATTTCGACCGACCCTTCATCATTGAGGCTGATCCATCTGGAGTTGGAATTGGAGCTGTTCTCATGAAAGATGGTCGACCACTCGCATACACCAACAAGGCGTTGTCTCCCTCCCATCAAAAAATGTCTATCTATGATAAGGAGATGCTCGCCATTGTACACATAGTAACAAAGTGGAGACCCTACCTAATTGGCCAGCAATTTTAGATTAAAACTGACCATAGAAGCTGTTGAATCTTGGATTTTGATGATAAAATCAATTGGTGAAATATTTGTTCTAATCTATATTGTCAAAGATAAGTGTGCAGGATTAACTATGATGGGTTAGAAACATAAAGTGATTTGCCGAGGTTAAGTCCATCGGGTGTTCAAGAGTTCATCGGAAGTCCGAAGGATCGTTGGAAGTGTTGTCGGAACCAACTAAGATCGAATCGAGGACTTGAGTTTTCGAAGTTCATCGCAAAGATCGTTGAAGGTTCACAAACTTTGCCAAGAAGGTTGGAAGCTTATCAAGACTCGTTGAGCATGCCATACAAGCCAGGAGCATGTTGGGAATCCACCGAAAGAAATCTGAGGGAAGTATCAGAGGAACGCAGAAGTCTCATCGTAAAGCATACCGGAATAAGACTTGAAGAATGTCAGTTTAATCCATTGTTAATTATGTTTTAATTTCGTAGTTGACACGTACTTAGGACAAGGATTTTGAATTAATCCTGCTCTAAATTGTTAGGGGTCAACCGGGCCCTTACTAGGCCTTTTGGGCCTTGAACAAGGCCCATTCAGCTCTTGAATGGGCATGGTAGCCGCTGTAGGCTAGTAGCACCGCCTCGGAGCATGTTGGGAATCCAACCTGGAGGCGAAGTATCGCCCTGACTACGAGGGATAGTATCGTAGTACCGCTTGCTCTAGGAGGTAGCACCACCAAGACTGAACTAATTTGATTTCAAATTTGGAGCCCAAATTTGAAACCATTTTGGATCTATAAATACCCCCTTTCTCAGCTGAAAGGGCACCCTTTGAGAGTTAGAATCTTAAGTTTAAGTCTTTGAATAGTCTTGAAAAGCCTTGTCTCTTGCTAAGTGTTCACCTCCTTCTTCTTCTGGGAAATCTTGTAAGAGTGTGAACCTCTTGTAAAGGGTTGTAAAAGGGGTATTTGGTCCTTCCTTCAAAGGATTTGCTAGTGGAAGTGCGCTGAGCCTCATCGTGAAAGCTTCAAGAGTGGATGTAGGTCATTTGACCGAACCACTATACATCATTGTGTTCATGAATATGTGAGTATTTACATTTCTGAATCATTTTATTACTTAGCTGCAAATTTCTTAGTTCCTTGCTATTTCCTTTGCTCAAGCAACTTCTTACAAGTTCTCTTTCATCGAATCGAAATCTTCCTACGAACTTGTCTTTTTGTAAAATCGGTTTCAAAACTACGTTTTTAATCCGCTGCACTAATTCACGCCCCCTTAGTGCCTTTTCGATCCTAACAATTGGTATCGAGCAAGGTTTGGTCTCATATTGGTTTAAAACCCAAGAGAGATGGCCTACTACGGTATGCAAGAGGGTCACTCCATTACTCGTCCGCCTATGTTTAATGGGTCGGATTATACATATTGGAAGACTTGTATGAGGATTTTTCTCATTTCTATGGACTTCAAACTTTGGAACATTGTTGAAAATGGTTTTGCAAAATCTTCTCTTTCGATGAGTGAATGAAATGAGTCGGAAAGAAAGATTTTTGCTCTCAATGCAAAGGCTATGAATGCCTTATTTTTTGCGCTTAATAAGAATGAATTTAATCGGGTTTCTATTTGTGAATTAGCATTTGATATTTGGTGCACTCTTGAAATCACTTATGAAGGCACCAGCCGAGTGAAAGAGTCCAAAATCAACATTCTTGTACATTCTTATGAACTTTTTCGTATGAAACCAAATGAGTCCATTGGAGACATGTACACCCGTTTTACGGATGTCATCAATGGACTTAAAGCTCTTGGTAAAGGTTTTTCTAATTTTGAGTTGGTAACTAAAATTTTAAGATCCCTTCCAAAGAGTTGGGATCCAAATGTTATGGCCATTCAAGAGGCCAAGGATCTTAAAATGTTTCCGCTTGAAGAACTTATTGGGTCTCTAATGACCTATGAGATGACATGTCATACCCATGAAGAGCTTGAGAACCCCATTCCAAAGAACAAGAAGGATATGGCACTTAGAACACAAGAAGACCACTTGAAAGGAACATCAAGTGATGAGGACAGTGACAATGACATTGCACTTTTAACTCGAAAGTTTAAGAAATTTATAAGAAAGAATAAATTTAAAAATGACACAAAAAATAAATTTGAATACAAAAGGACCAAGTTATTTTCTCGAATGCTTGACACTTCAAGAATGAATGCCCTCAAGCCAAAAAGAAGCAATTCAAGATGAAGAAAACTTTGAAGGCCACGTGGGATGATTCAAGTGACTCCGAGGTTGAAGAAGCTAGCAACAAAGAGGAGGCCAACTTTGCGCTAATGGCATTAGGAGAAGAGGTTAGTGAGTTATTTAATGAAGAGTTATCTTTCGATGAACTTTCTATCGCTTTTCATGAGTTATTTGATGAATGTAGAACTATTAGTAAGAAGTTCAATTTGCTTAAGAAAGAGCATGCTTTATTACAAAATAAGTTCAATAGTCTCCAAACCCCTTCTCTACCCCTATGCTCTAAGTGTGAACACTTAGAGACAACAAAAAGGGACCCTAAACAAGTTTAAGGTCGGTAGCAAGGGCTTGGACGTAATCCTTGCTAACAAGGGTCACGTTGGAAATAGAAGTGGAATCGGATTTGTGAGTAGGTCTCACCAAAATCCCACCACTTTCATTAAAGGACCCACATTGCATGTATCACCCCATTTGAAATGTAATTTTTGTGGTAAAACAGGACATGTTGCTTACAAATGTCCATTCAAGAAATTTAGTCCACAAAAATTGATATGGGTTCCTAAAGGAACCATAAACAATTCAGTGTTGAATTACAAATTAAGTAGATCAATTTGTAAGGCACCCAAAATCAAATGGGTACCTAAAAACCATTCTCTTTTATAGACAAACTCACAAGCTAGGAGCAAGAAATGGTATCTTGATAGTGGATGCTCAAGGCATATGACCGGAGATCCATCTTATTTCTCTATGCTCACTAGCAAAGAAGAAGGGTATGTCACCTTCGAAGACAATAACAAGGGTAAAATCATTGGCAAGGGAACCATAGGTAACAAATCAAGTTTTTTAATTGATGATGTCTTGCTAGTTGATGGTTTAAAACATAATCTTTTAAGCATTAGTCAATTATGCGATAAAGGTTATGTTGTTAGATTTGAATCTAATGTTTGCATCATTGAAAAACTAAACAATGACATATCCATGATTGCTTTAAAACAAAACAATGTCTACACTATAAATATTGATGAATTAAGTAATAAAATATATTTTTCGATTTTGAATGATGATGCTTGGCTTTGGCATAGGAGATTAGGCCATGCAAGCATGAAACTAATCTCTAAGATTTCATCTAGAGAGTTAGTAAGAGGAATCCCAAACATGAAATTTGTTAAGGACAAGGTGTGTGATGCATGTCAACTAGGAAAACAAATAAAAACTAGTTTCAAATCAAAAAATCAAATTAGCACCACTAAACCATTGCAATTGATCCATTTGGACTTATTTGGACCAATTGACATAACAAGCCTAGGAGGTAGCAAATATGCCTTTGTAATTGTGGATGACTATAGTAGATACACTTGGACCTATTTCTTGACTCACAAAAGTGATTGTTTCAAATGTTTCTCTAAATTTTATAAACTCACTCAAAATGAAAAAGGTTTTATGATTTCATCAATTCGAAGTGATCACGGAGGTGAATTTCAAAATCATGACTTCCAAAATTTTTGTGAAATAAACTAATATAACCATAACTTCTCTACTCCAAGAAATCCACAATAAAATGGAGTAGTGGAAAGGAAAAATAGAAGTTTGCAAGAAATGGCTAGAACCATGTTAAATGAATATAATTTACCAAAATATTTTTGGGCCGAAGCCGTGAATACGGCTTGCTATGTTATGAATAGAGTTCTAGTGAGACCATCCCTATCTAAAACTCCATATGAATTATGTAATGATATAAAACTCAATGTTTCTTATTTTAAAGTTTTTGGTTGTAAATGCTTTATTTTAAATGAAAAGGATGCCTTAGGAAAATTCGATGCAAAATCCAATGAAGCCATATTTCTTGGTTATTCTTCCATTTCTAAGGCTTTTCGTGTTTTCAACAAAAGAACCTTAATTATAGAAGAATCTATTCATGTGGTTTTTAATGAAATTTCTGAATTTAAGAAGAAAGATTTTGATGATGATTTTGGCTTTGATAATTTGAATTTGAATGAACCCTCTCCTCAAAATGATAACTTGGATGCATCTTCTTCCCAAACTTCCTTACCTAAGGAATGGAAGTATGTAGATGCTCATCCCAAGGAGTTAATTATAGGAGATGCAACGAAAGGGGTTCAAACTCACTCTTTTTTCAAAGATTTTTGTGCCCATGCCGCTTTTCTTTCTCAAGTTGAACCAAAATACATTGATGATGCCTTGAAAGATGATTCTTGGGTTATCGCAATGCAAGAAGAATTAAATCAATTTGAGAGGAATGAGGTATGGAAGCTTGTTCCTAGACCTAATGACCACTTAGTTATTGGTACTAAGTGGGTCTTTAGAAACAAGCAAGATAAATGTGGTATCGTGGTTAGAAACAAGGCTAGACTAGTGGTCAAAGGTTTTAATCAAGAAGAAGGTATCGATTACGAAGAGACCTTCGCTCCGGTGGCAAGATTAGAAGCTATTAGGATGCTCCTTGCCTATGCTAGTAGTAATGATTTTAAATTATTTCAAATGGATGTCAAAAGTGCATTCTTAAATGGTTTTATTTCCGAAGAAGTGTATGTCGAACAACCACCCGGATTTGAAAATTCTCTTCTCCCTAACCATGTGTTTAAGCTAACTGAGGCTTTATATGGTCTAAAACAAGCCCCTAGGGCTTGGTATGAGAGGCTTAGTTCTTTTTTAATTTCAAATGATTTCACTAAAGGCAAGGTTGATACTACATTGTTTATTAAACATTTTGAAAATAATTTTTTTATTGTTCAAATTTATGTTGATGATATTATTTTTTGTTCTTCTAATAAATCACTATGTGAATCATTTGCCAAGAATATGAGTGATGAATTTGAGATGAGCCTAATGGGAGAACTAAATTTCTTTTTAGGATTACAAATTAAGCAACTAAGTGATGGTATATTTCTAAATCAATCAAAGTATACATTAGAATTGTTAAAATGATTTAACATGGATGGATCAAAAGACATTAGCACTCCTATGGGCACCTCCACTAAGTTAGATATGGATGAAAATGGAGAAAGTTTTGATCAAAAAACATACAGAGGCATGATAGGTAGCCTGCTTTATCTCACTGCAACCAGACCTGACATCATGTTTAGTGTGGGGCTATATGCAAGATTCCAAGCTAATCCTAAACTATCTCACTTCAAAGCCGTTAAGAGAATCCTTAGATATCTTAAAGGGACTCTGAATCTTAGATTATGATATCCAAAATCCAATAACTTTGATTTGAAAGCTTATGTAGATGCGGATTTTGGTGGATGTAAAATAGATAGAAAAAGTACATCCGGAACATGCCAATTTCTAGGACATGCTGGACTTCCAAGAAACAAAATTCAGTTGCACTATCTATGGCAGAAGCAGAATACATAGCTGCAAGTGCATGTTGTGCACAGGTTATTTGGATGAAAAATACACTAGAAGACTATGGAATTTATTTAAAGAACATTCCCATAAAATGTGATAACACGAGTGCTATCTATCTAACTAAAAATCCGATTCAACACTCTCGAACTAAGCACATTGACATTAGGCATCATTTTATACGTGATCATGTCAATAGTAAAGATGTCACCCTTGAATTTATTGATACAAATCATCAATTAGCGGACATTTTTACAAAACCCTTAAATGAGAAATAATTTGATTTTGTTAGAAGGGAATTAGGCATGTTAAATTGTCATAATAAATGAGCTTTATTGTATGAGATTTTTCCTTGAAATTTTGATTTTCGTCGATCTGACTTCCTCTCAGATTTCTTTTTGAAATTTCGGATTTCTTTTTGACATCATCCCATCCTTAAAATCTCTGAAAACAAATTCAGAATAATTTTTTTAAAAAAAATTAATATTTTGTGGGGCCAACGGTAGCACCGCCTGAACCGACGGTAGTACCGCTTGGGTATTCGGCTCCTAGGCGATAGCACCGCCTGGTTGGCGGTAGTACCGCCCGAACACCCCCATATTAAAGGGGGTGTTAGGGTCGGTGATAGAACCGACCGAAACACTCTCCCTTTCATCCTTCTTCCTCCTAAGCTCCTCTAAGCCTTCTCCTCTCCATTCTTCCTCCTCCTAAAGGGCAAATCAAAGGCATTTTTATGATCCAAGCTCCTCACCTCTCTAGGAAACACAAACAAGGTAATAGATGAAATTTTCTCTTCTACTCACAATTGCTTGTCTTTTCCTTATTATTTCCTTTTATTTGTTCATCATGAATAAATATAGACATGGCTCCTAAGAAATCAACAAGAGGTAAAGGGAAGAGGTTGGAAGGAGATTCATTTGATCCAACCCTTTTTAGATCTAATGAGGTAGCCTTAAGATACCCAAATTTTGATTGTAAAACTATATAAGGGTAAACATGTTGATCTAGGTGAACTAGGAAACCTAGAACCTATTAGATGGTTTGCTAATCTAAATGCTCTACCTATCTTGCAAATTAATGAACCAATCTACCCTAGGTTGGTTAAACTATTTTATGCTAACATGATTATTAAAGATGATATTTTGTCCACCTATGTGTTAGGAACCACAATTCAGATTTCTGATCGTATCATATGTGAGTTACTTGGAATTAAAGAAATGAATAGAGGATGTAATTTTAGAGGGCAATGGGATATGGATGCAATCGGAGCAACCCACTCCGAAGCCTTAGAAATGATTTTTGCTAATCTGATAGTGAAAGGATCAAAAGGCACTAAGAGGGGGGGTGAATTAGTGCAGCGGATTAAACTCGTATTCTTGAAACCGATTTCGCAAAGAAACACAAGTTCGTAGAGGAATTCGATTCTACGAAAGAGAACTTGAAAGTAATTGCTTGTGAAAAGGAACTAACTATGAACTTGCAGCCAAGAAATGAAATGATTTCAGAAATATAAACACTCACACATTTAAGGACACAATGATGTATAGTGGTTCGGTCAAATGACCTACATCCACTCTTAAAGCCTTTGCGATGAGGCTCCGCTCTTCCACTAGCAAGTCCTTTGAAGGGGAAGGATCAAACACCCCTTTTTACAACCCTTTACAAGATGTTCACACTTGTACAAGATCTCTCAAGAAGAAGAAGAAGGTGAACACTTAGCAAAGAATACAACACTTTTCAAAACTCTTCAAAAGCTCAAGACTCAAACTTTTTCTTGCTCAAAAGGGTACCCTTTCAGCTGAGAAAGGGGGGGTATTTATAGATCCAAAGTGGATTCAAAATTGGGCTCCAAAATCCAAGTGAATTTGGAGTTCCGCGTTTCTGTGGTCAAGCGGTGCCACCGCTGTCGAGCGGTGCCAGCGGTGCCATCGCACAAAGTGTCGGTGTCGATCTTTGATCGACGTGAAGCGGTGCCACCGCTCAGTGAGGCAGCGGTGCTACCGCTCGATCCGTGATGAAGGCGGTGCCACCGCCCACCAGCGGTTCCACCGCTATCGATGTACAGGCGGTGCTATCGCTTCGCATAGAAGCGGTTCCACCCGCTGTGTGTGTGTGGCGGTGCTACGCTTCAGCTGGCGGTTCCACCGCCTCAGCTTATGTTCCACCGCCCGCCCCAGGCTTGGGCGGTTCCATCGCTTGCCCCCATTCATGACAGAGTGAATGGGGCCTGTTTAGATCTCAACTTGACACAGTAGTGGCCCGGTTGGCTCCTACTGAATTTTGGGCAGGATTTATTTCTTAAATCCTTGCTCTACTCATGTGCAAATTACGAACATAACTTAACGTGATTTGATCTTCAAGTCGACTTCCGACGAGATTCCTACAGCCTCCGATGCTTCCCTGATTGCTACAGTGGTCTCCCAAAGATACTCCGGCGAGCTCAACTAGTCTTACTGGTTTCGAATCTTCCGAAGTTCGAACCTTCGACGATCTTTGAAATGGACTTTCGAAAACTTCGACAAGTCCCTGATTTGATCTTGGATGGTTCCGGCAACTCTTCCGAAAATCTCTCGGACTTCCGATGAACTCTTGAACCCCCGACGGACTTGGCCTCGGTAAATCACGTTATGTTTTCTTTCCATCGTAGTTATTCCTGCACACTCATCTCAACAAAGAGATTAGTACAAATATTTCATCAATTGATTTCATCATCAAAATCCGAGATTTAACAATCTCCCCCTTTTTGATGATGACAATCAATTGGTGATGGAGTTATTCTTAACTCCCCCTATGTATATGCCATAAAGAAAAATTGCTTGAATTCAATTTTTGAATTCAACATAATTAATTTTAATTTCAAGATTTCAAAATAGATATCAAGGATATCAATGAAGTATACATAATCAAAAAACATGATATCAAGAACCCAACTAAGTTTATGTTGGACAGCGATATCATATGGCAATACACATATCATTTCTCCCCTTTGTCATCAACAAAAGGAAACGAGGGAATCATAACAATAAGGAGGGTCGGAAAACATCACAAATGTGGAAAAGGAAATCAGAAAACCGAAAACCATTCCACAAAGTGGGTTAAAAGATGTAAGATAACACAAAGCATGAAGTTAAGACAACATAGATGTCAACAAGAAGATGTCACGATGTAAGGAATACAACATAAATGTCAACATACAACACAAGTTTACATCGTTCAAAAAGAAAACACAACAAGCTACTCCTCAGGAGGAATGCCAAGATGCCTATACATGTGATCGATCTTTAAGTTCATCTTCCGCATTTCCTTCAAAATTTCAATTTGCTGTAGTTTTACTTCATTTAACTCTCTCATGATCGGATCAAGAGAAGATGGAGCAGAAAATGTCACCGATGTAGCTGCAACAAAAGGATTAGGAGGAGGAGATTCATTTCCCCTAAGGACTGGTGTTTCAGGATGGTCTCTACGGTGGGGAGGTATATCACATCTCCTAGGTTGCCTAACCCCTATTCCATGCTCGAAAGTACATCTAAGTCGTCTCAAGTAGTTTAACATTAATAATATTAAATCTTTCGACTTGTATTGCTTCTTCATCTGGTGGAATGCAGATGTTATGGGCATGCAATAGTCTAGTTATTAAACCTCCATATGGTAACATTGATCCTTTAGAAAGGACCTCTATCATGTGCTGCCTGATTAGGTAACCAAAACAGAAATGTTGTCTAGTCATGATCCAATATAAGGTACCTAATTCAGTGAAACTGATCTCATCATGATGAAACTGCTTAGGAATAATAATGCTTATTAGAATGTGATGCAAAATTTTTAGAGTTAAAAGGTAATAAATGTTCACAACTCTTGGGAATTATTCCTAAATTTGGGTTTGCAAACACAGTTTCTAAAGCTTCTGAGTGAGTGGCACCAACTGTGTCCATATCCCATTTTCCCCGAAAATAACATCCTAGCTCCTTTTCAACAATTCCAATTAATGAGCATATAGTATTATCACATATTTGAATCTCATTACCTAGAAGATAAGTTGACAAGCCATCATCAGTCACAGTTAAATTAGCATAGAACAACTTAACTAAACGTGGATAAATAGGTTCAATAATTTGCAGAATAGGTAAAGCCTCTAAGTCTGCAAACCACATGATAGGTTCTAAGTTTCCTAATTGATTCAAATCAACATACTTTCCTTTATGAATGGGTCTAGAACCAAATTCAGAAAATCTAAGGGAGGCTTCTTGTGATTTAAACAAGGATTGGTCAAATGAATCTACCTCCATCCTTTTTCCTTTGTCTCTTGATGTTCTTCTAGGAGCCATTTCTATTCAAGAATGATCAAAAATCAATTGAAGAAAGGAATGAAACTTCACAAGAAAAGGAAAGAGAAATAATTCTGTTTTTACCTTAGATTGGTTCTTTGAGATGTAGGAAGCTTGAATCAAGATAAAATCTCCTCCTTAGGCTTCTAGATAGGAAGAAATGACACCAATTTGAAGTTTGGAAGAGTTTGAAAGAGTGAGGAGAGGCGGTTCACAGATTAGGGGGCGGTTCACCGCCGCCCTAACACATTTTATAGCAGGGTGTTCAAGGCGGTACTATCGCTTCAAAGAAAGTGTTCCACCGCCTGGGTCGATTACCCAGCGGTTCCACCGCCAAGATCATAGCGGTGCTACGCGTGAGCAAAAACCAATTCGGATTTAATGTTTTTCTTTTTTTTTATTTTTATTTTTTTTTTTTTAAAAATCTCAGAGATGGGATGAAGTTAAAAGGAATAAATCCATGGGACAATCCGAATCAAATCGATGGAAATCATAGTTTAAACATAATTTCAAGAAAAGACATCAAAAAAAAGTTACTTACTTGGACAGTTTAGCATGCCTAATTCCTTCTAATAAAATCAAATTGTTCCTCATTTAAAGGTTTCGTAAAAATGTCCGCTAATTGATGATTTGTATCAACAAAATCAAGAGTGACATTTCTACTACTTACATGATCACGTATAAAGTGATGCCGATGTCAATGTGCTTAGTGCGAGAGTGTTGGATTGGATTTTTAGTTAGACAAATTGCACTCGTGTTATCACACTTTATAGGAATATTTTTAAGTAGATTCCATAGTCCTCTAGTGTATTTTTCATCCAGATAACTTGTGCACAAAGATGCACTAGCAGCTATATATTCAACCTGTTGTAGATAGTGCAATCGAATTTTGTTTCTTGGAAGTCCAAGAAACAAGTGCATGTCCTAGAAATTGGCATGTTCCGGATGTGCTTTTTCTATCTAGTTTACATCCACCAAAATCCGATCTGCATAAGCTTTCAAACTAAAATTTTCAGATTTTGGATACCATAATCCAAGATTAGGGGTCCCTTTAAGATATCTAAGAATCCTCTTGACAATTTTCAAGTGAGATAGCTTAGGATTAGCTTGGAATCTTGCACATAGCCCTACACTCGAACATGATGTCAGTCAGTTGCAAGTGAGATAAAGCAGCTACCTATCATGCCCCTATAAGTTTTTTGATCAAAACTTTCTCCATTTTCATCCATATCTAATTTAGTGGAGGTGCTCATAGGAGTGCTAATTTCTTTTGATCCATCCATATTAAATCGTTTTAACAATTCCAATGTGTATTTTGATTGATTTAGAAATATACCATTACTTAGTTGCTTGATTTGAAGTCCTAAAAAGAAATTTAGTTCTCCCATTAGGCTCATCTCAAATTCATCACTCATATCCTTAGCAAATAATTCACATAGTGATTTATTACAAGATCCGAAAATGATATCATCAACATAAATTTGAACAATAAGAAAATTGTTTTCAAAATGTTTAATAAACAATGTAGTATCAACCTTGCCTTTAGTGAAATTATTTGAAATCAAGAAAGAACTAAGCCTCTCATACCAAGCCCTAGGGGCTTGTTTAAGACCATATAAGGCCTTAGTTAGCTTAAACACATGGTTAGGAAATAGAGAGTTTTCGAATCCGGGTGGTTGTTCAACATAAACTTCTTCGGAAATAAAACCATTTAAGAATGCACTTTTGACATCCATTTGAAATAATTTAAAATCTTTACTACTAGCATAGGCAAGGAGCATCCTAATGGCTTCCAATCTTGCCACCGGAGCGAAGGTTTCTTCATAATCGATACCTTCTTCTTGGTTGAAACCTTTGGCCACTAGTCTAGCCTTGTTTCTAACCACGATACCGCATTCATCTTGCTTGTTTCTAAAGACCCACTTAGTACCAATAACTAAGTGGTCATTAGGTCTAGGAACAAGCTTCCATACCTCATTCCTCTCAAATTGATTCAATTCTTCTTGCATTGCGATAACCCAAGAATCATCTTTTAGGGCATCAACAATGCATTTTGGTTCAACTTGAGAAAGAAAGGCAGCATGAGCACAAAAATTTTTGAAAGAAGAGCGAGTTTGAACCCCTTTCGATGCATCTCCTATAATTAACTCCTTGGGATGAGCATCTACATACTTCCATTCCTTTGGTAAGGAAGTTTGGGAAGAAGATGCATCCAAGATGTTATTTTGAGGAGAGGGTTCATTCAAATTCAAATCATCAAGACCAAAATCATCATCAAAATCTTTTTTCTTAAATTCGAAAACTTCATTAAAAACCACATGAATAGATTCTTCTATAAGTAAGGTTCTCTTGTTGAAAACACGAAAAGCCTTAGAAACGGAAGAATAACCAAGAAATATGCCTTCATTGGATTTTGCATCGAATTTTCCTAAGGCATCCTTTTCATTCAAAATAAAGCATTTGCAACCAAAAACTTTAAAGTAAGAAACATTGGGTTTTTTATCATTCCATAATTCATATGGAGTTTTGGATAGGGATGGTCTCACTAGAACTCTATTCATCACATAGCAAGCCGTATTCACGGCTTCGCCCAAAAATATTTTGGTAAATTATATTCATTTAACATGGTTCTAGCCATTTCTTGCAAACTTCTATTTTTCCTTTCTACTACTCCATTTTGTTGTGGATTTCTTGAGTAGAGAAGTTGTGATTGTATCCGCTTGTTTCACAAAAATTTTGGAAGTCATGATTTTGAAATTCACCTCCATGATCACTTGAATTGATGAGATCATAAAGCCTTTTTCATTTTGAGTGAGTTTACAAAATTTAGAGAAACATTTGAAGCAATCACTTTTATGAGCCAAAAATAGGTCCAAGTGTATCTACTATAGTCATCCACAATTACAAAGGCATATTTGCTACCTCCTAGGCTTGTTATGTCAATTGGTCCAAATAAGTCCAAGTGGATCAATTGCAATGGTCTAGTGGTGCTAATGTGATTTTTGATTTGAAACTAGTCTTTATTTGTTTTCCTAGTTGACATGCATCACATACCTTATCCTTAACAAATTTCGTGTTTGGGATACCTCTTACTAAATCTCTAGATGAAATCTTAGAGATTAGTTTCATGCTTGCATGGCCTAGCCTTCTATGCCAAAGCCAAGCGTCATCATTCAAAACCGAAAAACACATTTCATTACTTAATTTATCAATATTTATGGTGTAGACATTGTTTTGTTTTAAAGCAATCATGGATATGTTGTTGTTGGGTTTTTCAATAATGCAAACATTGGATTCAAATCTAACAACATAACCTTTATCACATAGTTGACTAATACTTAAAAGATTATGTTTTAAACCATCAACTAGTAACACATCATCAATTGAAAAACTCGATTTGTTACCTATGGTTCCCTTGCCAATGATTTTACCCTTGTTGTTGTCTCCAGAAAGTGACATATCCTTCTTCTTTGCTAGAGAGCATAGAGAAATGAGAGATGGATCTCCGGTCATGTGCCTTGAGCATCCACTATCAAGATACCATTTCTTGCTCCTAGCTTGTGAGTTTGTCTACAAAAGAGGATTGTTTTTAGGTACCCATTTGATTTTGGGTGCCTTACAAATTGATCTACTTATTTTGTAATTTATCATTGAATTGTTTATGGTTCCTTTAGGAACCCATATCAACTTTTGTGGACTAATTTTCTTGAATGGACATTTGTAGGTAACATGTCCCGTTTTGCAACAAAAATTACATTTCAAATGGGGTGATACATGCAATGTAGACCCTTTAACAAAGGTGGTGGGATTTTGGTGAGAACCTCTCACAAATCCGATACCACTTCTATTTCCGACATGACCTTTGTTAGCAAGAATCATGTCTAAGCCCTTGCTACCGACCTTAAACTTGTTTAGGGTCTCTTTGAGTAGCAAGTTCTCCTTTTGTTGCATCTAAGTCTTCACACTTAGAGCATGGGGGTAGAGAAGGGTTTTGAAGACTATTGAATTTACTTTGTAATAAAGCATGCTCTTTCTTAAGCAAATTGAACTTCTTACTAATAGTTCTACATTCATCAAACAACTCATGAAAAGCCATAGAAAGTTCATCAAAAGATAACTCTTCATTAAGTAACTCACTAACCTCTTCTCCAAATGCCATTAGAGCGAAGTTTGCCTCCTCTTTGTTGCTAGCCTCTTCAACCTCGGAGTCACTTGAATCATCCCATGTGGCCTTCAAGGCTTTTTTTTCTTCTTGAATTGCTTCTTCTTGGCTTGAGGGCATTCATTCTTGAAGTGTCCCGGCTTCTTGCATTCGTAGCAAATGACTTGGTCCTTTTGTGTTCAAATTTGCTTTTTGTGTCATTTTTGAATTTGTTCTTTCTTATGAATTTCTTAAACTTTCGAGTTAGAAGTGCAATGTCATTGTCACTATCCTCATCACTTGATGTTCCTTTCAAGTGGTCTTCTTGTGTTCTAAGTGCCATATCCTTCCTGTTCTTTGGAAGGGGGTTCTCAAGCTCTTCATGAGCATGGCACGTCATCTCGTAAGTCATTAGAGATCCAATAAGTTCTTCAATGGGAAATACTTTAAGATCCTTGGCCTCTTGAATGGCCGTGACCTTTGGATCCCAACACTTTGGAAGGGATCTTAAAATCTTAGTTACCAATTCAAAATTCGAAAAGCCTTTACCAAGAGCTTTAAGTCCATTGATGACATCCGTAAAGCGGGTGTACATGTCTCCAATGGACTCATTTGGTTTCATCCGAAAAAGTTCGTAGGAATGCACAAGAATGTTGATTTTGGACTCCTTCACTCGGCTAGTGCCTTCATGAGTGATTTCAAGAGTGCGCCAAATATCAAAAGCCGATTCACAAATGGAAACCCGATTAAACTCATTCTTATCAAGTGCACAAAATAAGGCATTCATAGCCTTTGCATTGAGAGCGAAAATCTTCTTCTCCGACTCATTCCATTCACTCATCGGAAGAGAAGATTTTGCGAAGCCATTTTCGACAATGTTCCAAAGTTCGAAGTCCATGGAGATAAGAAAAATCCTCATACGAGTCTTCCAATACGTATAATCCACCCATTGAACATAGGTGGACGAGTAATGGAGAGACCCTCTTGCATACCGGAGTAGGCCATCTCTCTTGGGTTTTAAACCAATATGAGAGCAAACCTTGCTCTGATACCAATTGAAAGGATCAAAAGGCACTAAGAGGGGGGGGTGAATTAGTGCAGCGGATTAAACTCGTATTCTTGAAACCGATTTTTCAAGCAAAGAAACACAAGTTCAGAAGAATTCGATTCGACTAAAGAGAACTTGAAAGTAATTGCTTGTGAAAAGGAACTAACTATGAACTTGCAGCCAAGAAATGAAATGATTTCAGAAATATAAACACTCACACATTTAAGGACACAATGATGTATAGTGGTTCGGTCAAATGACCTACATCCACTCTTGAAGCCTTTGCGATGAGGCTCCGCTCTTCCACTAGCAAGTCCTTTGAAGGGAAGGATCAAACACCCTTTTACAACCCTTTACAAGATGTTCACACTTGTACAAGATCTCTCAAGAAGAAGAAGAAGGTGAACACTTAGCAAAGAATACAACACTTTTCAAAACTCTTCAAAAGCTCAAGACTCAAACTTTTTCTTGCTCAAAAGGGTACCCTTTCAGTTGAGAAAGGGGGGGTATTTATAGATCCAAAGTGGATTTAAAATTGGGCTCCAAATCCAAGTGAATTTGGAGTTCCTGCGTTTCAGTGGTCAAGCGGTGCCACCGCTGTCGGCGGTGCACACGCTGTGTCGATCTTTGATCGAC